>VWZW01002093.1:1401827-1645454 GCA_013397115.1 Edolisoma coerulescens
GGGGCATCAGGCACAGCATCGCCAGCCGGGCAAGGGAGGGGATTGTCCTGCTCGGCTCTGAGCTGGGGCAGCCTCACCTCGAGTGCTGGGGGCAGCTTTGGGCACCACAATGTAAGAAAGATATTAAACTATTAGAGAGCATCCAAAGGAGGGCAATGAGAGTGGTGAAGGGCCTCGAGTGGAAGCCGTAGGAGGAGTAGCTGAGGTCACTAGGTCTGAGTGGAACGTTTTTGCAGTCTATAACTTCCTTGTTAGGTGAAGAGGAGGGGCAGGCACTGATCTTTTGTCTCTGGTGACCAGTGACAGGACACAAGGGAATGGCCTGAAGTTGTGTCAGGGGAGGTTTAGGTTGGATATCAGGAAAAGGTTCTTCATCCAGAGGGTGGTTGAATACTGGAACGGGCTCCCCAGGGAGGTGGCAGAGAGAGTTCAAGAAGAGTTTGGACAATGTTTTCAGACACACAGTGAGATTCTCGGTGTTGTCCTGTGCAGGGCCAGGAGTTGGACTTTGATGATCTTTGTAAGTCCTTTCCATCTCAGGATAATTTATGGTTCTATTATTCTAACAGTTTGGTAAATTATGCACTAGGTTTCATTCGTGGCAACAGAAAAAAAGCCACATCATCTGAGAAAAGCATAAGGACATGCAAATTGGTAGTAAATTCAATGAGGAACTTGCTGTGTTGCAGCCTCCTGGTTTTGTTTCTTTTTCTAGCCGGTACCAGGTGCCTAACTAATAAAGACTGGCACATACCAGAGTGAGCAAGGTTAGCTTAGTCAAAGTTCAGTTTCCTCTCACACTACATGATGGTGCCCTCAGGACTGCAGTGCTATGGTCCCAACAACTTGGCATCAATAAAAAGCTCACAACAATTTAAAATACTTGGAATCGAACATCCTGAAAGAATGCATCATGAAAGGAATAGAATTGCATGTGAGTGTGCATTGATGAAAGCAATGAGATGAGTTTGACTGCTCAGGTTGGCCAGACCCATTAGGCAAATACATTAAAGAAAAAAAAGAAAATCCACATCATCTTACGTGAAACACAGATAACAGTTCACATCCATGGTAGAGCCAATTCGCTATTTTAATTCTTAAAAATATGAATAAAACATAGTTCTAAAAGTTTGAAAGTAGAGTCTTCATATAATTTTGAGGAAAAGGACTCTTTTAAAATAGAAAGTGACTGACTGAAAACTACAGATGCAACTAAATATTGAAGGCATTTGGAAACCTAGCCCAGATGCAAATTTTGTCTTTGTGTCTGTAGCGATCTAACTTAAAAGTGAGAAACGAGCATCACGGAGCCTGGAGGTGAGGTAGTAATAGAAATCTGGGTGTGAATTCTGTGATTCAGATGTGTGTCTTCATACACATACTACTTTTGAGGGCACCCCCATCTTTATGTAAATGATGGATTCCTAAATTGTGTACCATATGATTTGCAGAATAACAGTGCCCCAGTTTTGCATAAATTAAACTGCAGATCCTGATAACTAGGCTTTCCCATTTACATTATGCCTCAGTTCCAAATCCATGGGATATAAATGAGAGCAGCATATGGTCCAGAATGGGGAAGCTGTGGGACTTTCATGTATGCACCATGGAAGCAAATGGCTGTCCCACAGATGGCGGAGTGTTTAGATGCATCTCCTGTATGATGGATGCCAACGCACAGGAGGATGAAGCCATGAGTAGCCTCTAGAGGTCCCCGCTGGCTGGCATGCCTAGAACAGATGCTACAGCTACACAAAGGGTTTGCAAGGATAGCTCTTTTTATATCTTGGCTTTCCATTTTCAGTGCTTGTCTGTATGTGGAAATTTATGGCATAGCTGAATTTTCTTTCCAAAAGCTGTACTATAGTTAGAACTTCTCTGTGACAGCAATAATAATAAAAATAATTTTATTTCAGATTAATCACTTCAGTTTTTTACATGAGCAGTGCGGGGAGCAGACTTTTTTGGGTTTGTTTTTAACTGTCTTGGCCTGGGGCTGTGAAGACAAATTCACAAAGAGGAATGGATGATAAAGAAACGACTGAGAAGCTGCTTCCATATCCCATAGACTTCCATAGGCGCAAGTTATATACAGTGCCGTAAGCATTGACAGAAGTGAGCTAGACACAGCCAACAGGGAAAATATCACTGGTAGGAAAGTCAGAACAATCTTTACATGAAAAAGTAAATCAGTCCACTGGTGTATTTTGAAATATCAATTTCAGGTATTTGGAGAAGAGCTATAAAATGTTGAAAAAAAAAGAAGTTTTATTTCAAAAACTGCTTTGTATTTACCTGTGAATCCATAGCCAGCTGTAAACAATAAATGAGTTAGCCCACAGGGATCCTAGCACACTGGTGCGTGTCCCATCAGCTGTAATCAAAACATGTATATAAAGCAGCAGAAAATTGTCGCAACAAACAGATAGGAAAATACTTGTGACAAATGAACACTGAACTTAGTAAAGCAAGGCACTGTGAGCATACAAAACTCCTCTCCCTGGCCTTCCTCCCATGGCTAACTGTATCTCCAACACCCTGCCTGCCCTGCATGCACTCTCCTCCTGACCTCTCTCCCATTTCCTCCTCCTACAGCCATGCTCCTTTGCCCTCCAGATGATTTCATGAATACTTTCTAGTGTTGCTGGCATCAGGATTCTTACCACAGACTTGGAACTTGATGTCATTTTGAAAATGCCTAGCTGGGCAGCAAGTGGCAGGCTTCCATGTGAGTTTTGGAGAAAGCAAGTGGTGGGAGCTACGCCAGGAACAGAAAGGATTGATCCTTCTCTATTACCAGGATAAGGATTTCTGGATCAGAGCCTGGCTAGCAGAAAGGGGAGCAGAGACACACTAAAGCAGGCATGGGTGCAGAGATGTGGCAGCAGCAGAGTGCGTGGTTAACTCCATAGAGTGGGATTGACACTGTTGAGGAATGCTCTCTGCTGACTCTGCTTGAGACCCTAAAAGCTTCCCCCACATGCTCCATACACACATGAAGTATGTTTCTTCACACTTTTGCCTCCTAACCCTTCTACAAAACAGAGAGAGTTTTCTTTCATAACAAAGTTAAAGTGAGTCATCAAGCTTCCTTGTAAGAATTCACCTCAGCCCTTCAAAAAGCTGTGCTAGCACTTTATAAGGATAAGGGTCAAGAAAGACCAGATATAGATCAGGATTTTTTTTTGTCCTTGTCCAGGTGTAGCTAAAATCCCAGTTCATCCACAGCATATAAGAAGAATATGATGGGCAGATGGAAAATTTTATAAAATCTTGCTTAAGATCATAGAACAGATGTGTATCTCAGATCTCTCTAGCAGGTTCACTGCACTGGCAGAATCCAAAGAACAGAGGTTTTTTGATGTGGTCATTTTGTAAATCAGGAGCAGACTGTATGTATGTTATAAAAAGCTTAATCCCTGATTTTTCCCCTCCTTGTCTTTCCTTTAGTTATTTATTTGATTTTTTTAAATTCAATTTGTGTTTACCTTCAGTTTTATTAAGGCCATTCTGCTTCATCCTACTTTTCTGTTGCAAACATCTGGGGTTTTTTTAATTCTATTTTGCTTTTTCCCCTCTTAAATAATGATGAATCATTTTTCTCAGCCTTTTCTTCAAAGTGTTTTGAGATTTTTCAGAATTCTTTTCTGTGAAGACCTTTTCCCCATTTCAATTACGTTTTTGAAAGTGGATCAGTTCAATCTCTCTTCTTCCACCTTCCACTTTTTTGTCCTCAAAGTCTCACTTCAGAGTATTTAGAATTAAAATACCTTTCTAGAGATTACTTATTGAAAACAATGTGTCTACACAGACTGAAAGTTACAATCATTCCCTGTGTACAGAGCTCTCATTAAGAAGCCATTTGGTCTTCAGTCGATCCATAAACACCCATACACACCATATGCATAAATACATGACATGTAAAATGTGATTTAATGTTGTATATTTGAAAATTTCACAGCTAAATGTGCATGACTGTGTTAAGTCAACTGCCCTCTCCACCTCCAAAGGTGTCTCATAGGGGACTGAATGTATCCCTGAGTAGTTTCATAGCAGTCACTGGAGTAACACAAAAGTGAAATCCAGCAGAGAGTGTTCTGGTAGACATCAAAGACCCATAAGAGACCTAAATTTATGAAGTACAATGTGTTAAAAATAAAAAATAATTGCATGCATAACAGGCTACTATTTTTTTCCTAATTACATCTTTTGAATTTATACTATTAGTTTTTATTGTTACACTTACTTAGTAGGATGTTCTACTCACTGTCCTGGGTTGCAGTGTATTCTGTTACCATCTCCATGGACTGTTGAAACCAGGTGGGGTGGTGTTCCTTGCCTCCTCCCTCCGGACTATCTCCTGTTAATGGCCCATCAGGGCCTTGCCCCATGACTCACAGACAAACTCCCTCCGGACTATCTTCTGCTAATGGGCCATCTCGTCTCACTGCCTGACTGACAAAATTACATCATCCCATTGTGAGATGCTCTGCCCAGAGGGAAAAACCAAGCATCCCATCCTAGATATAAGCCGAGATTTCGAACACCACAGGCAGCCTTTTCCACTGGATTTCCAGAGGACAAGAGCTAGAACTGGACCTTCAGGCGAAGACCAGACTCTTTCTACAGGATCACTGCTTCAACAGAACCATCATTCCAGGAGGACTGCAGCTATCTAATCGGACTGCACCAACACCCTGACCAACAGGGTGTCAGGTTGTATCCTGACTCTGTCAATTCAAACTGGTGTTTTCTGCCTTTATTTTTAATTTTCCTATTAAATTGTTATTCTAACTTGGTGTCTCCCACTGGTTTGTTTTCAAACCAGCACACATACATAACTGGTTACTATTTTTTTCCTAATGATATAGTTTGAATTAATACTATTATTTTTTATTGTTACATTTACTTAGTAGGATATTCCACTCACAAAGTTATACACACAATGGCTGACAAGCTGTATTTGATACAGGCAGTGTCATGAGTTAATTTACTAAACATTTAATCATTAGACCAACTCTCACTATTAAAAAAAACCAAAAAACCCGTGAAAGTATAACTAGATTTCTAAGCACTGATAATAAAATTCCAAATGAAAAATGCATCAGTTACAATAGTATAGATAAAAATTATGACCCTTTTTTTTTCATCAATTTAATTGAGAAGGCAATTAATCTTAGTAATTTTTTTTCCATTTCTTTTGTTCTATGTAAGGTCACAAAAAGTTTGATAACTTCAGTAAAGCAAAGACAAGCAATTTATTTCTTAATGTAGAAAATGTCCTCTAATAGCTAAATCAAAAATAGAAAAAAAGTTCTGCTAGTCATGAAAATGTAGCAAATGAGCTCTTGGATTTCACTGCATTTAAAGTTCCAAAGTTTAAATTTGACCTGATTATTGGCATCCAAATGAGTAATGGAGGAGTTTTATTTGGAAATACTCTTGGGAAGTATTCAACCCAGTTTTGGCAGCAATAATTTCGCTGTAGTTTGGGGAGAATTTCACCTTCTCAGAGTGTGCAACTTGCTGGCATTAACCCAGAAGTAATCAACATAAGAATTGTGTAATCTAGGTCTTAAACACATTCAATGAGCATTTGGGAAGAGTCACTAAAAGGACATACAGTATCTCTTCTCTTTTGCGTGTGGCATCTTATCTGTAGTCTCAAATACAGAACTTCAAAGTCTTAAGAAGGACTTTCCAAGCAAGGAAACACTTTTCACCAATGTAATACAGAGATAACAGCATTTGGAGTTGATCTTACAGTTTACTCTGAACTGTTAATTTCTCTCACTGAAGTTAATCTGGTCAGAAACAACTTCCAAAAAGAATGCAATCTCTTGTGTAATTTTTTTTTTCCCACACAGTTACTTTGGCTCTTGAGCTCCATTTTCTTTTATTAATTAGAAACTTAAAGAAAATTTATTTTTGATTGGATTTAATTGTCTCAGTCGCAGAATCATAGGATCACAGAATGCTTTGGGTTAGAAGGGACCTTAAAGGTCATGTAGTTCCAACCCCTCTGCTGTAGTCAGGGGCACCTTCCAGTAGAAGAATCACAGAACCACATCGTGGCTGAGGCTAGCCAGCACCTCTAGAGATTGGCCAGTCCTACTTCTGCTTATTAGAGACAGAGCAGAGAGCCTACAGCAGAGATAGCTACAGCAGGTTGCTCAGGGATGTGTCCAGTTCGGTTTGATTATCTCCAAAGATGGAGACTCCACAGCCTTTGTGGGCTCTTCATCAGTGTTCGACTGTCATTGCCATTATAAAAACAAAAGGGTTTTTTTAAACTTATGTTTAAGCAGTATTTACTGCATTTCAGTTCAGTTTTTACCCACCACTTCTCATTCTGTTACTGAGCACAGCTGAGAAGATTCTGTCTCCATCTTCTTTAGTGCCCCATCAGGTGTTATAGATTAGTGTGTCCTGAGCCTTCCTTAGGGTAAACAGTTGCAGAAGTCTCAACCTGTCTTCATATGGCAGATGCATCAGTACTTACAACTTTTTTGTGACCTTTCACTGTATCTTCCACAGTATATCTCTCCTGCACTGGAAAGCCCAGCACTGGACCCAGCCTTCTAGGGAGGACTCACTAGTGCTGAGTGGACAGAAAGGATCACATCACATGATCTGTTTGTAACACGTCTTCTAATGCAGTTCGAGATACTGTTGGATTTCTTCATGGGAAGGGCACATTGCTGACTCATGGTCAGACTGCTGTCTACTAGGACCCCCTGTACCTCTTCTGCAAAGCTACTTTCCAGCTGGCTGGTTCTCAGTCTTTGTTGGTGAATGGAATAATTCCTTTCCAGATACAGACTTTGCTTTCCCTTCATTTAAATTCATGGAGTTCCTGGCATCCCACTTCTCCGGTGTGTCCAGGTCCCTCTGAATGGCAGCAAGGACAGCTGATGTAACTAGCCATTCCTCCTGGTTTTGTATCTTCAGCAAATTTGCTGTGTGTGCCCTCTGTCCCATCATTAAGATCATTAAAACAGGTGTTAAATACCATTGGACCTACTACTGACTCCTGGAGTAAACCAGAATTCATTATCCTCCAGCTGGAATTCATGCTGCTTTCACATCTCTTTACCTAGTAAAGAGATTTTGACAGCTTTCATTCCACCTCACTGTGAAGGTATTTAGCCTATACATCATCAGCTGTATCAGCATTTTCTATGATAGTGGCCTTGTTAAATCAAGCTGAATAGCATCTACTTCTTGCCCTGCCCCCCCCATCCATAAAGCCCTTTTTTATCATTGTAGAAGACTATGAGAATGGTCAGACATTATCTCACTTTATATATCCATATTGACTTCTTCAAATACCCTGCTTGTCCTCAATATGTTTTGAAATAATTTTCAGAATTATTTAGTCCACAATCTTCCTGGGGATTAAGGTGAGGCTGAGCAGTGCTTCCCCAGATACTCCTTCTTGCCCTTCTTGAAGACAGAAGTGATATTTACTTTCTTGCAGTCATCAGAGGTCTTTCCTGATCACCATGACCTTGCAGAGACAACCAAAAGTCATTTCACTGTGTGACCTGGGCCAGCTCTCTTGGCACTCACAGGTGCATCTTGTGAGGTTGCAGAACCTGTGTATGTCCAGTTCACTTAAATATACCCTAGCCCCATCCCACTCCAGCAAGTGTAAGTTTTCTTTAGATGCATGTTGTTTGGTTTTAACTGACTGTTGCTTAAACTTTAAAATAATTTTCAGAAAGGATTTGGTCAAGTAGCTCATGAAATTTAATGATCACCATGACACAACACCCCTGCATCACTACTTGAAAAATTGACACTAAAACTTAATAATACTACTTTTTAAATTTTTAGACAGAAACGTTAAGAAAACTATTTTTGTGGGAAGAGTAGGAAGAGACAGGTTGGCTGAATGTTAAGGAAAGTTTTGAGAAAACTAAGAGCCTAAAAAGTCCTTCATGTGAAGGTAAAGAGTTTAAATCACAGAAATCAGAATGCAGTATTGAACAAATTTGCATCAGTGACCTTTATGAAATGCACTTTTCTCAGATCTCCAAGATAAGCAAAAAACTGTTAAATATCCAAGCTGGATCTGAAACAAGACTCTGCAAGTACAGAATTCTTTGTGAAAGCTCCTACTCTCCAGGAGTAGGTCAATAGAGAATCATGAATGTGTGTAGATCTGGCTGCCATCCATGCTAGAAGATCTTACTGGGGAAAAAGAAGACAGTGAATACTGTAATCAAAATATCATCTTCTGCCAATACTAAGACTTTTATATAGAATCAGGGGCTTTTTTTGAGAAACAAACCGCTTTTAAATGTAAGGAATTGCCTAAGACAAGGTAAAGAGTACCCCAAGCTTGAAGAGTATGAAAAAACCTATCCCAAAAAAGAACAAAATGTAATATGCAGACCTTATAAAAATAAAACTTCCAATAAAACAAAAATTCTGCCCACCTGTTAATGTGCAATGAAGAGCCATCACATTTATGCCAGACATGAAACAAGACTAGATGAATCTCTGGAAATACAGTACATAGGCAAAGATGAAGGCTTAGATGTAACTTCACTGTCTGGATTCATCTCTGTTCTTTCTTACATTTAAGCACACCACCAACTGCCATATGATATGCGGCTCAAAGTAAAATGAACAGCAAAAATGCTTGATCCATTCCAGCTGGCAAAGAGTTGTTTTTATGCCAACATTAGTAGGACGTGCAGGAGCTGTGTTGGGATTTCGTGGCTCTGCAAAAATATCTGCAAGCTGAAACATCAGCTTCATGGAGTTATCTGTTTCTGCTGGGTGTTACCTGTCCGGAAACAAACGCTCACCACCCAGAAATGTACTTTACTTTGATACAATTCAGGAAGGAATGTTCTTTGGGGAGAAGGAAAGACGGAAATGATCTGGGAAACAATGATACATGTTGAAATCAACCATCAAATCTACATACTCATAAATATACTCAGTGTGAGATCAGGAAACAGGAAATGTGCATGGTGTTTATTACCCACACAGAGCAGTGAGACCAGCTGCCTACATGTCCTGGAGTGTTCAGGATAATCCTGTAATTAACATTGCACCTCAATGGCAAAAAAAAAAAAAAGAAAAAAATATCCTCTAGTCATCTCATACTTGATGATGGAGGTGTGGAGGAAGAGGGTAGCAAGGAGCATTTAAAGACCACTGTTAGGAATTTTTGAGGAGCTGATTCCATGCCATGTTCACAATGCAGTTTTCCTGTGCACAAGCACGTCCTCGAGCAGTCCAGAGAGCTTCTAGAGGTCCTGTGTCAGGACATCCTGTTTCTTAACAGCAGATATACAAGCTGTATTTGTCTTGGAAGCCAAGAGATGCTACTGTAGAAATGTAACACTAGACAATTCTACCAGTGCCAACAGAGATATATAAGTATGATAGAGATATACAATTGTGATTAACTCTTTAAATTTTTATTTTTATCCTAACACCCCTCACTGTGAAAAGAAAAGGATTTCTGAGATCTCAATAGCTGAATGGATGGAGGTCATTATAAGGGGAGACCCCTTTGTAGGAATGGCAATGGCAGAATTCCTCTCTGGAAGACATAAAACTGCAAAATATAAAACTGCAAAACATAAAACTGCAAAACTATTTCAATTTTTTTTTTTTTGAGTGTTTAATGGATAATCTATGCATCCCAGTTTCTAAGAAGTATATTTTCTTCAATTTTAAAATTCAATATAATGAGATAACGCTATTTAGAGAACAAGTTAGAATGTTATTTCAGGATTAAACCTGCAGAACTACTAACAGGTAGTATATCCTTTACTCCTTCATTCACAGATAGACAGAAATGTTGCCACTGAGCAACAGAACATCTTCTTGTTGATTAAGGACCATTTGACCATGAACAAATTACTTTCACTGATTTTTGCTAGCTATGAGAGAGAGTGGTTTGATGGCAGGACTGCCTAAGAGAAGACATGGGTACAATGGTTCACGACAACTGAATCTTACCTGCAGTATTTTAAAGTGAAAAAATCAGTTCATGCAACAATTGTCGTACTCATGCCTGTTTTTGTAAGGCTGTTTTGAGTTCACCATCTCAAAACTCACATTCTGTAAAACATATAGTAGTAATGATTATGGATATATCAGAGAGCAGCACTACAAAACAGCCTCACTGGTTTGACTAAGACAACCTCTGAAACGGAGAAGGGAACAAGACTTCTGATTTCAGGTGGAGATAGCCTTTATTCTCTGTCTACTGGCTTTTCACTTAACCCCAGATGTTACATGAGAAGAAGCACAGCCCAGCACCTCTGCCACTGAGCCGCAGAAGAACTAGTGTGAAGATATTATCTCCAAAAAAGTTAAAATCCTACCTTTTTGGGGGTAAGACTGTCAAATATTGGTGCCCTTTCCAGATGATATTCCACGCACACACTTAAAATCACGGAATGGTATCTCTCACTTGGCTCTGGCTGACAGTGGGAAGTATAGTGGGCAACTTAAGTTTTTGGTATTCTCCTCTACTTCCTACGCCCACAGAAGACATCCTTTTTGCTGTATATCCATCTGCCTTGATGCTGTATTTTGTTCCAGACTTGTGTTCATGATGTGAATGTCAAAATCATGTCATTATGACCAAAAGTGAATAGACAGTGCACAAATTTTCAGTGATGTTTCACTTAAATACTGTAATAGAGACATGAACCTTTAAAAATACTGTGCTGTAGTCTGCTCCAAGTGCCTCCTAGTGTAGCAAGAGATGAAGGGTTAAAAATTTTTCCTTGTCCTTTCAAAAGTTCCACTTTGGTTTTAAGCTTAAAATAGCCTCCAGTTCATGTATGTCTCCCAAAAGGGAGCTGTTTTCAAACAGCTCTTTCCTTTTCTCTCTGCCTACAGCCCCGCCGGCACCGACCAGAACCTTCATTCTCCCAGCCAAGGCAAATGGGTTGCAATTCCCCTTGGATTTCATCCACAAATCCCCTTAATTGGCAGGAGAGATTGCCACTGAGTGGTGTGAAGGACTCTTTCCTCCACGGGGGTTGATTGTGCTGCCTCCACAGGACTACCCGCACCTGCCAGCCGGCAGAGCAAGAAGCCAGCACTGGTCATCATCAGATATGAGCCTCCTGCCTAGTTAGAATACAATGCTTTAAAGAGCATGTTGGGAAGACTGCATGGAGTGCACTTGAATATAGCATTATTTTTTTGTGAGGAGCACTATTGCGCCTGGCACTCAGAATGAGTCAACCATTGCAATACAATGTCCTCCTCTTTCTCGGTGGACTGTGTGGACTAAATAGTGCGTATTTAATGCTACCTAAACAGGGGTGTCATCAAGGCATTACAGCCAGAGAAAAAGCACAGAGCTAATGACAATGTATGAGAGATCAGCTCTTTGTCTTCCACCTGTATCACCAATAAGAGCATCCTTTACAGTCCACATAGCTTCAGGATGGTAACTGCAGGAGAAAAGGTTTGTCCATAGAGGTATATCACCATGGGGGAAAGCAAGCCAGAGGAAAAGGCTCAGTAGCATCACTTTCTTAACTGGAGGGTACTTACCAGCAGTGAATGTGAAGAGCCATGTGGGTTGGCAGCAGTCAGTTCTTGCTTTCAGGACCATAATGTGCAATGCACAATAGTAACTCTTTTCAAGCTGGTGCAGCTGTTCAGCTCCATCAAGCACCTACTGAGTTGAAGGGTAAGTGCTCCATTTGAACACTGAGGCCTCCATTTCAAAAGGCAAATGAATTTCCTGAAATCTGCAAAAGCCTAAGCAAGTCATGCAAATAGCATACATGAGTTGGTCATGGTAATTTGAACACTTAATTTGGATACCCGTTTTCTTAATAATGAAAAAAAAGGAACAAAAAAGCCCTGTGTTCCATCTGTCTCTCTAGCTAGCTAGCCATTTTCAGTCTGTTTGTAGGTCCACAATACAATGTGAGCTTGGAAGGCAAGTGGACTACACCAGTTTTATAACACTAAATAGAAACAAGCAAATATTTTATAGAAAAACATTCACTTGGCAAATTTCTTACTTCAGCCATTCATAAAATTCCTGCAATCATATACTTTCTGGGAAAGTTTTTCCCAAATTTTTACTGAGTGTAATTCTTGCTTTGCACTTAACCTGACAACAAGTAGTTGGACCTCTAACTTTAGCAATGTGAAGATCAGATTGTCTCGTTCAGCTTTTGTCAGATGTACAGGAATTGCACTGAAGGATATTACAGCTAGCTCAACTCATCCTCCAAATTCTCCATTTAAACTTCCACTGGATGGTGGAAGACTAGGGCTTGCCAGGTATAACAGTCTTGAGCCTATGTGTCTGAATGGTTTCTGGCAAGACCACAGATCCTGTTCCCAGTGCAATGGTCATGACCCACTTTCAGCTGCCTTGCAAATCATGCTGTAAGTGTGCTAATGTCTAGCTCGGCTTTGGATGGATAACAGAAGGGAGCATCTCACTTGGCAGTCAGTACCCCTGCCAGTGGCCATCAAACAACACTGCTTTAGGTGAATCTCCTGTGGCAATGGGGTTGGATTACATGATCTCCAGAGGTCCCTTCCAATGCTAACTATTCTATGATATTGTGATACTGCTCAGAGTAATTCTCCCACTTTGATGAAGGAACAGCGACATATTTTAATAGTCATATCTACTGTTCATTCTTGCACCTACGGCCTCCATGTTATGCCACGTGATCACTGCTGAATATGCTAAGTCCATCTGTGTTCAACCATCACAGAAAAGATTTCATATTTACGAGATCAGTCTTCTTGGTTACCTGGAGATATTCACTTAAAACATGTAGCTTCCAGCAATAATCTGAGGCAAAATGTGAGCAAGGTGCAAAAACTGAAAGCAAGGTAAAGCTGAAAACAAATTTATGTGAAATGCTCATGGATACTGGAGAGGAATGTTGGCCCTATCCCTCGTGATGACACAACACTCATTCTTGAAACAGGAGTTAAAGCTCTCACTTCTCAAATGATGAGTATTGAAGCTTCTTTTCCTTGTGCGTGCAAGATCTCTTTAGGACTACTTGAAAATTAGCAGAATGCTGCTGAAGACTGTTGTGCTATTTGATCACTCACCCCAGAGATATTACAAGCAGTGTAAGGTAATGCAAGGTCCCAAACAGGCTCATTGCACAAGAGAAAATTTTATCCAAAGAAAATAGAAGCTATGAATGCTTGGAAAAAAGTACTGTTGCATAGTTTGTTCTCTAGACTGGATGTAATTCTATAGAAACGTAGCAGTCTGGCCAAGAGAAAATTAAGGGAATTAGCTTTGGTAGGGTATTTGTTTTGTTTAGTTTTAAATCAGAGAACAGTTTGTGATTCTAGGATTCTATGAACATTATGTCTTTGCAAATGAAGCATTCAGACAAGAAATTCAAAGCTGGGAAAATAGGTAAATTGAAAGATGACCTGTTCATGATTAAATAGGATGTCAGCTGTTGAAAGAATTATTTTCCAAAACTGGTTTTCCTGCTGGGATGGGATTTTATTTTTCTTTTACCATGCTACCTAGTAGGAAAAAAAGCTGGGAAGGAGGATATGGTCACAAAATCTGCACTTGAGAATGCCCAGTGATACCCAGTAATATAACTTTGAGCTCCACCTCTGCAAAAACGTAGTCTCACTCCATCTGCACAGCTTCAGTGATGGAAGCCACTCACAGCTCATGCAATTCATACTGGTATCCTCTGTAGCTACATTATATATGCCCTCACTGGGAATTAGCTGTTAAGGAGTTAAAAATGAATGCAGAAACCTATCTAATAGAAAGGAGGGAACAGGTTTAGAAGTGCAGCTCTGTTACTGCAAAGGGAGGAAATGCCTTGTTAATTGGCCAAGCCCCTGGTTAGGGGTTTCAGTTGTGCTTAAAACTCAAAAGAAGTTCACTTTTTTATACCTAGGTAAGAAATTATGTCATATGACAACACAATTCTGTTGAAAGTCATGGGTAATATAAACCAGAACTGTAAACCTCTGCCAAACTTCCGTTATAATCATCCCATTATCTCCATCTTGTCTTAGAGCTGAATTACTGCTCGGTCTATACTTACATATCCATGCAGACTCTGATGAGGTCTTAAATCACACTTCAGGAGGCCAACGCCCTCATCAGTGCTTTCTTCTTAACCTTCCTGATTAAGATAAACAGTTCATTCACTAACAGAGAGTACTGCCATGATTTCCTTGCAGTTTGGGGAAAAAATATACTGCACTTGTCTCAAAAGTAAAATGCTTGCTTTATTTAAAAACAACTGGGATTTTATTGAAAATAAATATAAGTTGCATATTACTTAAATAAAGCAGTTTGTCAGACCATCTCATAACATTTTCAGGCTATGTCACAATATTTTGCAGCTACTGCATCAAACTCTACTGAAGATATTTACATATATGAGCAATTACCTCTGTAATCTCGTTATTAATATTGTATGTGCAGATACCCATGTATGAAGACTGATTAACCTGGCTAAATTCCACTTTTGGATATGCCTTCTGAAGCTTAAAAACAGTAATTTTATGTAGTTGTATTTAATGTTGACTGAAGCATCCAAGATTCAGCCATCCATTAACACATTAACATCTGAGACTTTGGCTGGAATGTTATTTCAGTTCATTAAATTCTGTGTTTGATAATTCAAACTTCAATATTTTCTTTATTCCTTTGCTACAACCATTCAAAATACTATTCAAAATAAATGAAGGAAAAGGTCCTCTTAAATGTGAAGAAAAACATTGTAAACATCTACGAACATTTTTTGCCTTTGTCCAAATTAAACTGTTTTGAATGAATGCTTAAAGGTGAAAGACTGATAGACAAGAAATTGCTTCTTTTTCTCGCCTAGTACTAGACTCCAGTTCAGCAAACTGAACTAATTTATTTGTCCTGCTGTGTCACTTCTCCATTTGCTCATCAGTATGTCTGTTATTCATTATTTAAAATATTTATTGAATAAAGATCGATCACCCTGGGCTACAGCACTATGTGAAAACTTCAGTCGTTGAGAAGGAAGGAGAAAAAGGTGGGCAGTCAAGAATTAAAAATTATATTTTCATAATGAAACTCTTTAACCTAAATTCCCGCTGCTAATAACATGTAGGAAAAAAGGTAGTGACTACTTCTATCATGCCAGACTCAATGGGTGGTTAATCCTAATTTGAATTTTAATTCCGTTTTAAATGAGTGTAAGGAGTGTGAAATATTGGACTAGAACCATTTATAGTGAAAGAGAAACTCTGGAGCAGCCTTCATCTACACATGCTTTTATCTGGCTGCAAAAAAACATTTACTCTTTATAGAACATTTTTTTACTTCATTTTTCTTCTCAATATACAGTGATTACTCTAGAATGTCACAAAAGCCTTAATACACTACTTCTTGAAAGAAACATGCCTGTGTCAGAAGCAGTCAAACACAAAAGCGTTTGGAGTTACTAAGCACATTTTACATTTCTGTCCTATTTTCCTGTACTTTGTGCGTGTGACTTAAAAGAGAGGCACTTTGTCAGAATTGCAATTTCATGTTAAAAAAAAGGGAAAAGAGAGGAAAATAAATGGCTTTTTATTATGCCATGCCTTGGTATTGTAACTGTATGAAGGAACAGCATTAGTCAGCATGGTATCTAATTTCTTACCTACTGAGTTTTGAGGCACATAAAATCATATCCCATTCTCCAAGACATAGAAGGCTTAACAGCAAAGTTTACAAGCAGCCTGAGAATTAAATACTCTTTCGTAAATAGTGTCCAAAGACAGCAAGCAACTATGTTCATACTCAGAATACTTTAACTTGGTTAAAGTATGGTTAAAATATGGTTAAAATCTAAAGACATAAAGGACCATCTTATTCTTTGGCCACATTATTTTCAAGCAATAAGGTTGCAACACAAAAAACAATAATAAAGTAAAAAAATCATTATGAAGATGAAGAATTAATTTACATTTTGCAGGTCTCTTCTAAAGCTGAAGGTTTGGAACAGTAGTCTCATTTCTTTTTTTTTTTTGTGCTATTGTGAATCAGACTGTAAAAGCAAATCAACCAACCAACCAATAAATATGATCTACAAATTGTATGTCTGTTTGTAAAGTAAATAAACAGACAAAACCTTGATGTTTGATGTTGTGAGAGAAGTCAACATATACTTGTGCACTCAGCCTAGTTTTGAGAACTACTGAACATCCCTTTGAAACCTGCTGCAGTATACATGAAGGAAAATTACAGGTGTCAATAGTCATCTGTGCTTGTAGCATGCTTCCGTTGTACAGGAGTTACTGGAAAGCATCAGCAAGGTAGACCAGACTGCTCATTGGGATTATGAGGTAGCTCAGCCTAACAGTGAAGATGTCATTTGCTCGGGAGGATTCTATACCAGCAGCTCGTTGCATTGCATATGCACTCATCAGGCTAAATTTTTATGGTAGACAGCACAAAGCTAAAGCTGAACCTCAAGAGATCAAGGGATACTCATAAAGGGCATGGTTGGGGAGCACATGGCCTGAAAGTAAATGAAGTTGCTACTTCTTCTTTTTTTCTTTTTTTCTTTTTTTCTCTTTTCTGTTTTTCACCAGGACACAAATATGTAGGTTTGTTTATTATCCAGCTTCTGGCACAATGTGGCCCTGGGGAGCAGGACACAGCTGTGTTGCACAAGACCCTGAATGCAAGCACAGCCCAGCAAATGTTCTTACTTTCCAGGGGCTCCGGCAGCACAGCCATATATAAATCTACCCCACAGCAACAGTTGTGTATAAGGCAGGAGCATCCTGTCAGGGACATATGGACCTCCCCAGGCTGCTAATGAAACCTGGGGATGCAAGGACATGGTCCCACACGCAAACCACCAAAGGGATCTGCAAGCAAACTCACCGGCACCCTGACTCTGAGTTGGATCCCATGCATACCCCACTCCCGACCCTCTGTCTGGTCCCAGCATTTGCAAGCAGGGGTCTTTCTTCCCGTAATTGATTATGCTGACCTCTGCTCTTCCTTGCAGCCTGAGGATTGCCTTTGTCTCAGCTCTTATCTTGGCAGTCCCTCATCCCTCATCCTCACCCTGTAACCCACCGACTAGTTTCCTGTTTTCCACCCCTGCACACAGCAATCTCTGCCTTATCTCCCTGCTGGTTTCATTCTCAGCTCCATCTGTTCATTTGACATTTATGAACCCCATCAAGCTTTTGTTTTCAGACCCATCCAAATTTAAATACCTTCCATTGTATTTGTGCTTGCTTGGTTCTCACATTTGTCACTGGCATGATAACTGTGCTGAATAACCTAAATTTGGTTCTAAATTTGGTTCCAACTTCAGCTTCTATCCTTTTCAAAAAAGCCTGCCATGCTTTCAGAGCCTCACTATGAGGTCCCCATGGCTAAAACAGTCCCTTTTTTTTTCTATGCCTGTCAGGCATTCTCCAGATTCAAGAAACTTCTCATATAAGCATAGCTCCTCATCCTTCCTACCCCTGTGGTCTCCCAGCTATAAAATGTATTTATTTGTCTTCAAACATCATCTGATTTTGTCAGACTCTCTCTGAGAGAGTCTCTCTAGTTCCATGCATTTAGTGATTTATACTCCTGTGAGAAGCATTTTTTACTATTCCAGGATGATTCTGCCATCTCTAAATTCAACAGGAAACCTTTCTTTCACCCGGCCTTCCTTCTCAATAGAGAGGACAGGTTTGAAAAGAGAATACATTTTTAAAAAGTGTATTTTTAAAAACATATATTCCCTCCTCACTTATGGTTATATCTCTTGGATGCTTTCCTCTCTTCTGAAAATGTCTCATTCCTCCATAATTTTTGCTGTAGTGAAGTGTTACATAGATAAGGCAGGAAGGAAATATACTTAACTTAATTTATCCTTATTTTTATCTCAACTAAATCTGATTTAAATCCCTCAGTTATTAAATCGGCTTGATTCCAAGTATGCCACCTGCACAGGATACTATGAGAAATATGCTGCAATCAGAATGCCAGCTCAGGAACTGAAACTTAAAGAAAAAGATATCCTACAATTCTCCTGCCCCCTGACAAACAAAACCTTGAAAGAAAATAAAGCCATTTCAAACTCGCAAAGTTTGAAATAACGTTGGTATTCTAACTTTGTAGATCGTTTAAAACTCCACACTCCCTAGTCACCTTACTGAAGCGTCCACAGAATATCAATACCTCACTGTTGTGGGGGGAGTTTGATCCATAAACTAGTTGGGTTTTTTTTAACATTACCCTAGGTTCTTACGTTAGAGTCTTTGGCAGCATGCACGTATCCTTCTGACTAAAAGAGCTACCAAATTTTCCTTTTATTTCTAGTCTTCAATTTTTTGCGTTCCTGTATTCTCCATTAATAGTACCTCCTTTGTTCTTGTCCAAATGATTCTCTAGACAAACACTTTTCCTTCCTAAGTACCTGGTAATGGTTTGGATAGGTTTAGTGAGTATTTCTGTCTTAATCCGAGCCATTTTAGTTCCATTATCAGCTTCACTGCTCATCTCTGAATTTTATTTAATGTATCTATCTTTCATTATTTTTAGGATTGTCTAATAATCGTCAGCAAATAAATCACAACTCTTCACTTCTATGATTTCCCAACATGCTATCAAAAAGTTTTGCATTTAAAGATGTTCTTCACCTTCTCTCACATTTTCCAGCTTAGTCCACAAAGTGATCAAAACATAGACAAAGAATTGTCACAACCCCAAAAAATCAATGGCACTCATTTTGCCAAGCCATAGAATGAAATGATGATCACAGCCGGTCAATATACTATAAAGTCAAAGGAACTCATAAAATTGTAGAAAATTATTTAAAGAGAGTATCTTTCTGAAATTAAGTATGACAAAGAACCACAAGAATAAACAGAGGCAATGCCATAGTTCTGACCTTGTTATTTCATGACCAACATGTGATCAATTAGCAACACCTGTATTAATAGCACAGCTATCTCAGAGTTGACTTCTGACTTTTCCGGGGTATAACATGGGGCAGCAGGATAGATTTGTGCAATTAAAATGCAAACACCTGGGCTGACTTTTAAAGACCAGATGTGCTTCAATTAAACAAGCCCTGAGGTTTGCTTAAAACTAGCACCTGCTTCCTGGTTACATGCAGTCACCTGGGTTTCTGTGTAAATTTTAAGTTTTGAATGTTTTTGGTTCTTTTTGAACGGGAAATGCCTCTGTTTAGGTACTTCTTTGCAAGCAACTCGAATTACCTTTCTGCAAGGTTTATTCCAAATTTAATTCTCACCCTTCAGCTTCCTGCAGAGGTTTGCTCCTAGATGTTGTAAAATAGCCAAGAGCTAAAAGCTGCCCACTGTGCTGTCCCTCAGTGCTCAGTTCTTTTGATACCTTTAGCTATGGTGAACAATGGCAGAATTGAAAGCAAACCTCTAATGAGTCAGCACGGCCGATTAAACTGCAGCATCCCTTAGGCCACAGCAAAAAAGGCCAAGTTAGTCAGTAGCTGTACTCTAGTTTCTCTTGGTGCCTTGCGGACACGTTCATAGGCTCTGCTTGGCAACTCCCTGGATATAACAGCACGGATTTGACTTTGGGGATGAGCACATATGCATCCGCTGACTAGGGACTCCCTCATGCCATCTGTTGTGTGCCAGCTGTACTGAACCAGCACGCACCAAAAAAGCTCACACGTTTTGAGACTTGCAGGTAAGACAAAGCCAACAACTGCCTCCTGGTGAGCAGATTCGTAATTAGACGAACAGGGCTTTCCATGGATCCACAAAGTGAGCTCAGTATTCATCTTAATAAAGCTCAGATTCTGCACCCATGCTATACTTAAAAATATATTAATATATTGTGTTTGGCAGGTAAGGAATTATCTAGATGATACATCAGTCAGCATCTCTCTCAGATATTGGAACAAATAATGATTTCAGTGTAAATCACTGTCTACCTACTTTCCTCTCAGCCTTAGTCAATTATAGCTGATCTAGACAAGAGTTTTAAAAATGTTAGTTTTTGTAATCAAGGGCCTCAGCTAGATTAGGAGCTGCTTGATTTTAGGGTGTTTTTAATGCCTGGTGGGATGTATGATGAAGGGGTAGGGCAAGAAAGCAGGTCTCAATGTTTTGTTCCGATACTGTTTTCAATAGTTAATGGTAAACTCTGCAATTTGCAAGCATCATAAGCCACCTGGCCTAGTAAGTGGTCTGATACAACAGAGCAGAAATACCCTACCTCAGTGAAAGACCAGGCAGTACTTTACAGGGCCTGTCCACTGCCAGAGGCAAACTGCAAAATAAAGCTGCAGCTGTATTCAATGAGGCAGGCTGAATTTTTACATGGAAGAAACTTGCTAGGGACTTTCAAGGTAATGTGAAAAGCAGAAGTGTCCTTGACTTATAGCAGAGTGAGCAACTGGCTCCTCAAGATGCTTGTCTCCAACTCTCTAAAGCATTGTATCACTATATGGGTTGACATCATGGTTTTCAAACTATCTTAATTTTTATTCTAAGTCCTCCTTTGATTGTTCTGCTCAAACAAAGAAAACCTCTTCTGTTTAAACACAGCTTAGAGCAAAATCACTTCTGAATCTGCAGGAACTGTTTTATCTCCAAGGCAGCCAAACAGCAGGATCAACAAAGGAATTCATGACTATTTTTATCTGGGTGCCTGTGGGGAGAACAGATATTTGATGATTTGCCTGGAGCATTGGAAGGCTTAGCATCAGCTTTTAAAGTGTAAGATACACAGAGAGGGACATGAAATGTTCAGAATGTGTTGGACTGGCCTTCTGCAGTGTCTGATGGAACTATGGGCAAATGGATCATTCACTTTACCCAAAGATGTTCAGCTTGCAGAAGCCAGAGGGAGTTGACAGCAGCCCTTGATGTAAAGACTGAGCATAAACATGAAAAAATTATGGTTCTCCATCTACAGCATTTTCAGAAGGCCTGACTTCGTAGCTAGCAACTCTTGACAGGCTTTTACCCAGCTGGTCATTTCTTGAAGGTAAAAAGCTTACACACTTCAGTAGCACTTAGTGAATTACGGTTTTTTCTGCTAGTATGTGAAAGGCACAGACATGTACACATGGTATAAGCATTCTATTACATATGCTTAAACATGCAGACAAACGTATAAGAAAAAATGTGGAGCTAATAATGAGTTTTATTTGGCTGTATTTTTCTTAATTTTAGTGAGCATGGTAAACCTCAGAAACACAGTATACATCAAAGGAACAAGAGGAGGCATTTTGTTGGCATTTTGATAGTGTAAATCACAGAAATATGACTGAAAGGATCCTTTATTCTATTAACATAAAACCCCCCTTCTTGTTGTGCTAAGTCGTCTGATGCTGTAACTGGTGAGACTGTGCTATTCCTTTGGATTAAGTGCCCCACGTTGCTTTGTCTGGTTTTGTGATCTCTACCTCACAATTTTAGGGGAAAGATGCTTAGGTATTTAATACTAGAATGCAGGTTCTCCTTTACCAAGGGAGCACCTGAAGAAGTAGAGAGAACCTCAACTCTTCCATCTCCCTCTAGCACAAAGTTTCTGGGGGCCAGCCCAGATAACAGGCAAGCTCTGCCAAGACCCTGCCTGCCCCTTCTCCCAAGACATTTTTCTTCAGCAGCACCATGCTGCTCCTGAGAACATGATGTAGCTTGGCATATGGGAATAGCCTGTGTCCTCTTTTGTGGGCAAGGCACTGCCAGCCACCAGCACTGTACTCTGCTCCCTCTCACATCCCCATGACATGTACAGAGGTGTACAGAGAGTGTAGGGAAAGCAGATAGAGAAGTAATTTGGAGAGGGAAATTGACTCCAGTACTACACAAAAGGAAAAAACAATGACGTGGAGGTCTTTGCTCCCAGAAAGCAAATTCCAGAGATGTGAGTAGGAACTGGGCCTGCAAATTGGTTATGTGCATCTAGAAATTATCCAGTGGAGGCCAAGTTCTCCAAGATGTTTAGGTGGCCACAGATGCTGATAGACACGTAGCCCCAGATCCTCGGAAATATTTAGGCATCTATCTCCAGTATAATTAAAGAATCTTAATTGACTGTCGGCATCCAATTAATTTCTGTGGGTTTGGCCCTTGTGAGTTTTCAGAGAGGAGGCCCTTATCAGATTCCTCAGGTACCTACATACCTTTACAGATCTGTCCTCACGTGTCTAAGTAAAGATGTGAAACACAATCAACACTGTTATTTCACTTCCTCTAACCTGCATCAACAGGTCTTTTTTTGACAGTTTAAGCTCAGAAATTGCATGACTGTAACCTAAATCCTGACTGAATTGCTAGTAGGCTGGTCCTTTTTAACCTCCAGATTTTAAATTGGTTCTTCTATGACAGTTACTGGCACTGGTCCATAGTTTTTCCTTCTGGATCTCATTCCCCCAGTAATAATCCTTCATCTCTTATTTTTGCCGACAATGCTTAGGTCAGGACTGGATAATCTTGTTTTACTTTTTGAAATTAACCAGTAGTGACATTTTTAAGAAGGCAGCAAATATATGTAAAACATTCAGACATCTGGATCTGACAGCAAGAGGTCAGCGTTTTCTTATGATCACGTGTAATTGTCACAGATCCATCTTGCAGCACATACCTTCACATCCTGCATGTTTTCCAGCATGTATGAGTAGTCCAGTGCCTTTTTTTCCTTGCTGTCAGAGCAACACACAGGCAATTACCTAGCTCGGTCGTGCTGTGCTCATTTCATTTTCAATGCAGCTTCAGCTCGCCATTCCTTTGTGATTACATTCAGTGATTCACTTTGATTTGTCTGTTTTTAACCATTGCAGGAGTCGGCATTTTGACAGCCCTGAAAATCATCTGTTCAGGGAGTAACAAGCACAGGCAGCACAGCAAATTTTCCCAATCCTGTTCAGATGGGATACCCCAACCCCACACAAGAAACCACTCTCATGTCTAGAAGCTTTTTCTTTGCTCAAATCATTCAGGTCTTGCATTCTTTTGTAAGGCAGCCTGCAAGCATGGACTGTTAATGGTGGGTGCTGTGGTACCTCTCTGACAGCATCTTGACATGGACCACGTTCCCAGTTTGTAGAAGCCAACATCTGATGGCAGTATATATTTTTTGTCACAACTGCCTTAATTTGGATTTGAACCAAAGACCTGGAGATGAAAGGCAATATTTTAGTCTCTTGAGACATTCAGTATGCCTTATCATCTCTCCTTTTCACAACATATTTTCTTAAATCTTTGGGGGTTTTTCATTCCTCTTCCAAGCTTTTATTCATCCTCCTTGAACCAGAGTTAGACTCCTCAATAGACCATGACCCACATGTTCCAGAATCTCTACTGCACCTTTTGAGTTCTCTCTCTTCTAGGTATGACTATGCTTTCCATGCACCAGAAGACTGCTATGTCTTTTTTGTTCTTTGTCTACCCTCTCTTAGTATAAAACGTCTCATAATACCAGTGGGTTTGGTGTTAATGAGTACAGTTTGATTCTGACTCTTTGACAATGCTAATAAACTTCCTGGCCATGGGGAAGGTCAGACTGTATTTCTTCTTGTCCTGCTTGAAATATGTGCCATAAAATTAAATCAAATAAATATTGAGTCTGTCAGTAATACAGGATTTTAATGGCACACTTAGCTATCCTGAAGTATGATTTAACAGCAATGAAGGCACTTATAGCATCCAACCTTATTATGAAATAAATTAGTACCCATCATAATGGTGTGACATTGAATCCTTTAGATGGAGTCCTCCCCCCTGTGTTTTTTCATAAACTCCACAAATAATAAGAAATAGATTCTAAAATTTGCTAGCTTCATTTTCTTTCTGGATGCACTAAGAACAGTAGCAGACAAGATTATTTTGGCCACTCTTTGTCAACAACCTGATTCCAAATTAAGTGAACCATAGATTTTTTTTTCCACATTTTTCTCTACTAGTCACAACTTGAAAAAAATAGATTCAGCAACATATTTTACTGTATCCACCCTGTTAGAATTCTCCCCCTTACCCAGCTATAGCTTGGCATGTTAAGTATGTACACGTGAGTCCTGAATTCTCCTGATCACAGTGACCTAATACACATGATTAAAACCAAGCAATGTGGTAGAGTGTCAGAGAGCTGCGAGCAATTGAAAGACAAAGCCTGTGACATCTGGCTGAACACGCTGTCCTTCTGGCGGAGATAATTTATGGTTTGTTTTCATTTGTTCACTGAAGTGCCATGATATAACCTTTCTGACCTCTCATTTTTGGGATTTGTGGTAGTTCAAATCATCATCAGGCCTTCATAAATGCTCCCACAAGTAACAACACAAAGCAATTCAACAGGAATTTATTGAGGAATTTTGATTAAGTCCTGAAAATGGGAATGGACTGACCTTCACAAAGTTTTAGCTGAGAAGGAAAATTTCTTGAATCCTAAGGCTTCTAACATTTTCCAAAAAGTGTAGCCACGTAAAAAATTCAGTTAATCCCTAAATCTTAAGAATCATTCACTTACAGACATTAAATTATGTTTATGCACGATGTCAGGTTAATATAAAATGCTTGTGCAGTTATTTTCCTTTATAGTTTTTTTCCTTCCTTCTTTGAGGATTTGCTTTGAGGTTTATGTAGTATGTGTGTGGGTACTGCAACTGTTATGTCAATCATATTTAGTAATTTCTATTTACAATGTTATACACAATCTGCAAACAAAAGAGTCATTGATATTAAAAAAGTAACAATTATTGTCTACAAACTCTGAGTATTATTATTTTACCTGTAAAATACAAAGAATTCATTCATTGTTACAGGCAAAAAGATTTGCATTTTAAGGAGACAGACTGTTTCATATCAAAGTTAAATGGTATTATGGAAGTATACAGAGCAGGTTTTCAATATTACCTCTTTAAAGATATCAAAATACTGGACAGGAAATATGTCTTAAAGTATGGTGGGTTTTTTTTTCATAGGTAGAGTGTTCGAGTGTTGTCCTTGTCTTGCTTGCTTTCTTCCCATCTAATATCTGAGACTGAATGTTTATATCATCTTAAATCATTTCCAATATATTAATATACTGCATTGATCTACCATTCATCTGATTGTTGAGAGGACATTAATGGTTTCCATTAGTGCATTTTCTAATTTCCACATGTTCTGTTGATAATAAATCTTTGCTTCATCCGTTTGCAAGGAGCAGCTGGTTCCAGCAGAATGGGCTGCATTGCAGATAATGGAGGTTTCCAGAAGGAGAAAAGAAGCACAGAGCAATGGCTGTCCCTTCAGCAGGGAGAACAGCAGGTTCTTTTGCAGAATACACTCATGAGAAAGGGGAGGATGCGGAGACAGGCAAGGATGCTCAAGCTGTACTATGTGATTGGAAATCTGGGGACCAATATCAGTCTTGTAATATCAGAGAGGAGGGATGAGGGATGAGGCTTGGTGTCAGGGCTCAGCAATGTATCTCCCAGGCGGGAGGCAGCTTCAATCCAGGGCACTCGAACTGGGGAGAGTGACCACCTACCTACCTGAAAACTGCACCAAGGAACGTAGCTGTAATTCCTTGTGTATTTGTCATCCCCATGTGGTTGGCTTTGAACTGTTTTATTCTCTGAGTAGCCCTGAACTTTAATATTTCATGCAGTTCCTATATATTATCTCAAGAAGAAGGGTGGGCATGGAGTTGAACTAAATATACAATGATGGTATTTATTTAATAGACCAAAAGAATAAACACTGCATGTATTCACAGGCTTGCGCAGCACCTATACTGTTAAGAAACTTTCCTTGCTTTTTCTTTGCCTCTCAGACTTGATCTAAGTATCTTCACTCCCTTGTTTTCCTGCCAACACCATTACAAAGGCACTAGTTAGCACGTCACTATTCAAAAATCTTCTTTTCCATTCTAAAACTTCAACACCATGGAAAAGCACTATGCTTTGGAGCACAGAGTAGAAAATTTGAAATGTTCTGAGAAGGAAAACATCTAGGCAGAAGAGTCATTTTGAAAAAATGCAGGTTTTGTTCTGGAAGGAAGCAATGATGTCAGATTGAGCTGTAAAGTCCTTGGTTCAGCCATGGCATGCTCTACTCTTTCACCCTGAGAGAAGAACTACACATCCAGGAGCCCTCAGAGGCACCAAGGAGTCCCTCGGTGACTTATAGAGTTCCTGGCTTCACAACAGGTAGGTCATACAGGAGTCCCAGTGCCCAGGCTTCCACCTTGCAACAAGACTGCCATAGGACTAAATTCCCAGATTCTTCACCTCATTCCCTTTTCTCAGAAGCTCCTTGCATTTCAGACATTTTGACAGATGCTAATTTTCACTAAAAATGCATGTATTATGTTGAGATCTGTTTAAATATTGGTGGAAGAGGGCATATAAATTTTTGTCTTCTCTTGTTGTGATCAGATTTTGTTCATTTTTGTGTAACCACCACATGATTAAATAACTGAATTCTATATAGTTCTGTGTATTTTGAGAAGTATAAGAATAATATAGGCAGGGTGGGAATGAGGCTCATATATAATGCAGAGCTCCGTTGCTACCCAGTAGCAAGTCAGGAAAACAAGTCTGTTTTCTACATGCTGTTCAGAAAAAATATTGCATATTGTAGTGTAAAAAAAATAATAGCCAATGAATCACAAGAGCCATTCCATGTACCAAACTTCTGCATTTTTGAGAGAATCCTTCTTTGAAAGAGAATTTATTAGTCTGATCTGCTCTATATCTGAAAAGCAGATGCCATCTCTGCTTCATCTGTTTTCACAGTGTAAAACCTGTGGCAGCAATGAGCAAAGTAAAGATGATTAGAAGAGCTTAGAGGTAAGATCCATGGAATCATCATTCTTCCTGTAGGAACAGACAGTAATAAAAGCTCATGAAGTTGTTTTCCTTGGCAAGATTTCAGTATTAAGTCTCTAAAATATAGCTTTGATGGTCATGACTTGGCAAATCATCCTTAAAAGTATCACATGCTCACACATATTGCTCAGTTTGAACTTGGCCTGACATCAGCAATTTCAAAGGTGGACACAGAAGTTAGGATTTCAGATTTTATTGATAAGAAGAGGAAAAGAAAAAGAAACAGCCAGACCTTTAAAGAAAATGTTCACCTACATCACAGAGAGAACATGTACATATGCAAATCTGTAAGATAAAAAGCAAGGGTAGTATGAGGCAAAAATTCTAATGCAAAATAAACTGTGTTAAACAAAGCATCTGCTGAATACGGGGGTGCACATTTTGCCAAGATACTTTTTGGAAGAATTATTTTAGCCATAGTATTGTACAGTGTTTTAGCTAACAAGTTTTAAAATTGAATCTAGCTTTGAAGTGGGTGAGAAGAACCCAGACAATCAGTTCCAAGAAAAAGTGGCTTTGAACTTGAACATGAACTTGAACAAATTTTCTACTCCCACCCTCACCATAAATAGTTCAGGAAGCTCTCTACAGACTGTCAGACTCTGAGGACTGCGCCTCGGTGAAGAAGCCAGGAAAGAAACAGTAGGAAGATAAGAGCAAATATTAAATACTTAGCAGTCCACTACCTCCCAGGGCAGTTGACAACCTATGTGCTGCACCTAATACAATTTAAAAGCAGAGCTGTCCATGAGCTCAGCTGCTGAAGTAAATCATAAGTGCAAGCAACAGAGTTGCCATGGCATGAGAAACAAGTGCTATATTTTATGAATTATACACTGATTTTAAAAGCTTTATTCAATCTCTTTTAGCTTGAGGTATGAACGCCTAGACTGAACAAGCACTGTGAGCATTGGAGCACCCTGCAAGCATATAGAATCTTCTTGGGAAGAAGTCCTGTCAAATGAATGTGTGAGCTTTGGGTGGGTGCTTCTAAACCAGTCTTTTCAGTCTGATGGATAATTATGTCCTTTCCCAAATAATTCTGTGTGGTAGAGAAATGGTCTCTCCTGAATGCTGTGGTTAATATGTGCTCAAGCAGAAAGAGGGGAATTGTAATTGTAGGCTGAAGGAAGAGAGTAGTGAGAGACCTTGGGACACAGTCTGGAGGTGACCTCTTTCCTGCTGTCGGAGGACAAAAAGTAATTTGCTCTTTTTTCCTGCTGTTAAAAATCTTCAGCTTGAAGAATGAAAAACAAAAAAAAAATGATGATATTAAAAATTCATATTTAGTATAACCTTACAAAATTCTATTGGATATTTTCAGTGGGTTTCTGCCATTACCTTCAGCTCTGAGTTGATTCATGGTGAAACTACATCCCATGTTAACTAGACTTGGACATGAAGGGAAGAGGTTAAGCTTTGCTCTGCCAAGCTGGCAGGAGAGTGTGTAGGCATCTGCAGCAGATGATCCAATTGAGCTGCTGAAATCTGCTATGAAATTCCACATTAAATTACTGCAGCAGAGTCTCACTTTGAGCAAGGTTTCTGTAGAGGTGACAAAGAGTGATTGGCCAGTCCAGCCCAGTGTCATCACCAAAAAAATGGAGGAAGACATGGAGGAGAAGATGGGATGGGTCAAGGCAGAGAAAGGAGGACTCTGAGGAGGAACAAAGTGACCAGATGTGCACTGGCAAGTGAGACTCTTCAAACAGCAAGAGCAATGGTGTTGGCAGCACCAACCTAACAACAAGCAAGCTTCTTAACACCTGTGCTGTTTTTAAAGTGCCTAAGTACCCTGGGAAAGGGACAAATGATAGCAGCTTCCTCCTATATCCACAGGATACAGTGGAAGAATCAATTTCTTCACACTGTATCTCCAAGACAAAAATTAACTTCACTAATTCTAGAGAAACACGCTTGCCACCTATGTTAGGTTGGGTACCAGTTTTGTGGAGCAAAAGAATGGCAGCATTTAATTAGTTTATGTTCATATTAGAAGCCACATCCTAATCCCAGGTACCCTTGCAATGCAGGCTCCAGTGAAGCCACATCACACATCTGGTTTGGGAGTGTCTCACATTCGGGACAGAATGGGAAGGTACTCCACACAATGATGACACGAAACCATTTGAAGATTCAAGCTTTGCCAGAGGCTGGGACCTATCTCTGACTCTCCTAACTGCTAGTGCTGACTGCAGGAGGCGCTCTGGGTGTGCTGCCCACAAGAGAAGTCTCTCATGAGGTGAATAGCTGAGCAGAGCTGCTTCCGGTAGCTGGGAGATGAATTTCTGGGAGCCATATTGGGAATCCAGCAATACAGGAGCATGGTATCCTCTATGAGCAGACCTAAATCCCACCCCTCTGTAGTTTGAAGTGGGGGGTACAACTCTTGTCTAACCCAGCCTTACACCTTGCCATGATGTGAGGCTTTGGGAAGGGCTTAAGAGAAGACATGTAGGCTCCTGCTTCTGAGTAGGTAAGTTCAGTTTGTGGAGCAATTGAAAAAGGGACTGCAATCTGATTGTTTCCCTGGTAATTTTATATACCAATCCCAAAATGAGGAAAAAAAATTCTGGCAGAAAAACTTTTCACCATAAGTAGTCCTTCTGATGCCTTCTTTCCCACACATGGCTCAAGAGAGAGCTCATAACCCAAGTAAACATGATCCAAGACTTTTCTTGTGCTTTCCAAGACCAAGAGGATTCTTTATTCCCTCTCTTTTATTTGTATATTAGTATTTGTTTTCCTTCATTCATATGCTTATTTGTACTAAATTACTCTAACAATAAATTTCGTCTCTACTTTTTTTAGAAAACTGGGCTGTAACAGGTTTTTTTTTCTCCAGATTCCACCTGCTGCTTCTGACTGAATGCCTAAAAACCTAAAGCTTAATACCAAGAGACATACCATGTAATTACCCATTCACCTGGCTTTAACAAAGCTTTAATTTTGTTTAAATCACATTTTCTAAGCTGAGAGGACAGATAGAATATTTTGCTTGTAATATTAAAATTTAAAAGTTCAATTTAGAATAAAAAGAGCAAAGAGCCAGTGAAACACAGGCAATGATGCAGTCAGTAGTTGTGACTAACAGGAAAGTTCAAAGAAAAAGCAACTTTGGGAAGCTTTGACAGGTTACTGGACATTGTAAAATATTGCTGCTTAGCTTTTGAGCTACACCTAGCTCAGCAGGGCAAGCATGAAGAACAGAACAAGTAAAGCTTAGCGGGCATTGATTCAAAGTTGATTGAATGTCATTGGGCTTAAACAGGTAGTCTCAGACTGCCATTCTACTCAGCAGAAAATCCTACAACTTGTGCTCACAGAACAGCAGAAAGCTACTTAGTTAAGCCTCAGTCTGCCTTTGCAATGGTATGCTTGCTCTTTATCCACCTGTAGTCATTAGGTTGTTTTGATTTTATTTAAATAATAGATCTTCTGTCAGAGCTGTATATCAATTGAGTGTATTCTTTGTGATATAGTGAAAATCAAGATCCACACCTTATGATTTCAGTGGCTGGAAATATACTTACAGGAACTAAACCAATAATAATTATATAATTAATAATTGTGATCACTGTTTTGTGCTTCATATTATATTGGGTTTATTCCTTATATAGCTATACGCAGTTGCAGCATCTCTCCATGCCTCAGTTTGTCCTTCTCTCATTGAGGTATTAATATTTGTTCATCTCACTTTGCAGGCAAACTGCAAACCTTAGTACACGTTGTTTTTACCCACTACAATTGAATATACTGTAAGACTCCAAGGTGGGTGGTGCTTGAGGAACTGTACTAAACCAGAAAAAAATGGCATTCATTCTCCATTCCCTTAAAAATCAGGAAGAGGCTCTACTAAATGAGAGATCATGCACAACATGCAAAAGCTTTTCAAGTAGTAGAAGAAAGGGCTTACCCGTGAAGAAAGAGCTATGCTCAGGAGCAGTAAAGCTTCTGGAAAGGAAGTCAGAAAAGATTAATTTGTAGGGTCGGTAGAAGAGTACGTGAGAGGAATTGGCTTTCATATCAAAGATACCCTGTACTTGTGCTTAAAAGCCGCTCATAGATCTTCAGAAAAAGCATACATCTGAAAAGAACCTAGAAAAAGGAGAACTAGGAGGAATTAGTTAGAGATTTTGTAGCAGTAACCTCGAGGAAAGAACTTGTAGAAATATGATGAAATTTCAGCTGAATGGAAAACAGCAGTAATGTAGTCAATACAAAAGAGAAAAATTCACTTGATGTAGATAGGTGAGGAACAGGAGCTGTTAGGCTGTTTATTCCTCATGGTAAAAAAATGTCATTTAATGGTGCTAAAGGGAAAAAAGAAATTGAGAACATATACCATGAAAAATATGTTACCCTAAACAAGAAAAATATCTAGCAGTCTTGAGTGTGCCCTCTTTCAATTCACAAACAACATAAGAAGACATATCCTGTGTGGAAATTATACAAACTGAAGGACTGGAACAAACCAAAACAAATCATACTTGTTCTCTGCAGTTTTTAATGTAAATTAAAGTAAAATAAAAGTCTTAAAGAATGAAACCTAATATTGCAAAAAGTACCTTATGAGTACAAATTCCTTGAAACACACCTACAAATACACACACACACATGTGAAAAATCCTTCTTCACTAAGTATATCAGCTCTTCAAACTGAGGCCTTCCAGTACAGACTGCTGATCAAGTGTGGTAGCTGGTGAGTTGGCTATTCTTCACATGGAGGTTGGTTCAGAATTAGATTAACAATCTCATTTTCTGTGCGACTTGAGGCTGTGTTTTGAGCATTTTCCAAAGACTAAAGGGTAGAACACTTTGTAAATTACTCACATGGATCTTTATTACCTCCTCTCCTTCCAGATTTACCTCTACTCACACAAGTGTGCTCTGATGGGCTCAGAACTAGTTTTTAGGGATTTTTATTCTCCCATCCCAGTGTTTATGATTATCACACAGGGGAAAGTCCTCCGCTTCTTATCCATTGCAACTGTGGCAAGTCCACAAGTTCCCATTTGTGCAAGAGTCTTCAAGAGCTCCTTTCAGATAAGTCTTCCAGGTTAACAGTTACTCCCATATGCAACAGATTCACGACATGTTTTATACTGACTAGAAATACACTGCTACCAAGGGAGAAATACCACTGCTCAGGGAGCTTTCTTGAGGAGTACAGCTTTAAAACTGGAACATAGCCCAGACCTCTACAGCAACATCAGAGCAACACCCCACCAAATCTTGAAGGACATGTAAAGAAAGATAAGCAACTCAAGGGCTAGTCACACAGAAAGGAAAGTCTGATATATTTTAATATTGCAAGTATTTTGCATTTGTTGTGCAGCAATAAATAACATAGCAGTTTATGAAGAACAACTCAAATGCCAGATGGCTGTGACAACTGCTGCTGACTCAAGGCAAGGCTTTTTCTGAATGATGAAACCATTGGGGAACTACTGCAACTGAAGTAAAGAAAACTGGAAAGTCTATAGAAGCAATCTTCTCTAAGCTCCAAGTCACCCAGATTTTCAGAAAGGTAGTCAACCTATCACAAGACTGTTTTGAATAAATGGGAACACATGGCTGGGCCCCAGTGCAAATGATCTTTGTAGGTGGAAATGAAGACAGGCAGCAAGGGAACATAGAAACATTTTATAGGCATGCAGAATATTGTTGGGAAAGCCAAAGTTCAGCTAAGACTGAAATTGCCAAAGGATACCAAGGGCAAAAAGACAAACTTCTATTTGCACAGGTGAATATAAAGAATAAAAACCAAACATGTCATCATAAAGCTAAATGAAGCCCTTGAATTAGTGACAGGGAACATGTCAAAGGCTGAGATACCCTGTGTTCATTTCCTTGGCCTTCATGGAAACAACATCCCATGTCTCCCCTGCCAGAGCCCCAAGGAAGAGATCTGCTACCAGCAGTGGATGAACATTATTCTGAACTTAGTAAAAGACTTGGTAAATTGAAAATTGGTAAAAGACAATAAAAAATGTTTCCTTAAATAAATTCACAGTAAAAGGAAAGTCAAGGACAATCTCCATCTCTTATTTGGAGGTGTTTGGAAACAGTGACAAGGGATTAGGAAAAGGCTGAAGTACTGAATGCCTTCTTTGCCTCCATCTTTTATGGTAAGGGCAACTGTTCTAATTGTACCCAGCTCACAGAGCTGGAAGACAGAGATGGGGAGCAGGATGAAGCCCCCATAATCCAATGAGAAATGGTCAGCGACCTGTTATACCCCTTACACATACAAGTCAATGGAGCTGGATGGGATGCTCCCTGGGGTACTGAGGTTGCTGCCAGAAATGCTTACTGAGCCACTTTCAGTCATTTCTCAGCATCCCTGTTTACTGGAAGGCCCCAGTTTACTGGAGGTTAGCCAACATGATGCCCATCTACAAAGAAGGGCCACAAAGAGGACCCAGAGAACTGCAGGCCGGTCCTCGGTTGCTGCAGAAGGTCACAGAACTGATCATCTGGAGTGTCATCAAGTGGTAGATGTAGAACAACCAGGCAATCAGGCCCAGCCAGCACGACTTTGTGAAAAGCAGGTCCTGCTTGACCAACCTGATCTCCTTCTATGACAGAGCGACCCACTTGTTCCATGAGGGAAAGGCTGGATGTCGTCTACCTGGACTTTAGTAAAAGCTTTGTCATTGTCTCCCAGCATTCTTACGGAGGAACTGGCTGCTGATGGCTTAGACAATTGTACTTTGTATTGAGAAAAGAAATCTGAATGGTTGCGCCTGGAGAGTGGCGGTGAATGGAGTTACATCCAGCAGGCAGCTGGTCACCAGTGATGTCCCTCAGGGCTCGGTACTGGGGCTGGTTCATTTTAACATCTTTATCAATGACTGGATTAGGGAATTGAGTGCACCCTCAGTCAGTTCACAGACAACACCATGTTGGGTTGGACTGCTGATGTGCTGCAGCTTAGGAAGGCTCTGCAGAGGGATCTGGACAGGCTGGATCAGTGGGCTGAGGCCAATGATGTGAGGTTCAATAAGCAAAGTACTGGGTCCTGCCCNAGGGTCTGGAGCACAAGTGAGAAGCAGCTGAAGGAGCTGGGGCTGTTTAGCCTGTAGAGGAGGCAGCTCAAGGGGGATCTCATTTCCCTCTACAACTATCTGAAAGCAGACTGTGGCCAAGTGGGTGTTGGTCTCTTCTCCCATGCAGCAAGTGAAAGGAAAAGAGTAAATGGCCTCAAGTTGCATCAGGGGAGGTTTGCACTGGAAATTAGGAAAAATTTCTTCATGAAAAGGGTGGTCAGGTGCTGGAACAGGCTGCCAAGGGAAATGGTGGAACCACCATCCCTGAAAGTGTTCAAAAACTATGTAGATGGGGTGTTTATTGACCTGGTTTAGTGGTGGACTTGGCAGTGCTAGGTTTATGGTTGGACACAATATTTTTAAGAGTGTTTTCCAACATAAATAGCTCTATGGTTCTTGAGTAATCTTGACCCCTGCAAGTCCCCAGGACCTGGTAGGAAGTATCTAAGGATGCTTCATCTTCAAAAGTTTCTGTAAAAATCTCCTGATGACAGGACAAAAATGAAATCTTGCAGTCATCCTCAAAATCGGCAGGAAACTAGATCCAAAGAACTTCAAGCAAGGTCAGAGGTGCCAGTCAAGATGGTGGGGCTGGATTCCTTGCTCTGCAAGGAGAGGCTGTAGGGCTGGGGCTAGTTTGTCTGGGAAGAGGAATGGCTTCAGAAGCATCCAACAGTGGTCCAAACACCAAGGGGAGGGGACTGAGGAGCTGCAACTGTACTGTTTTCTAAGGCATTCAGATGGTTAATGAGACACAGTGTTCATAAACATTTTTGATTCTCACTGGGTATCGGGGAACAAAACTTCACTGTTAGGATAATTAAGCAATAGAAAAGATTGCGTAGAGAGGTTGTGCCATCTCGAGGCACAGCCACTGGAGGTTTTCAAGACCCAACTGGATAATGTTCCTAGCAACCTGACCTGAATTCAGTGTTGATCTCTCTTGGAGCAGGAGTTTGGATTTGAGACTCTCAAGGTCCCTTCCAGCTGGAAGTACTGTGGAAGGCTGTGGAAACTTAGAGTGAAGTCTGGCCTTACTGGTTTCTGAAGCAGGAATGAAACATGTCTTTAGTCACACTCTCTGGTGGAAGGGTCTGCCTCCTTTGCTTTCTCTCACCACTTTGTAGGACTTTCTTCCACCTTCTCCTTATATTTTGTCTGCCTAAAGGAGATCCAAGGTATTACATGTCAGTTCCATGATGTTGAGCAGTGTCAAATTCTTCACAGTGCTATGGCATTGATTTTTGACACTGAGAGAATCAGAGTGGCTTTAAATGACCAATAATTTAATGTTCTTGATGCACAAGTAGTTCAACGATAAGACAAGCACTTCAATTCTAGTACTGAGATGAATTGTAGGAAGACAAGGATTGCCATGTGATGGGTTAGAACAGTAGCCTGTTTAGACTAATTTCTTCCTTTTGAGAGCAGGGGTAACCTAGGAGAGATTTTTTTCCATCTGCTATAGCTGGAGCTCCCACTAAAGTAAACAGGATGTGTACATATATGTCTTTCCAATCAAGTCTCACTTCAGTAGAGAGTTATAGGTCATAAGAAGTGCAGTGCTCTTTATTGGATCTCACTGCATTCAGAACATTCAGGCTGGTGTTTCAAATGGGGTCCATAAAATTAAGAAGCTGGATTTGCATGTCTAAGGAAACAAGAAAACTTTCAAATGAGATGTAAGCTTTCTGGTCCTGCGAGCCTCAGCAGAATGTGTGTGATTCCAGCTCTTCTAAAGACTCAGCCACAACCATTTATGTATTAAATAGAAATAGAGAAGCCTATACTTAGCTGCCCAAATTTGATATACTTAGCTGCCCAAATTTGATATTTTTTTTTTATGTTGTCAATTCCCATGATGACTTGTACTCACCAGCACCTGTAAAACATCTCCTTTTTTTAATATGTGTAGATATTTTTCCATTTTAAAATGTTGCTCTCTACCCTAGCATCTAATCAGCCAACTGTTGAATACCAACTGGAGCACCCATCTGGATGTAAATGGGTGATCTCTTTTTACCAGCTTTCATTCTGTTTTTGTTCTCTCCTCTGTCTTCTTGCCTCGGTTTTCAGTGTGGTAGCTAAGGTGTGGTACAGCAAAATTCTTTGTTAATTTATAGTTCTTTCTTTGCAACTTTATTGTGGTAAATACACTACTCCATTGTATACAATTCCATAGTCTTTCATATCTGCAATTGCCTACATCAATCCCACTCTCCATCTCCCCTTGTAAAACTCTGCCAGTGTAAGTGAGGGTGACTGCAAAACACTCTTGTTTAGAGGTGAAAAATGACAGAATTTACATTAAGAGTCTTCCTCTTTTCTATCAGCTTGATGCAGCCTTTTAGAATTCATTTTTTAAAGTTTTAAAAAACAGGAAAAAAAAGAAAGAAAAAAGGTTTCATTTCATTGTGCATTTAAGTGAAATCTTTAAACCCCTTTGCATTATTTTATCACATCAGACTTGTCAAGTCACACTCATTTGAATGAGTGAGATTTGAAAACTTCTGAGTGTTATATTACATTTTCCATTGATATATGCTGTGAATCTTTACGGCTGCATGAAAATGAAGCCAAAAGTAAAAGGAGACAGCTCACTTCAAATGAGTGAGACTGGATAGGTCTGTCATATGTTATTTCAGGTGCTCAAAGGATAGCAATTCTAAGCAGAGATCGGTGATGGGGTTGACAGGTTTGCATGGATTTAGATAAAGAAGGGAAACTTAATCGCAGAGAGAAACAAGAAGCAATGACTCCAACAGAAGAGTCATACTCTTTGAAAACTAAATTGAGTCTCATCCCGTACTCAAAAGAGGTAAAATGTCAGACCCGAGACCCCTTCTGGAGGTGCCATTCTGGAGGTGCCCTTGCACTCCTGCAATGACACAGTACTCTTTGTAGGAGAAATCTGGCATCATGTGCTCTGCAGGTCATTCCTTTTGGCTGCAAGGGGGAAATGTGACTCCACAACCACCCTCTCCCCAGTGCATTAACTGCTCTCACAGATTCTCCCAATGAGAAAATGTCTTTGTGGCAGAGACACTTTGCACATCTTGCTTGCACATTTGTTCAAAAGCCAGCCACAAATTTGACCCTGTTCCTAATTTTCAAGAATACTTTTCCTCTGATAATGCATGCAAAAGTTGACTTTATTTTCCCATATCTCTATTTTAAAGTTTCCCAACAGTCTTCTAAAATTTTCTCAGAGGCTTTTCAATGGAGATTTGATTTTCTTTGCAATTGAGGAGAGGAAATCTGGTAGAAGAGACCTTCCAGATCTGCACAGTGTAAGGAAGTGCCTGCATGCTGATTTTGTTCTAGCAGAGGGAAAAACACGTCAAATAGTTCATTACCACGTGCATGGGGTGTTCAGTAATGCACGGTTCTAGCAAAAAGACTCATATGAAAGATGCAAAAGGGAAGCTCTTGCATTTAATGGGCTTGCTCCCGCAGTGAGAGCACGCAGCCAGTTGCACTCAGGGGACGCCGGGATGAGCTCCTAAACTGTGGCTCCAGGATCGCCCAGCCGCTGCACCACCATGCCGGCAGCAGAGGGAGATGTCGGCATGCCTTTCAGTAGAGATTTGTCTCGGCTGGGTTTTGCCACTTCGTTCGTTCAGTGTTTGAAATCAAACCAGCGTTTAAACTGCACTGGTATTAATATGCAAGGATAGACAAGTAACGTGAAGAGTTTCCACTGAACTTTCTAAACAACCACAAATTTTGAGTACTTTTTCGGGATGTTTTTGCAAAGACAGTACAACAGAGATACTCTTACAGTGAAATATTCTCAGGAAAGAGTTCATGCACTGAGGCATTTGTTCAGCTTTTCTGAGACTGAAAACACATCAAATGTGACGATTTGTAGGAAGACAGAATCAAACCTAAAAATGGGGGTTTGTTTGTTTGTTTGTTTGGATATGTGACACATAGCCACCATTTTAAAGGAAAAGGGGCATGGGGATAAGCATTTGTGAGTAATATGAGTATACACTGGATAAACATATGAGCATACTTTGATGCCATGTTTGTGGTGAGATCAAACTTGATCAGTTTTATCTTGGAAAGCAGCAATAATAATAATAACAATAAAGAATAATCTTTATTCAGTTCAACATAGCCAAGGGGCCATAGAAGGTATGTCAAATTTGTGTCAGGCAAGAATTTTGTCTTTGTGTCCAGATTTCATTTGGAGGATACCAGACTAGCATTCTCACTTACTTTTCTGTTTGGGAAGAATATCTGCTAACTTGGGATGCTGGAACTACAGCAAGCATTAAATCTTGTACTTCTTTCAAGAGTCCAGTGAATGTTAGATTTGGTTCTAGACATCAGGTAGAAGGAGATATACAGAACCGATTCTGTTTTGGCTGAAGACAGCTTTCAGCAGGGAATGTTTCACTGAATTGGTAGTGAAGGTAAGTTTCAGAAGGGTGAGGGGCTTCTCTGCTGCTCCAAAGGAGGCGAAATGTCTTGTGTTGATAGCTCTGCTTTTCCAGTCACTATGCAGATTTGCTAACCACTCTGTTCAACTCAATTACTGTAAAATATGGACAAAAATTGGGAAGAAAGAAATTTGACAATTTTGTCAGGAAATTGTTTTGCATGTAGAGTTGAAACTGATTTTGAAGGCACATTCCTTAAATTTTGGGTTGATGTTACTAATCACTTTTAGCTCCTTGGATTTCCTTTGAGTGTAAAAGAGAGAAAAAGGTGAGATGTTTCTTCCTACTAAATTTTTTTCAAAGGAAAAGGATAGAATTACCTAAAGATACTTACAGAGCTATCACATTGCGCTGATGCAAGGAGAACATGTTGAACACCCAGCTCCTTGGGGAGATGGTACTTCAAGCCAAATAAATTATAACCAAGACTTACAATTTAGGCACCTACATGAAGCACAAAGCTGGCTTCATTCAAATTATCCCTGCCACTCCAAGTGGGTAGGACAGGCAGCACAGCACGGTGGCACAGCGTGGTCACACAGCCCAGGCTCCCTCGGCAGGTGATACTCACACCATTGAGGGCAGCTCCATTTCAGTCAGAGCATCAATGGGTGCTGCAGGCAAAGGTCTAGCAAGAGTAGAAGCTGGATTGGAAGGCCAAATCCTTCCATTCCCTGTCCCATGTTGTGCTAATAGTTGTTTTCAGAAAATGGTGTTTGTATGAACTTTTGAAGCACAAGAGCTGTGCTTTTTCCACCTTCTGGTATTTCACTACTAACTACAGGCGGTCTAATTTTTTTTCCATTTTGTCAATGCAAAACCACAGCAGCTCATCCAAAATCCACAGAGCTTCTCCAAACTTGATTGTGATGCAAGCAAAAGCTATGGTACGCCTGAATCTCTACCAGACAAAAAACCCCCCTGATTTTTACTTTGCCATACTATGAAGTTCAGCGGCAGCCTCCTACACACAAGTGTGTGGGTAAAAATGTGAAGTGACACATAAACTAATGTCTAAGAGAAATGTGAGGGATACAGCCTGCAGATTTTAAAAAAAGTATCTAAAATGTAGACGAACTGGGAGAAAAAAAATCCACAGTTGTAATGAGAAAATTCTCTGCACTTCCTGGATCAAGTTTTTAACTGGAAAATTGTAATCAGAAGACATTGGTTTAAACTTAGCATTACATATAGCATTAATTTTAATGATGGATTTTTATTTTTCTCTTTTGAATAATAATATAAAGTCAAATTTAAATTGTAAATAGTATCCAGATACTACCAGTTTTCTGGCTCAAATTCTTCAGCACATATGGCAGAAGCATAAGCTTGTGCCAGTCTGCCTACTTTGGGTAATTTTGCATGCAAATAGTTTAGTCCCTATACTGAGGTGCTAGAATGTGTTTAGTACACTCAAAAATATTTGCATTGCAAAGGAAGAGCTAATCTCCTGAGAAAAAATTAAATTGATATTTTGTATTAAGGGACTGCTTTGGACATTGTGTGGCACTGTTATGTGGAAAATTATGTTTACAGTACAGCTAGAATTTTTAATTGACCTTCAAGAGAGAAGGACCCACTACTGCTTTGCCAAATTTGCAAGCTACTGGAACAGTCTCTACTTGTCATTCACCACAATGCCCCTTTTCTACTCCTGGTTATTTTCTCTAAGAATTTCATCACCTTGATAAAACTATTGCCCATAAACAGGTTAAGCAGTGATTCCAATGTTTAATAAGTACTCAGGTGTTTGGAAAAAAGAAACAACTCTTATTAAGGGCATGAATAATTAGCACACCTGAGTCTGTTCTAGTTTCTGGAAATGTCTGTTTCATATTGGACATACTGAGAGGCTCAGCTGGCCAATTCATAGCCTTGCTTCCCATCCGAAGCAATGGAAATATATACATTCCCATACAAATAAGCTGATATTCAGACATATATTCTACCCATTGCTTGACACACACACACACGCCTTTTTGTTACTTAAATTGATCTCTGACAATATTCATCTTTGAAACAGGATGTGACAGGTGAGTGTAGTATCTGATACTCTGCTGGCTCATTTGCTCAGTCTATGCTCTTTGCAGCTTGTCCCTGCTGTATGTGGCTGGCTGTCACGGCACAGGACCAGCATGACTCAGTCCAGTGCAATTTGTTAAATTCAGCTGGTACTAGCTGGACTCTGTGGCGGTGGTGATGCTGGAGTCAGCGGTGACTCAATGCTTCCTCTGAAACTGGTCTCTTAGGACACAGGAAACAGGTCTGGATTCCCAAATAGTTTGAGTCCCACCATGTGCATGCTGTTTGTCAAGCTGGCACTAAAAAGGTGTTCTTTCTGAAAGCTGTAAGTTCAGCCACACATTTCTATAGTTTCAGCACATTGTGTACCATAGCGGAACATGAACATATTTTCATATGATTTTGTAGGGGAGTGAAGTTTTTGAATTAACTATAGTTTATATAATTACATTACTCATGTGTAATGCTATTATATTTAGAGAAAAGCTGATGAAGTTACAAGTAAGCTCTTTTTTTTTTTTGTTCTTTTTTCTTTCAGTCTGAGAACAGATTTCATTACCCTGTTTGCTGATCCACATGCAAATACAGCTGTCTCTGCTGCAGGAAAAGCTCTTCTGGGGCCTAATTGTGTACTGCCTCACACAGCTGTCATAAACACTCAAGAAGAAAGGTGTAAGCGCCTTGGGAAATTCCTGAAGAAGCAGCCCTTGATATGGCTGATAGCCTGGGACAGAGCAGGTGGGTGAGGGATGGTGCAGTAGTCAGTGTAGCAAGGTGGAGGACTTCAGGGTCTCTTTCAATGGAGCTGTAAGCTGCAGCAGAATTTGTTCGTGGTAACCAAGGCTCTCCTGCATATTTTTTTTTTTTTTTCTGATGACATACTGACCAGGCAACTGATTAGTTAAGTCTTAATAATTTTAAAATGGCTGTTGTAAATGTCTGTCAAACTCCAGGTGAAGTAGTTTTCCATCAGGTCCTGTGAGGGCCTGTTGACTTTCAACATGTGTGAAAGAATTTAACCAGAACTCAAAAGTTGTGTAGATGCACTCTTTACTGTGAATGGAGCCTTTATTTAATTTGAATTAGCAATTACATTGTCTATTTTTTGTGTATGCATAATAGCTGCTAAAACAATTTTTATACTCTTTAAAATTCAGAGATTTCCATTATCTTTGTAAGGAAATAAGTTTTCTTATTCTGCATCATTCACAATCTAGACTAAGTCACCATTCATTGCAATATAATTACCATGTAATCCTTCAAAAATCCATTAAATTACTCTATTAAATTCTCCTAGGTTCAAAACTAATATCAGGTTGCAATTTATGGGTCTTCAAACCTTCAAATTCTATATTTTATGTCTTCTAGCTTATTTTATTTGACCTGCCAAAAGGCAAACCTTACATACAAAATTACAAATATGGTTATTTATGACATACAAATTTTTGCTTCCCAAGTTTTTAATTGAATCGTGCTTACATCTTGGTTTTGATACCATTTCTGAGAAGGTTTCATGCTTACTAAATGCTGGTGAGGCAGGCAATTTGGTGGGAAAACTCTCTAGTAATTACCTGGCACTCTTTGGCTGTGCATTAAGGCTTCAGAGCACTTTTGTATGATTATGGGCATGCTCAGAGGCCTTTTGCCATGTATTTGTATACTAATGTGAATTATTTGGCAAGAACCCTGAGACTATCCCTTCTGTTGCTATTTCATCCTTAGAGCCTTTCTTGCAGGTGCTGTACTATCGGTGAAATAGCTGCTGTCTCACATTATTACTTTTAAAATGCTCATTTCTCTTAATGTATTTCTATTTGTTGGTGAGTCTGGGATGTACAGTTGGTTTTAAATATGCTATGTACTGGTATGTTAGAAGAAGCAGGGCAATCTCAGGGCTCCTTGTCTTCAGGAAGGCTTTGGAGCCATGCTCAATTTCTAGATATCGACAAAGGAATTCATTACGAGTGACTCAGTTCAAGGTGTTGATATATTTTTTTGTGTGATTTTCATGTTAGAGGAAAAAAATTGAATTCTACATAAGCCAGCAAGCATCCCCTTCTCAATGCTAGTAGCAGTTAACTACTTACTTTGTAGCTCTATTAAACTATCAGTAAGTCTCTGAAAAATATCAACAATTAAAGAGCCACCAGTTATGTTCTGAAATAAAATAATTGTGACCTCAACGAAAGCAGTTCAGTCTTAGATCTATGTGCCAGCCTGACCGCAGACTAAGGCCCCTGCTCTACTCACATTTCAATTATTATCCTTCCAGCCATAAGGCAAGCGTTTAATATTTCTGACGAAAACTGAGATTCTCAAGTACAATTATTCCAAAAGTTAAAAAAAGGAAACATCTATTTGAGCAGCTGCGTAATGATATTATAGGTCTTTGTAAGAACGCATCTGCTAGCATAGATACTTCCATAGGAACATTACCTCATCATTAGTATATTCAGTCCCATACTAATAATATGATACCTGTCTGTACAGCAAGGTGCCAAACCAACTACAGAGACAGTTTGATGAGAAGCAGCTGTTGTTGATTTGTGAGCACTGAAATGCATTCCCTGATTTGCAGGGGACCAGCTGGTCAGAATCTGAACTGAACCAAATAATGTGCACTTTGGTGCACACCATCAGCTGTGCTGCTGTTTGTTCTTCCATTATGTCGAATCAAGGGAAGCACAGTCAAGCAGTCTCAATGCAGACCTGGGATCTCTTCCTTGTCTCATATTATCCTTTTCTGTTGCTGTAACTTAATTTCCCAATTATATCCCTTCTGTGGAATGGCTTACAACCTGTTTTGCAGAAGATTGTGATACTTGCTTACTTACATTTGTAAAACACTTAAAAGATCAAAACCCAGCAATAACAGCAAAAAAGTCACAGGCTTCTTTGAGGGAAAGCAAAAGGTTCTGATCCAAGCCCCATGTTCCAGCTGATTTGCTCTGATTTTTCACCACAACCCTTTATTTGGCTTTAGTTCTTCCAGTTGTCAGAAGCAAACCTCCAGAGGTGTGCAGCCAGCTGGAACAGCCTGCCTGGGGAACAAAGCAAGAAATGGGGCCAGTTGAATCTTCACCTTCAATATTTGCTCATGTACAAGGTTTTACAAAGGTTTTACAAAGCCTTTCTGCTTTGAAATATATTATGATCCCAGAAGGTGACAGAAGAAGAAAAAAGCTAATGTTAAAAAAAAGAAAGGTAAAAAGAGGTCATAGTAGTGAAGGGTGAGTATGGGAAGGGTGGAGGAACAAAGAAAGACCATGTGATACTGAATGCAAGCACCTGCTCCTATCTGCCTGATGCTCCCTGCTCCCAATGATTGCTGCCTCTTTTAGAAGGGAATACGCTTCTCAAAATTAAAATGAGCTAGATAGATAGAAGCAGCAGGCAATGTGAAATCTCCATTTTAGTTAGTCACACTTTAGTCCACTGTGCCTACGCATTTCTCATTTTAAATAAGCAATACCAGATGGGATTGTAATAATTCCCATTCTTATGTAACAGTGCTGCTACTTTTGGGAAAGTGCTGTCTGAAAGAGCAGCATCCTCTGAGCATCCAGGCCAGTGAAAAACACTGCTTGCATTCCACAGTGTTTTGCAGTATTTTATTTGTACAGAGACTGCCATAATTCACAACTGCCCGGTGTAGGATTCTGTTTCAACAGATAGGCAGAGACAAATACTGTATGTGCGCCAACAGGAACTTATTAAAAACACAGAACAATAAGGAATATCTGACTTAGTACATTTGTGAAACTCCTGTCTGTTAGCAATTCACTTCTTTTGAAAAAACAGAAATGAGGCTTCTGCTGCCTGGGGGATGCTGGCACACCAATCAAGCCATTAGGTATGTAAATAAAGCAATAACTGAAGAATAAATAGTTTCTAAAATCCACCAATAAAATCTTCAAATATATATGTTACCAGAATGAAATGACTCATGAACAATTTGGTGGCTACAGTATATGTTCAAACATGGGGGGGGGGGGGAGGTTTAAAAAAAGGGAAAAAACAGAAGAGCCAACTGTAAAACTTTCATCTCCCTCTGATCCTCCAAATCTTTCCTTTACTCCTTCTCACTCACAACCTATTGTAAGAAAAAAAGAAAAAAAAAAAAAGAAAAAAACTCATGCAACACATTTCCTCTAGCACAGAGGGTGGGCAAAACAGCTGCCTTCACAGCTGATGGCACCATTAACTCCCTGTGCTTGCTTCACTAACTCAAAAGTGCATGAGCCCCTGGAAGGCACAACACACAGCTCTACAAGTAAAGTGCCCAGCTCTCCTGGTGCTGCAGCAGACACAATAGTTCTATGAAACCAGGCCTTCTGAATGATTCTTCCCTTATGTTGCGGAAAAAGCCACCAAAGAAATAATACATTTGCTATTAGGTTAGTGCACAGCAATTCTTTTTAAGGAGGGAAGCAAATTTAGAGTTGAAGCTTTTTGTTTCCATGTAGGTATCAGTAGGTATATTTTGTGTGCTGAAAGCCCTGAATGAATCCTTTTCATTAATTATTATTGATATGATTTTGAGCTAATGTTGTTAATCTTGCAGCATGCTTTTCACCTGGACTGTGCATCCCTGGTCCCATTGAAGAGACCACATACTCAGGACTGCATTCCTAGTGAGATGGGATAGCTCTCAGAAAGGCAATAATATATTCAAACTGAAAGTGATTGCCTGTTGCAAAGCAATGTGTTGAACAGAAGCCTAAAACTGAGGTTCTCATTCATATTACAATATCCTGGAGCCAAGACTTTTGTGGATTGGACCCTAAATTGTTTTAGTATCACTTAAATACTCACTAATTTAACACCACTTAAATTGGCAATAAAAGCACCCCCAACTGTGTTGAGCTGTCATTCTGTTCATGCAAAATAGCTTCAAATCTTAATACTAACTATGCTAAGTAATGCCACTGGGATGACATTGATAGTGAATATGCACAGCTTATTTTTTTTTTGAATATACTACAAGGCAGTCTAGCCAAGTTTTTTAATTACTAGTACTACTTTAACGTCACATAGTTATTTCCATAGTACAAACACTGGAGGGGAAAGTGTTATTCCTGCAACAACTTTGAAGCAAGAAGTCCTTGTGGTTAACCATTTCCAATTCATTCTGTGCTCTGCCAAGATATAAACAGTGCCTCTTTACTGCCTTGTTGTTATGTACCTCCCTTAGCAATTTGCCAAAGGAGTGTGTTCTTATTTAATTGCTTTCTTTACAGTCTGACTTGCAGGTTAACCACAATCACCTAAATGTTAAGGATGGAGGTGGCATTCAGTGGATAAGAGGGGAGATACAAGAACTCTCTTCTATGCCTATCCCTGACAACCAGTCACTGAAGCATTTAATGGAAATTTTGACATTTGAGTCAATATATAGCTGTGAACCTTAATAATGAAACACACCTTGAGTTTTCAAAGTGGCTGGAAGTATTCCAGAGAAAAGGTAAATACTCTTAAAGGAACCAATCCACACTTGGCAGTGTACTGCAATGTGAGTTTTAAGTTCTTTGCTTATTCAAATGCCTCACTGACCCATTTGCATAAAGGAGCATAGATCTTGATGCTTTATCAAGCCAAAAGACATGTCTTCAGTAACTCTGGCTAAAATATGTTTATTTTACATTCACCAGAGACTGGGATGTTGCTCACTCCAGTCATTACTAGGAGCTGAAAAATGCTCTACATTGTTATATTCTGCAGCCAGAGGCAGTGGTCCCGTTTTTGCCAAGATCCCATAAAAGAAGGGAATCAATATCTGCGATGACTTAAAAAATGAATTACAAGCATCAGTGACCAGGACCCCTTATGCTATAGAATATTTATAGATATTCAGATTGTATTTAGATTTCTTGATATTCAGAAAGAATCACAGTGTCATGGGAGGTCCTGAGTTGGAAGGGACCTACAAGGATCATCAAAGTGCAACTCCTGGTCTTACATAGGACATGCCGAAGAGTCAATCTGTGCACCTGGGAGCACTGTTCAAACTCTTCTTGAGCTCTGTCAGGCCCGTGCTGTGACCACTTCCTAGGGGAGCTGTTCCAGTGCCCAGCCATCCTCTGGGTGAAGAATCTTTTCCTGATACCCAACCTAAACCTCCCCTGACATAGCTTCGTGCTGTTCCTTTGAGTCCTGTCAATGGAACAAAAGAAGCTGTAGAACCCTGTGAATTCTCAAACACAGAGAGATGAGTGATGGGTGAAGAGAGAAAATAACTGTTATTAATTATTTCATCTCAAATGCTCTCCTTTTATGTCTTCTTATGTCTTCCTCTTGTTTTCTCTAGTCAGGTGGTCACGCCTTGACCCTTCCCCAAGCTGCAGTCAGGTGCAATTTTTAATTTATAGGTAGAAATATTTTTCTTAATTCCTAACCAGAAAACTAGTTCTTTTGTTTTTTCTTCTTTAAGATATGTGGAAATCTGTCTGTGAGTCCAAGGACAATGAATTACAGGAGACTCCCAAAATTCCTTTTTCATTCAAACAGTTTCTGCAGTCCTGAATAACACCACAAGCATGGACAAGGAGATCAAAATCAGAAGTTCGAATAGCTGTAGAAGTTGTGACAGCCATGGTTATAAAACCACCACAAAACCTTTAGGACCAGCTCCTTTCACAGGCAGAATATCTACTTGCAGGACATTATCAACAGACGTTTATTCAACTAATTCTTAAAATATACTTTATTTATATAAAGTATATTTTACAACTTTTATATATACCCTGTTTTGTTCATCTCTTCATATTTAAGAAAGCTTTTACTGATAATCCATGCTAATTTTCAACCCACTCTCTCTCAACTCCCCCCTTCCTCGCAAAAAAAGAAAAATACCCTGGTAGCCACAGAAAGCAACTGATGACAGCCTTTTTTGTAAAACCATGTATGTACTAAAATACTGTCACTGTGTGTCAGCTTCTTCTCAGGTTTCCAAACTATATTAAATAAATTTATTCAACTCTTTTCCTTGAATTTCATTCCAGTCATCTTTCTTTGGACAATGACAGTATCTTCTTTCTTTCTGTTCAACAAATCCTAACTTCACGTAACTGCTACTTTTATTAACTTCATTATGCCTGTTTTATACCACAATTACATACTGGAATCAAAAAAGATAAATTATTTCAGCAAGACCTCTGATAATAACAAATACAACCAAAATATTGTTTGGGTTGTTTTTTCTCTCAGTATCAGCACGAGCTGCCCAGCATTTAGATTAAGAGCAGAACATATAGACATGCAAGGGATTTTAAAATATTTTCCAGAGATTTTCATATGGCAACAATCAAACAAATTCAATCTTAAATTTATAATGGACTGTTTGGTAAAATATTAGTTATTGGAGACAATTTAGACACCTGCAACAGCAGAATTTCAGTAAAGTAATACCTGGACACCAGTAATACCTTAAATGAATCTCAAACTCTATTTCCTAGAGGCAAGAAATATTTTTGAAAATGTTACTCCAGAGAAGAGAGGGTTGAATGAGGTTCAGCTACCAATTTTCTGCTTCCAAGAATGCTTTATGTTTGTTTATCCAAATGCTAGCATGATTCTTTGTCACAAGTCTGTCACAATCAGAAGGACCATGTTATAACTTTCAAGATGTATTAACACTTCACAATAACTGCAGTGAAAACGTTCAGCCAAAGGCTGTCATAACTGAGCCATGTTTGTGCTCCAGCTCCTCTTGCCAAGTGTGGATGACCTAATCTGCCTTTGCTTAGTTTAGCTTCCCGTTTCAGACTTCCCAGAATTTATGCAGGAGAAAAGTTCCTAATAAGAGGCTGTACTTATGTGCTGTCATGAAGCCTTATAAAAACATGATTTCCCAAAAAGGGCAAATGTGTTATTTTGTTGTAGTCCACAGATGCGGGTGCATTTGTGGTGCTATGCCTCCTGGAATATCTACTCAAACTGCATTGCTGTAGTGTTTCTCATGACCAAATACATCATATTTTTGAAGCTCCTGATGTGTCAGCTCAGTGACATGACTGAACAATCATAGGTCAAATGACTGTGGATGCACACATCCTGTATTGAGTATGCAGTAGAAATATAGAATACAGTTGATCCTCTAGATTTCTTCTATATGGAGCATTTACACCTTTTTTTAGAGGAAGTTCTCCTAGTTTCCAGATATGTTTTCCTTGCACTCCTAATTCATACTGCCACATCCAGGCAACGACTTCATTTTAAGGATGGAGTCTGTCTATGGAGATCTTGAGAAGGCAGATCATGCTTCTTGCCCCCATTCGGACACTTCCTTTGTGATAAAGAATATCTGAGTGTCTTAGTAGAACACAATCACAACATTGCCATTCATGTGTGTGTGCCATTTTAAAAGCATAATAATAAGCAACAATAAACCTTTACTGGCATGGAAGCAAGTCTTGCAACAACTGTGGGCCAGTAAGTTTACTTCTTCACACCCACACCCTGTTAACGGAAAATTACTTCAGTGCTTTTCTTATAATTGCTGCATTTAATGTTGTTTACATTGGAACACTTTCTGACTGATTTCTCAAACTACTGAATTTGTATATGGAAGAGAAAATTTTGCTCTTTCACTGAACAAAGTTCAATTTACAGTGAGTTGTTTGCAGTTATAAATAGAGGTCGATACAGCTGATATACATTTATCTCCTGCCAATTCATGCCTCTGAGATATTCTATATGGATAACACAAAGTAATGATGAAGATACTTTCTTCATCACTCTTGTCTTCCTGTCTGCAGTAGACACGCGCCCCACAAGACCATAAAAATGTAATATATTCTGTTTCAGATGAACACATGCATATTAATAGGATAAATAACTCCTGGTCTAATACCTCTGACACTCTGAAAGTGTGAAATTAAGTACTTGCCCTAAAAGCCACTATTTTGTTTATGCTGGTTTGAAAGCACAACACAACCATAGTTTTTGTGGGTAAGTCTGCCACAAAACCACAACTTTTGTGAAATCTCAATAGAAACATCATTCATGTAAAAGCAGCTTTCATCGTTTAGATGTCTGCCACAATATAGACACATATATTAAAGAACAGTATGAATCTTGATAAAACATAACAAAGCTGAAAAAACCACCACCCTAAGAATTGAAATGGTATAATTAGGTTTATAGCACTCTGTCTAGCAAGTGTAAAAAAGATTTCTGCACAATTTTCCCTTCATAAGCTATGGATGAAATGGTTTTTTATAACTGAGAAATCCACAGTACAGAATTCCTTTCCTGGTGTTGAATTTTTTAGTTGCATTTTTGAAATCCATGCTGTCTCAAGAAGATAATTACTACTGAATCAGCAAATGCTACCCAATGAAAAATGGTGACTCTTGGGAAATTATATATCTCCTCACTTATTTGCAAAAACAAAAATTGATTGTTGCCTGGACGGAAACTGGGTCTCTAATATTCCCATAATTGTTATTATTAAATGGGCAGGTTGAGTTTTAATTTCTTTGAAAAGGCTACTGTAAATTCTTTTTCACCCAAGAGTCGGATGAAGAAAATGTGGTTGTGGGATATCCATCTTTTGGTATTACACACAAACTGATTTGTATGCCATGGAGCAGGATGAAGGAAAGGGAATGTGTCTTCCTTTCTCAACCATGAATTCAAACTACCATCACATCTTACTCTTCGTATGCAGTCAGTAGGTCAAGATTCTCCCCCTCCACTCAGCCCTCATGAGACCTCACCTTTAATTCTGTATGTAGGTCCGGAGTGCTCTGCACATGTTAGAGCAGGTCCAGAGAAGGGCCATGAAGATGGTCAGGGGGCTGGAGCAGCTCTCATAGAGAGAAAGACTGAGAGAGTTGGGGTTATTCAGCCCGGAGAAGAGAATGCTCTGGGGATACCTCATTGTGGCCAGTAGGTAAAGGGGGCTTATAAAAAAAGGTGGAGGACAACTTCTTACATGGGGTGATAGTCATCGGACAAGGGGGAACAGTTTAAATTAAAAAGGGGAAATTTAGGTAAGATATGAGGAAGGATTTTTTTACTCAGAGTATAGTGAGGCACAGAAACTGATCATCTAGAGAAGTTGTGGATGTCCTATGCCTGGAAGTTCTCCAGGCCAGGTTGGATGGAGCCCTCAGGAACCTGATCTGGTGGGTGGTATCCCTCCTCATGTCAGGGGAGCTGGAACTAAATGATCTTTAAGGTTCCTTCTAACCCAAGCCATTCTATTGTTCTGTGATCACTTAATATGTGTACTCCACTCATATTAAGAAGGTGTAACAGATGTTGGACTCACTGTAAACATAAACTAACATGATCTCTACCCTCAAAAGCATTGCTTTCTCCTCTAAATGCTATGATTCTGCTGTAGTGCCACAGAGAAATTATCACTATTTAGGAGAGATTACAACTGGCACAATATGCTCTGAAGAGGACAAATTGAAAAGAACTGTATTTTTCCCAGTGGACCGTGATGTCTAAATGCAAGCCAAGCTAGGAAGGGGGTGTTTTGTTTTGGAAGTCAATGATACCCTCATGACTAATGTATTACCAGGAATGCTCTGTGCTATAGAGAAGTTGATGTCATACCATTGTACACTGGGATCATCAGGGCAGCGCACACTGGCTTACACATTTAAGTTGGTTATACCTTTTCAAATTTCATTAATTCAGCAATAAAAATAGTAATAAAAATGATAACAATTACAATAAATCTAGACAGTTTGCATTTCAGAGGAAAAATAACAGTAAGGAGTAGGGTGAGTCCACCATTTACATGATAATTTTTATGATGTCATAAATTCGTACTTAGTCATCCCCAATGGCAACAAGCTTAATGTTCAGTAGGGACTGATCCAGCAATCTTCAAAGGAGAACATTTTAAAAAAAGAACAACACATATTTTCTATATACTCAATAGATCTTTCTATCCTTTGTAGGGACCTTAGAAATATTAATTAATATCCCTGGCAATAAATCCACTGACAAAGCATGATCAGAGTAATAGTCCAACTAGTCTCCTGTGCCTTATTAAAAAACCAAAAATTCTTCCCTGGCCATCCATGACTTTGGACTTATGACCCTGTGACAAGCTGGAGGTGAGTTCAATAAGTAGGTGCTTTTTGCAGCTGTGTTAGGATAATTGATTCTGTCACTCAATGCAGCTTCCTCAAGTGTGTGCCTCTACTATGAATCATCCTACACATACTTTCTGAGACAGAGAGAGAGAGCGTGCAGTATTCTACAAAAGTTTTAATACTTGCATAATTCTAAAGAGTGTATAAGAGCCTTAAGATAAATACAAACCATAAGTACCGTAAAATCAGTCCTGATGTAGATTAATCTAAAGCCACTTCAATTAAGGTCAACTTACAAGATTCAAAGAAGTTTTTATAGAAGTTTCCATTAAAGGAGCTCTATAAGTTTCCGTCTTTCTGAAAAATTTCACAAATTGTGTTTTGAAAAAAATGTTAAACTTTAAAATAAGCAGTGATTATCTAGACTGTCACTGAGTACAGTTCAAAGGTGGATATTTATGCTGATTTCAGGTTTTTTTTCCATTTCATTTCTGACAACCCACTCCCGATTTTCCATTTCTTTCCAAACTTTTCTAGTTTGAAAATTGTGTGGAGGACAGCATGCAGATTTCATTGCCAGTATATTGATATGCTCTCCATTATTACTACAAACACCCTGTAGCTTTCCAAAGCTGACAGTTTTAAAGCTTATCAAAATGGAAAAAAGTAAATCAAAACCAAATGAAAAACATCCATATAGCACATACAGCAGCTTCATCCCCTGAACGCTGTGAATGGAATTCACTATATTGCATTCAGTGGAAAGAAGAAACAGAAGATAAAGAAGAAAATCAGAGTCCGAAGTACTTAAAACGCCTGGCACCATCACAGACATGACAGAACATTTTCCAGTATTTCCATTGTTTAGTGAAGAGCTACACCCATACCTGTCATACATCCACAATTTCCTGAGCTGGGCTAACAGGGATCAGCGAGGATCACATCTTCACAAGAAACATGTCATTCCCCTCCCTTCTGCAGCTTTTATACTTTCCTCTGCTGACCCTTGCTCATTTGTCACACATTTGTCCATGTAGGTCATTGATATCATTGTGTTTGTGTTAAAGGCCTTCAGAGTAGAAATGTGGTAAGATGTGATTTTCTCAAATGCATCATCAAAAGTAAGTGCCCAGTAAAAGAACAGCTATCTGTACTGCCCACACTGTTCTTCTTGGACAGATTGTCTTTGAATTCTTTGAACAAAATTCAGCATCAGAGAATATTGTAAAAAGACTGCACATTCAATTCAGCTTCCTTACAAAGTATTTAATGCACTTGTATTTTAGGTGACCTGGTATTTTGATGGGCAGAATGAGAATGTTCCTAGAGGTGGATCCCAACATTAATTTCTGCCAGCTTTTGAAAGTCATGTACTTTTCTGTACTGACTTATAGAGATTTATGCTGAATGAATTTCATCTAGCTTTGGTTTTCAACCCATACTGCATTTCACAATTTCAAGCTCAGAATTTCAGCAGGAAAAAAATCAAACATTTATTCAAGATGTGAGTGAATATAAAAAGATAGTAATAAACAGAAACAGCTTTTGAAAACCATCTTAATCTAGCAATCTTTATTCTCTCCCGCATTTCTACTCCTTCTTTGCTACACCTTCTATTACAAATCACTTTACCCACCTCCTCTTCCTCTATTAATAAATCAGATGAAGTGTACAGGCAAGCTTTGGCTTCCATGCTAATCAAATTCTGACCTTGTTTTTCAGGATATATATGCTCTTGTGCCTTTAGGTTGGGATTTATGAACCCAGTTTTTCAAATTCTGTGTTTGGGATGTACAAATTACGGCTATAGAAATGGTAAACATCCTAGAGCCTTTTTTCCCCTCTCTCCTAGTGGCCTTTCATGATGGCAGGTCTGATCTTCCTTTCAGGTGCTTCCCTGTGGGATGCAGAGGACAGGCCATTATTCCATACTCCAGCTTTGGAATGAGTATTACCCCAAGGTATTGGAACATCCGGATTCCCTGATGGCACATGAGGTATGTCAGAGAGCTTCTAGTGCAGGAAATCTCTCTATTTTTGTTATGCATCTAAGTGCATTTGCAAGTGTCCTATAGAAGGGAAGAAACTGCAGATATTAAACTTTTCTGTGTAGAAATACAGACTTCAGGAGTGAAGTTACACCAGTTCTGCATTCCATGTCCAGTTTGTGAACTTCACTTTCAAACTAGGAAGTTTGAAAGTGTATAAATCAAAATTAGTACAATCCTGTTCATCAGTCAAGTCAGTCATAATCTCAGAAAATTAGAGGTGGGGAGGACTTTGCCAGATGATCTCTGTACAGTCAGTACTGCTATTCTGTGACTGGGTGCAGAGTCAGAGTAGAGAAAACTGGGAGGAGAGACATGGGTTATCCCAAGGTAAACTGAGGATTCAACCAGCTCAACCAAAATAATCTCGATCAGAGTCTTGCATCACAATAATCCACTTGGATTTCATTCCCATGTTCAACCACCATGAGAATTTCCAGCAGCTGCAGCAGACCAAGGCCATGGGGCCCTCAGCTTCCTCCCACAGACGCCTGGGGAGGATTGCTCAGGTCCCTTCCCCTCTAGCCAGCAGAGAGCCAGGGGTGGGAGGGCTGCTGGCAAACACCGGCTTCAAACAGACGCTGTGCCCACCCTGCTGCTGTCTGCCTGCTCATCCCATCCCTTAGAAGAAGAAAGGGCTTAAAGGGCTTTCAGTGCAATCAGCAGCAAGAATCCCATGAATCCACTGGGAGCAGGCTCAAACAGAAAGCAGCTTTCCTGTGCTCAACATTTATAGAGTACAGAGTTACAGAGGAGTCTGTGAAAACAGTTCATGGTGGGGGGTATGCTGGAATGAAATCCAAGTGGATTCGGATTGCTTTGGGTGGGAGGAGTGGACATTATTTTATTTTTCATTTGCTGAGGTAGGTGGTAGCATGCCAAAACCAGGGGAGAATGTAGATCTTCTTTACAGATCCTTAGAATTAAAACAATTTGCATTAGTACAGTGATTAGATTTCACCTTTTTTTTGCTAGAATTTTTCCCAATCAAGCTGGATTTGTATTTTGTAGTGGGTTTTTTGGGAGAAAAAACTGGCTGCCACTCCATGCACTCCCAAATATTTTTAATCTGTGTATAACAATGCTTAAATCACCATGGCATTTACAATAACTATTAAATGCTTTTTAAAAAAAAAAAACTTTAATTGGCAGAGATTATTAACAACACTGTTGTCAAGGTGCTGATTATGAGTTCCCCAGCATTAAAAAACAAATCCAGCCTGAATTACACTAAGCACCTTTTCTTACTTTCCCTACCTTCCTTTAGCATAAATGTACTTTGAAAAAAGTCAAATAGATAAACATGTAAATAAATAAACAAGTAAATAAACCAAATCTTTAATTTGCATAATTCTAATGTATTAGAGTTGATCTGGCTTTACCAAACTCAGACATTATTTCAATCCTGATAGTTTCCACAGCATGTTATGTGTTTTTTCCCTGAAGATAGCCCTCCCCAAAAGAAAATACCTACAAACCCTCCCTTTCTCCCAAACTGTTTTACCCTTTGAGAGATTTTTATTGTTCCATTTCATTGCTATCTAGGGTAAAAGCTCATTAAAATATTATGAAGCTCAGAGCATAATTGGGCAGAAGCACTTGCCAATGAATAACATCTGCAGCAATGTGTATGTATATTTATATTACAGTAAACTTAAACCCACTCTTTTTTTTTTTTCATTGTCTACCTCTAAATTCTTTGTCCCAAGGAAAGCACTAGGCAAATGTATAAACCACACAGGCTACAGTACAGTCATTGTCGCTGAGTGCAGTGCCAAATATAATTTCATCATTTGACCAAGGTTCATGCCAGGATAAACTACTCTGTGTTAGATGTCTGCAAAATTCTATTTGCTCTTTTTATTATATTATTATTTTAAACTTATCTGTGCTGAGATCAGGCTCTTTCTGTGTATCTGGTTTTGATGCTTACTGTCTGTGTGTGTGATGTCCCAAGCTGAACCGCATTTGGAAAACAAGCACAGACTATCTAACACTTACTGCCCTCTCCCAGTCTGTCTCTTACAATAAAACATAACTGGATTCCTCTTGTAATGAAAATTTTGTCAATAATAAGAGACAGTCCAATCCAAAAGTATTTGGATAAACACACTGTGTCGTTTCTGTTTGACTACTTTTATTTGTGGAATTGGGTTAACTGTAACACAATTATACAAAAACAGAAGGAAAGAGAGCTGTTCTCCTATTAAAAATAAAAGCTTGTAATACAAGAGAGAGAATCACCACAATTTGTGGCAGAGACAATAGAGCGTACAAACCCTTCTAAGCAAAGCACGTTGACCTAGCCAGTCTATAGAACACCACCTTTGAAACTCATGTGTTTAGAAAAAGACAGCATAGAGACATTAAAAAATGCTCAGGGAAATGGGCTGCAATTGGAACTTTTGTGGTGCTGAGGTCTTTTCAGGACGGTGTTCCTCCCTCCCTCCCTGACACCACCCAAGAGCTCAAGCTCCAACTCCTTGCCAAGAATCTGACGTACACCTACCCGTCATTTCAAACTGTCAATTGTTCTCATGCTTATAAATAAACAAAATGAATTTCCAAAATAATTTAGATCCTAGAACGACTGATAACAGAATTTAAAAAGGCTTGGACTGTAGTTTGTGCCTTTAATTCTCCCATGTTAATCTTCCTATTATGGAATATATTGTCCTCTGGGAATTCTATTGGAGCCTTCTCTGTCCCCAGTTTTTTCCTGCATTCTCTGCCAATTGTTTCTAGATTGAAACCAATTTACTAGACAATTACAATCATATGCATTAAAAATATTTTTTTTTCCTGAATTAACTAATAAAACATATGAAAAATACAGGTAGCCTTTAGGAAAGTTTGTATGTTCTCATGCAATATGGCTCAAAGAATGTGTTGCTCAGGGAGAAAAGACAAGGCAGCAGCCTTCTCTTCATATACATTTAGAAGCACTGTACCTTGCAACTCTGACCTAAGCATTTTGGTATTTTTCACTCAAGCCCAGATCAGACTCTGCATTGCGCAGCCCTCATCACCCAATCTTGTCCAAAGTCATCACTACAGTTCTCAGTTTGAATCTCCTCTGAATTGTCTCTCACAGCCTCAGGTGACCCTATTTCCCTCTCTTATTACAAACATGCCTCTCTCCATACTTGTTTAGAATATGATCCTGTTCAGGGTGAAAGAATGGAATTAGGAGGTTCTCTTTTGCTCCAGATGAAAAAGGTTTACAGGCAAAATTAAAAAAAAAAAAGTAATAAAACACAAGTAAAATGAATCTCATAGAGCTCAGAATAGAAAGAAAAGCCTAATTTGCTATTTGTGGGCCTTTGAGAATAAGCAGATGAAGGCATCAAACTGTAATTCTGTTCTCCTACCCTAATTAACTCCAAGCTTCTAGAGCATCAGACCTGAGCTGGGAACTGATGAATGTAGGTGAAAAGATATTCTCTATAAAGAGAGATCTTTCCTTAGCAGAATTCACTGCCTTAGATTGGCTCAGATAATGTATGTTTAATACTAATCTGACAAAATTAGATCTCTTAATGAATTTATATTCCATCTTTTTAAAGTCTGCCGAAGTGGTGAAGACATTTTGTGGTGCTTCAAATAAGACAAAATTAAATGCAAGAGAAAAAAAAGACAATTGGTAATTTCTATTGGAGCAATAAAGATTTGAACAAGAGCAATGTAAATGAGTCTTCCATTCCTTCCTTCTCTCTTTTAAAATGTGTAAAGATAGAAAAGGATTTATGTTGCATAAAAATGAATACCTTTACTTTCTAACCTTTACTTTTTTTTTTTTACATTTGACACCCTGTACATCCAAAGTGTGTAATGTTACCAGAACCATTTAACTTCTACCTGTGTCCTTTTGGAAGCAATTCCAGTTGAAAATCCCAGCTAGATTTTTTTTCTACATACCTCATTTTCATAAAATGGGAAAATCCAACAGTCCAGAATTTTAAATAGCAGAAATCTACCTCATATGTGCTAGTCCAGGACCGCAAAATGAGAACACTCCCAAATTGAATTTACAACTAGAATTTGGGGGAAAAAATAAGGTTTTTTGGCTGTCGATTTGATTTTATGGCTCAAATTTCCCGGCTGGGATTAACTCCATATATTGAAGAGAGCTACATGCTAAAACATTGTATAAACAACTTCTCTCAAGCTTTTGGTCTGCAGTCATTGCAAACAGACTCTCCTGAAAAGTGTAGCTGCAGCTAGATGCTCTTAAAATCTTTATCAAGATATGGACCCAACCCTTTGCAGAGCTAGGAATCCACCGACTTGACTCCAGCAAAAAGGCATAGGATGAATAAAGTAAAAGGAAACCAGGAAATGAAGAGAGCAGTGCTACATTTACCATGCAGGGTAAAAACTACTTCCCAAGAAACCCTGAGAGACAGGAGAGTGGTATTTCATGTTTCCGGATCAAAGATAGTGATGTATGCTCTCTCCTTTTCTTAACATGCTATGTTACAGAATGTGAAGGAAAACAGAGTCTGTATTTCAAGACTAATTTCTTATCCAGGAAAAAAAGATGAATTTGGGTCAGTTACACGCAGGCAGACATGCCCTGATCATATATCCCGATGTATTTGTGTCTTCAGATTTGAATCACTGTCGGTCACCAATGTGAGACGCTCTTTCCACATGCAGAGGGTAAAGGAAAATATTCCTTTCTTAGACTAATCACACAGATGCGTTGAAAAACTATTTCTATATGAATCAAAACTGGCCACCAGAAAAATGGATGGCAAATGTTCCAGTTATATCTAAGATAATGTATTTACAAACAAAATCCATGCATTTTTTCCCCCCCTTTCCATCTACTTTTTAGATGAAGCAGATGGAATAGAGGTGACTAATGCGCACTCCAAATTAAACTGCAGAAAACAATCCGGCTAATTTAATTGCATGTGTTATAGAAACAGTTATTGAAAAGTCCAGAAATTCACAGCATCCCCTGCCATTAAAAGAAAATGACTGGTGAGATTTTATCTTTCCCTAATAAATTTCAGTTAAGGCTTGATTGTAATTAGACAACCCAGGAGAATTCATTCCTGTTTTGCATGTGGCTGAACTGACCAAAATCTGAGAAAGGAATAAGCTTGAACAAAGGATGGCACAATAAATACATATGCAGTCAACTCTGGAAAATCCATGGTTATCTCATCTGAACTAGTCAGTGCCTAGTGCCACATGAGTAATAAGCAGGGTTCGCTATTCTCCTGAGCTCTGCTCTTTGTGTTACTTCTTACTCATTCATTGTTTGGGACAGAAATTTTAAGTTGCTCTGTATTTTCTATGTCTTTATTTTCACACAGGCTGTTCCATTTTATATCCATCCATATTACCCAGGATGACTGAATCAGCTGTTTCCTTTCCAGCATTACTTTCATTAGTTTCACTCCGGTTTTAAGCTTGATGTAAAACTGTTTCACCAGTTAGAAGAATCTCCTTCTCAGTCCTAGTTACTGTCCAGTTTAGTTTTCCTGGAAGTTGAATGGAGCATTTTTCACTAGTTAAAAGACAGTGGAGGGCTGAATTTTTTCTTTGCTCGTGAAGGATTACCATGTATTATAAGCCTTATTCTCCTCATTCTTTCTAAATCAAGGCTAAATCGAGTCAGGTCAAAAAAGGTAAAGAAATGCAGGCAAGAGAAACAGGACCTCTGTATACAATTTTTTCCTCTTCAACATCAGAAACATGCCACAGTGAGTCAGTTCCCTGTCGTTACAAAAAAAATGGTGTGAAAATGAATAGTGTTGGTGCGATGCACAGCACAATCACATCACATCTGCTAAGAAAAACAGAAAAGGGAAAGTGGCAGCCAGCTGCCACTGCCAGAGAGATTCATTCCAAGGGCTGCACATCTGGATCCTGCAGCTGCCAAACTCATACTGACTGATTGCTTCCAATCTTGGAGTAATCAGAGGTTAAATAACAGAAGCAGCACCATCCCAGTACAATCAGAAAAGATATAGCAGCTATTACTCATCAGTAAAGAGCTATTCCATCTGTTTTCTCAACATTCATAAGATATCTGCTCACATGAGTATCTAAACCTCTAGAACTGAGAATGGTGAAGGATGTTTTTCAAGTGGCCCTTCTCTAAAATAACATACAGCAACACTATGTATGATCATGCTTTCTTGTTCAAAGAAAGCATGAGTCCTCATTCTCTGACTGGCATAACGCCATTGTTAGAGCTGGTCTGAACATGTTCCCTCTCTCTTTCCCTCTCCTTCTGCTCATTTTCTTGTGTCCTAAAAAAATCTAACAAACCCCCACGTATTTCCAATTAGAAATCAACATTTTTCAATAGAAGCAATTGCTTCACATATAAGTAAAATTTAAAAAAAAATTAGTAAAAGTTTTTGGTTTTCCCCAAAGTTCCATTTAATCAAAAACTAAAGCAATAGAAATAGAAGAAGTTTTTGAAAATATTCAATTCTTAGTATACTCAGAGTAACTTCTGATTTGTAAAGCAATGAAATCTGAATCAAGCCATCAGAATGATTTTGCAGCTTTTTCCAGTGTACACTTACGCTACTATTTCAGAGAAGTTAGAGACCTTATATACGAGATTTTTTAGGTTTTTCTTTCTTTTCTACATCAGTATAGTTGCCTAAAAATATGCATTAATCACATCTGGTGACGATAAACACATTTTTAATAAAGAGTATGTATTTGTGAAATTTAAACATGCACTCTGAAATATTGTTTTCTTTTTTTTCCAACTGGATAAGAAATACACAAGTGTTGTCATTGTGATTAAAACACATTCATACGAGTGAATTGTAAGAGTCTGAAAGTTACATGCATGTTTTGAGTTGGGGATACATCTTTCAGTACCTTGAACAGTCAGAAGTCTCATCTAGGAATCAACAGGAAAACACACAAGTATTGTGAGGTGGATAAAGATAATTGTGAGTTCTATCTCTGAACATATCCAGCTATCAGTAATTCCCAGACTTCATTTGAGTGGTTTAATATTTCTCTGTGATGGCGCCACTGCAAGATACTACTCTAAGGATTACAACTGTTCCATTTAAATGTCCTCGTAATCTTTGTAATGTTCCTACTTTATATTATTATGTCTACCATGCCCTTACATATGTACTGGGTAAATCAAGCATTTTTGAGTACCACTTACAAACTGTGTACAGTGGGAAGCACACAGAAACATATGTAAATCTTAGTACGGTGACATTAAATTAGAAGCAGTGCAATGTATTAGAATCACAGAATCATAGAATGTGCTGAGTTGGAAGGGACCCACAAAGATAATCGTGTCCAAATCCTGGCACTGCACAGAACAGCCCCAAGAATCTCAGGCACACCATGTGCCTGAGAGCATTGTCCAAATGCTTGTTGAACTCAGACAGACTGGTGCTGTGACCACCTCCCTGACTTAAATTCTGCTCTGCGGTGAACCAGTGTCAAACCTATGAAAATAATACTAGGTATAGACAGAGAATTTAAGGAAATTTAGCTGGTTATGCAAGTACAAATTTAGAAATATTTTCAGGCTGTTTTATCTACTTGTGCAGTTTGCTCAGTTCATTTCATTTCACTGGACTGTCTCACTTCCAATGCTCTAAAGGATGATTAATCACTTTTATCTTGACCACATGCACTTGAGGTAGGGAAGCATTATCCTGATTTAAAGACAAAGATGTATAAACTAAGTGAATTGCCTCAGGTCAACCTGCATATGTGGTACAAAATGGGATTTTTATGACGTCTTCAGAATCTTAGTTCAACAATTTGGCTATACTGGAAGACCATATTTTAATATTTCAGAGAGTTTTTGCTTGGTTGCTTGGTTGCTAAGTTTAGCCACATTCAAGATATTAATTCATAGCTTTATGAAGAATTGATGGAAAGAATGAAAACTTCTGCCTTGTCTGTCTAAAGGGTTTTGTAATATTTCTGGTTTAAAATCTCATGTAAATCCTGGAATGTACACTGCCAATATTTATTCCAATTTAACTAGAGGAGGACTTAGAACAAATGAGCATTTCAAAAATTGTGTAATCAGAAAACAGTGTAGAAGTACCATGAAGTACTACACAAAAGGGGGTACTCTTTGCTGCTGGACTGCTTGTGCATTGAGTTGAGGAGTCTAAACACGACATCAACTATGGCAGCTGAAGTCATGCAGGAGCAAGTTATATGAGCTACTCTAGGCATAGCTGCTAGGACTGGGATGCTCGGTAAGTGCAAAGTACACGGCAGATTTTGTGGGCCAACGCCTTTGCCCATGGCTGGGGGTGATTTTTTGACTGATCAAAGATCCTCAAGCGGTCAGGACTGTGAAACCAATAGCTAAAGGACCTTCGCTTATTTCTAAACCATGAGTTCTTGTAAAGCAATATGCCTAATTCCAGGACCAAGTATCCTTAAAGAACAGACCAGTATTGTCCCAGGGGTATCACTTTTCGACTTTCTGTGTTCATACTGTAAGCCAGAGCTATTTTACTAATCATGCCAAAGCTGTTTGCTTTCTTTATCTCCTACCAGACATCTATTTTTTCCTGTGTAAAAGATATAACCCTATCAAAAGTTAAAAGACCAGAGGAAGTCAATATTTAGGACCCCCAGCAGTTTTTTCAAAGCAATAATAGACACCCTCTGAGCAACCAGTCACAGTATGAAATGAATAGAGACAGAATCAAATAGAGTCAAAGGCAGTCATGATCAAAATTGCATTAGCTGCTCTAAATACTCTCAGCTACCTTTCCTAAAAACACAACATGAAGCAAAATGCAGCTAGCCAGCCTCCATGTCTCCTCTCTGCTTCAAAGGCCACCTGCTTGATGCATCTGATTAACAGCACTTCTTCCCTGTGTCAGTGTTATATTCTTTCCTTCTACTGCTTCCATCTGATATTTGTTAGTGTCAGTGTCTCTGCTGCTTCAGAAAAATCACAAAAATCAGAAAAATCAGAAAAATAGAGATTATTTTGAAGATGTGGTCACCAAAGAAGAAATCACCACCTGCTTTTGGTTATCATCAGCTATATATAAAGGCCATGTCTGGTCTCCAGAGAAGGTGAAACAGCTCCCATTGTACATGTCTCTAAAGCAGAATTTGATTCAGTAAATTTAACAAGAAGGTTTTATTTTGTCTTTCTTTTTGTTTCATTGATTAGTGGAGTTTATCACTTTGCCCATAAATTACATTTTAAATTTTGTTTATGGTCAGAAGAAAATCTGTATAAATTGTGTGTATGCAACAGAAATTCATCATGTTTGCACTGAGTTACATATGCTTTGTGTTTTGAACATAAATAGACTTTTTTTCTCTTTATTTCACAGAAACTGATCCATCTAGGAGACAATAATCTTGTTTCTTTCATGATTCATTCATTATCAACACAATTGTTAAGTGTTTACAGTCACAGATCTGATATTTAACACAGAAAAAGGAATGAAATTAGTCAGAAAAAAATCCAGCTTACATTCCAATTTCTCTTTCATATCCAGAGACCATTTTTCAGTTGTGTCTTTTATGTTTGGCTACAAATCACATATACATTAAACAGTAAAACCTTACCTTATGGTTAGGGATAAAAATGTAAAAGAAGAAGACTAAAGAAAGAGACTAGGTCTAATTTATAAATGGAAGAAGGACAGTTTTCACCATACTTCTTTTAAGAACAAACTCTGTTTTTTAGAATAATTTGGTGAGGACATTTTAGGATGTTCTTATTACTCTTCTAAGTCTCTTGGACTAACAACAATGTTCCTGGGGTATTAATTTAATCCAGTTCTAGAGACTAATTTTATCCTTGTTACCCATCAATGTCTTCCGACAGGAACACTAAACCAAAAACATGGTATGGAAAATCAATTGCTCTGTTGTGACAGTACAATTTGCAGTGAAAAATTCACATCCTATTTCTTTGGCAAGTGAGGGATTTCAGACTGGCTGCAAGGACATCTGATCTGAAACAGATTTCATTGCTGTTCAACACCCATAGAATGAGCTTGCATGAAAAAATCTAATAATGCTTAATTAGTTATTAGTGCTTTCATATTTATTTTTCTCCTAGTTGACTTCTTTCCATCATTACTCCCTTTAGCAAGGTTTGTTTCTTGGAACACAGGCATAGCTGATCAGTCAGGACTATAGCTTAAACTTTTTATTAATGCTAACTATAGCAAGTGATAGTCTTGCTGGCATAAAGCTTGCATAAAGTTCAGGGTATCAAACATATTTTAGACCTTCAGCATCCATTACTTTGTTTGTTGGTTTGCATTTTCTCAAAACTCACTTCAAAATTAGGAAAAATTGATTCCTCTTGAATTTGTATTATCCCAATCCTGTTTCCAAAGACAGTTTCAGGGTTCAGGAGGGCTTTTGTTGATTGAAGAGTGTGGATTAAACCTCATAAAATATTTAAAAACCCCAAAAAAGCAAGAAAATCCAACTCATATTAACTTGAGGATTGTACAGAAAAATCCTTCTCATGAAATGCTTCAAGCATTTGTTGTAATAATATTTCTCTAAAAAAAACTCATGAAATTTTTAATCCTAATTATAAAGTGTCCAGGAAATGCCTTTTTTCTTGTCTAAAGCAAGAGTTTTCTGGACTTTTTTCTTGTCTAAAGCAAGAGTTTTCTGTGTTTTAAAAGCACACGTTGCAGGGGGTGTGATTTCTGGTTTGATTAGGTAAGATTTTACCTTTCAACAAAACTGGTTGGGTATGTATTAGCACATTTACCTTGAGGCATATAAATATCACACCTATTTCCTTTGCAATCTGAGCATTAACTGAAAAAGAAATAAACCATCCTTCAAGTGGGAAGAGGGCTGGATGTTTACTTGAAAGTAATATCTTCGGGGAACATTATCTATAAGTAGCTTTCCATTCTTAAGTCAAATACTGTCTCACTTTAAATACACGCAGATAATGAATCAAAGCAGTCATTAAGTTTCGGGAGTTTTCTCATTTGATTGCAAATTAAACATTACGGTAGAAGTGTGCTCCTTAATTGTAACTTTTTAAAATGTATTCATGAAGGATTTTGACAAACCAGTTTCCATGGTATGGGATCAGTTTAAGGCCAGCTCCTCTGCAAGCGTTTGGTCTTGAATCCAGTAATTGGTTTGGCCGAATGCTAATAGGTGTAGTTCTGTCTGCCAGTTGAGGACCTTGCATTTTAGAAGCAAAAACACTGGAGAGAAAAAAGGAAAAGGAAAACCCCAACCAACTAAAGAAAAGCCTTTACCAAGGCAAAAGAGATGAAACCTCACTTTAGAGTGAAAAGAGTCATTAAAGCAAATTTGTGACATCTGAACCTTTTTCTGCATTTCAAACAGGAGTTTTAGACTTACCTATATACAACAGTGATGGACTGAAAAATACTTGATTTCCCTACCAAAAAGAGAGAGATATAAGCCATATTTATTAAAATACCGAACAGACTTTATATTCTCTTTTCCTTTCGTACACCAAGTAATCAGGTGTACAAACATTAGCTATAACAAGGGAGCTCATCAAAACCCACAGAAAATACCTGCATTTGATTTTTCTTCACATATTTTCATGAATGGAACTGGTTTAATGAGTACTGAACAAAAATCTGTTGGAAGGAGGCTAAAAGACAACTCTCTGAATCATACATTAGGTTTAGCAAACCCATTTATAAATTTGTTCATTCTTCCCCCAGCATTACAGAAATTACAAAGCTCACTTTGCTTTGTTTTTGATTTGGAGACTTCTAACTATGCAGTAATTTAGTTGTTTGGGCTGTAAAGTAACAGCCTGATTAAAGATGCTATAAGCATCTAAAATTTGTGGTGAAATACAGTATTTCTCCACATGTTCAGAACAATTCTTAGAGGTTAACTGTATGCTTTCACAGTCAGAAACCTTGGTTTCTGTGTGACAGGTTTAAATACAGTATCAGCTACAGGTTCTTAAAATATCTACTAATTACTAAATATCTACTAAATATCTACTAAACAACATCCAGTGAATCTATTTAGTAGATTTTTTAGCAGTCTTAAACTTGTTAACTTTTACACCATTACTATCAGGGGGAAAAAAAACACTGTTTAGAAGTCATGAATTGTGTATTACTCTCCTTACATAGGTACAATATTTTCTTGTGAAGTTGAATGTGTGAAAATTAGTAACATGAAAGGAAATAGCAAAAATCTGAGCTTTAGAACAAATAAGTTCAGCTCCTATATCTGTAAAAATTCTGAGACTGGCTTAATTACTTGAAGAACAAATACCATATTTGTATTTGTTTAAATATTTTGTATATGTCTCTAATTTTATTAGTTTATATTGGAAATTTTTTTAAATTCATGATTTCTCTTTCTATTTATGAAGTCTGAAATTAAGTTTAGCAATAGCCAAAATATGTTTATTAATTCTTCTGTGGTAATAATACCATGTAAAAATCAGCAAATGAAAGACACTCTTCTAGTACTATAAATTTTTATGATTTCACTGCATCTTTATGGTTTTAAAGCTGAAACTTCTGAAAATAATTTTCCTAACTTGCGTTTTTATTAATTAATGATATAACAGTGCATTACAATGACGTACTACATCTATACATCTCCAAAATGCATTTCTAGTAGATAATTCTATGGGAAAGGAAGAGAGAAGAGAGGTTGGGTTCCGACTTTATTATTTTTTTTAATATATAAGGGCTATTTATTTTAGGAAGGACAATTGTGGTTTAAAGTCTGCTCCTATGTTATCCTTTTTCCCATAGAAATCATTTCAAAGTAATAATTCTTGATTATTTAGGTTAAGAAAGAGTAATTTTCAGATGAATTCTGAGAACTGTCATATTTCAGGAGTTTGGCAAATGAAAGCCGGTAGAAGAATACTTCTCAGATATTAAGAAAGTCTTTTAAAATCTTGTGAAATTCCCATCCAGATTTGTCAGACACTGTAATGCAGATTTACACTTTAGCGATATTGCTAACATTAATTCTTTACTTCTTCTGGTACATGCTTCATATTAATTAGTGTGCACCTGAATAGCAAAAAAAAAAAGAGCTGTGGTGTTGAATCTGGCTTGATGCCATGTTCACAATCACTTCTGCAACAGCAGAAATAGATTGTCTACTTTAGTTTCAAAGTGAAGGAAAAAAAGAATATCAAAGAAGCTCTGAAAACTGTATTTCTGCTCATATTTCACAAGTAACACCCTCTGTTCCATGTCAGTTGCATCAACATCAAGTTGCATCCAAATTCTTCTGAAGTAACCAGGCTGGTTTTTCACTCAGCAATATTTCTGAAATTCAAATGATAGTGTCAGCTCATCCTGGTCATTCTGTATCACTTGTAAATATTATGCAAGTTTGTCATCACTACTAGTATCTCACCTTGGACTTGTATTCTCCCCTGCCATCTGTTGGAAGGGACCCATCAGGTGGAAGCTTACTGTCAATGCAATCCAGAAAAGCTTGCTCTAGTTGCATCATTGCACACTAGACTACTTATTTTATTAAGTCTTGTTTACCTCTGGGTACAAAATTCTGTAGGGTGTGATAGCAAATTTCATATATACTCATTTTGAATGTTCTTCTGATGGTGGCTTGTTTGCTAATGTGACATTCCATAGACACAGTTATTAGTTTAACACATTGTGGGCAAGCATCACACGTAATTATCAGCTTGTTTCAAGTTGACTGTAGACCTGTCTACTGTGCTCCTACATCAAGTAGTTCTTTTTATTTTGCACTCTTTAAGTACTTGAAATACACTAAACACATGGCAAAACAGCAAAATTTAGTTAGCATGCACGTACAAGTTTCCTTTTTTTTTTTTTAATTAAGCACTCAGACCTACTTCAAAAGTAGCACAAATATGCAAGTCAACTTTATGATTAACAGCTTCAGACTCAAATGCTTTTATTTTTGGTCTTCATGGAGAATCTACTATTTCCACTGAGATTTTTTCAACAACTTTAGCTGTATTTAAAGTTAATGAGCTTTTTCAATTAAAGCTTCAGATATTTAGCCTTTGGATAACATTTAGATGAACCAGGGTGTATCTAATTGTGTTGGGTGAATTCTTAAGAGGCTCTGCATATACTTCATTCATAACAAGCACATTTTACGTTGTGGGCACGTACTGGACTTCAATCTAGACTGAATGCAAATCACCCTTGTGAAAACAGTGTTACCAATAGGTCTGGGAGTTCGAGGAATGACTGCACTAGCAAATGCCCTTGAGAATGTACGACATCAACCATTCTGAGTGCCAGAGAAATCAGGACTGCCATTAGGGTAGAAACTAAACAAAGAAAAGAAGGCTGGGTAAAGATTTAAGAACGTTGTCTAAACTGGGCAAAACATGTCAGAACAGCATATTGAAATCTTTCTGCTTGCTTATAGAAACTAGCAGTGAAACCAACGAAGGAACTGAACTAAAACCCCCCACCAGTTTAACATGATAAAAAAGACGGTGGGGGGAAACTGTGTGGTTTTCAAATTGTGTACTTTGGTCCAGATGTAATGTGGAGGAAACATGGCTTTACACACTGAATTCCCTGGGAAATTATATCTTCTGCTTTGGGAGTCCTTTGTTTCTAATCACTCTACCAGACTCCTGGGTGCAGAAGTCATCACACAAGGTAGTCTGACTGGACTAGAAGACTGGCGTATGAGATTAAGTTGTTGACTTTTATTCAGGGTAGACACCTAAACCTGCGTCATGTGTAACTTTTACAGCCCTGAGAACATCACTTACAGTGTCCCCATTCTTGAGTCACCACCTGCAAAACAAGAAGGCCTTACATCTATATCTAAAACACCAAATGTGAGGATATTTGCTGGAGCAAGGGGCTTTCCACAAGGAAAGCGTAAGATAAATACCTACCTAAGCAAATAATAAATATTATTATACTACAAAGTTCATCTCCATTCAGGGATTTTTAACACTTTAAACCTAGGGACCTAGGTTGAGCAACAGCCTGTGTATTCAGTTCAGGTTTCAGTTACATTCTAATGCATGGCTGTCCAATTGTACGGTGTAGAAATGCCTTCAAATAACATTACAAAACCCCAGCTCCTTCTGTAAGTCTGTGTTTTAAATTCATAAATACAAACTTCTATGTATCTTTATCTAATGTTCCACATGCATGGTTTTCTCAGCTCTGCTCTGTGTGTGTTTGCAGGTTGGTTAGGGTTGGTTAGATAGACTTAGCACATTCAGGGTAGTCTCTGACTTGTCTGGGAAAACTTTTTGATGGGGCAGCCTCTCAGTATAGAAAGGGAAATGAGTTGCAATCGTTTATGCTCCATAGAGAAAAGCTGATAAAAATATAATATCTTCTGCCTTTACCAAATTTTCTGAAGTTGACCACTGGCTGTAAAACTGGTAGATGTGACGGCTAAGAGAGACGAAGAAACAGAACAATATGATTGTGCAGCATTCTTTTCCAAGCACTCTTGATAAACAGAATGTAAAGGCAAGGAAAGAATTTCAATGGCCATAATTGTCATAATTGTGATCTGACTAAAAGAATTACCACTAAAGTGCCTGGTCTCATTTCTCTCTCCCACCCAATCCTGCTCAAGCATAACACCAGAGAAACTGTACCAGGATACATTTCTGAAGCCAGCACTTCTAATACGGCTTTCTGGTACTACTGCAGTGAATGATCAGGGAAGGAATTGCTGTCTTTCTGACTGAAGCCTCTGTCTAAATCAGAACAAAACTGACAACTGTTTCTTCAAGATTATTCTAATAATATATCTGATCCAAAAGAAAATTCCAGCTTTCTCATCAGGAAATGTTACATTAAAGGGGAATATGTAGCAAAATTCCAACTGAACTTGCCAAAACTGTGAGTGTAAAGGTATTTGCCTTAGGAAGAAAAATATCCACCATGTTCTCAGCATTGAAGCATAAAATGGCTGTTTTCCTTCCATCTGAATTTCCTGTGGTTTTTGTTTTGCTTTACTAAAAATGAAGTAGCAAAAATCTTGGGCGCTAAAAAAACAAACTTTCATATTATTTTTCTTTTGAGGATATTTTGTACATAGCATCATCCAGATCCAATGTCACGCTTTTGCTTTTTCTCTGTGGAATAACAGAGCCTGTATCATTACAGCTGACTTCTCATTGCTAGGTAACAAAGCCATTTTTGCTTGGCAGACATGGTCACAACAGAGTCATCTTCAGGGACAGCCCCAATGCCCAGAACGTGTACGTGTCATGCAAACCCCCATCCTGGACAGTCAATCTAGAGGCAGCACTTGAGTGCACACTGGGTGCTAGGTGGGGCTTAGGTGTTGGGAGGGAATTCCTTACACAAACTACTTTTGAGAAGCCACAGTCTTAATTTTTATCTGTAGTCATAATCACTGATTTGGCTTTTTGAAATGCTTCGCGTGACTTGGTTGCGTTTAGTAGCTACTTGTCTTTAACTGCACTGGAAGCAGAAATACATTAAAACAGCAAGCACAGTTGGAGCTACAAAAAATTGAAAAATGTGCTTTCAGAACTTACCAAGATACCTTTGTCGCTGTTTTTTGGGCTCCTGTCCCAATGACTTCACCTTGAAAGCATTAAAATGAGTTCCTTATACATGCTTTGCAGGTGAGGGGTTTTTTTTTGAGCTTTAATTTGCTGTTTGATTTGCCCCGGGATTTTCAGGTGTTGCATGAGGGAGTAAAGAACAGAAAGTACCTCAGTTCTTGGTTGTCAGCCATTGGATGATGGCCACAGCATTATTAAACCATCTAAGCATGCTGGGTCTCAACCACAAAATTTAATTTTCCCTACTGCAGGGACTAATCAACTACCAGAGGCACTAAGTCCTGAGGAGACTGTTTTTATCTGTTTTTTTCTCTTTCAAAGACTGAAACACAGTTAATTTTACAGTTTTGTCTATCCTCAGGCTTACAAACAATGACAGAAATGCAGCTTGATGAGAAAGAGATAAGAAGTAGAATTTATGCATACATTATGACATAAATTAAAGAAAGATGAAAGGTTTAAATAATTAACAGCACCTCTATAAGTTGGATAGAAAGACCCCAGATTCCCTTACGTAAAGGGAAAAAAAAGGACTGAAAGGGGAATAAAGCATGCTGAATGCTATCAGCAGCTACCTCTTCCTTTGTGTGAAACTGAGAAGGAAAGCTGGTTCTTAGTGCGATTGTTCATTTCCACAAAATCACCACCTCTGACAAAACTAAATTTGCATTTTTAAGTCTTCAGAAGCCATTTACAGTAAACATACATCTGTATCTCAAATTTAGTATTCCAAAGAACTATTCGTCATGGATTCACTGCATAATAGTCCTTTAGCTTCTTAAGCAGTTGCTAAAATACTGTTTTTTTCAGGAACTCTATGTGTATGTTCTCCACCCTAGAAATGTGACTAGGCAATTGAACCATTTACATTTAATTTACTGAGAAGTATAGGGTTTCATGCTAAGAAGGGAAATCCGTGAGGGAAGTAAAGAGAGCAAGGAAAGGAAAGAAATACTGCAGCTCGGCATAACCTTAATATTAATCTATATTGTTTTTAATCATAGAAACTGTTTCTTGGAGTACTTCCAGGAAAGGGGAGCAGGGGGGAAACTCAACAAAGAAATAATGATACCTTAAAATCTACCAATACTGAAGATAAAGGCTGTACTATGCACATGTTAAATTTATCAGAAAAAGATGGTTGCAAGGAGCAGTTCATATGACTACGAGAGAATTCTTTCAAAATGACGGCTGTTCGGACTTTATAGGAAACACTAGCTTTAAAGAAATTTGGAAACAGAAGAAAGTTCCAACCAAAGAAAACAATTATAAATATTCCTAATTGCCTGGAAATAATTTGTCATACAAAATTGGACTGAGATACATTTATACAAAAGCTTCAGATGCGTTGATGTTGTAATGCCTTTTAGGAGCCCAGCATATTTTTGCACAGAGTGTTCCAATAACACATTACAGAAAAGGATATGACTTTCACTTTTATCTTCTGTCTCCCTTCCTCACTCCATTTTACTCCACTTTTTTCACTTCACTTTTCCTCTTTCCTTTTTTTTTTTTTTTCATTTTGCAGGGCAGGGGGGAGCATAAAATAGCTGGAAGACACAGTAACTGCTACTCAGTGTATTTTATTATTTCAGGAATTCGTTCCAAGCTGGGCTGCAATTACGTTTAAAACTTGAGAATAATGGGCTATTGACATGTATATAGTTTTAGAAATATAAGGCCTCATTTTCTCAGCTGGAATTTCCCCACAATGTGCATTTGCATTACATTAGAGATGCTCTTTCTAAAAAGAGCATAGCGTATTCAGACATTTTGACATTATCTGGGTCAGAGGCAACATTTAAAAGCAATAGCCCTACATCTACTGTGAATCTCTTACAAGCACACACAATGCATTAGTGAAAATGAGGGGAAAACTGAGAGGTTCTCTATATTAAGCTATAGTTTATGACGTACCTGCCTGCACCAGACATCAATCGGCAGGAGATAGATTGTCATGGTCATGGTCCCCTGCTTTACTCCAATTGCATATACATTACCTAAATTGAAATCTGCACTTCTTCACACCGTATGTGGTTTGATGTGACCTAGAAATGGTAGGATGCATAAACTAGCGGTTTTCATGGTGCATATAATCATCTCCACTTTCCATGTATTTACCTACACATATAGCAGCTGCATGTTTTTTCTTCTGGCTTAACAATGAGGACTTTATTTTCTCTTAGCTTAGCTAAGGTCTAGCTAGCTTGTCAGGCTCAAAATTGCATGGCACCGGTTAAGTATATAAGCAACTCAGTACCTTTCTTGTTCCCAGAAGTGCCTAAGACATAACAAGAAAGGAATGCAGAAGTTTTTCACCTGTTATAATTGTTTTATAAAGCCCTTTCAATGTATTCTTTGTCATCTTTCAAGAATGGGTCATTTATGACAGTAATGCTTACACAAGTGTGTTTTATGAACAGAAAGATCAGTGTAATTGGTGTGGTATTACAAGTGAAAACCCATGGAGGTTGCAAAAGGTGTATTTAACTTTCTAATTCACCACTTGCAAGATTTCCAGATATCAGATGTTTAGTTTGTCCTTCATTGACATACTCCATTCTAAATTAAAAGAGCTCCAAATTAGTAACACCCAATTGTAATTACCGAGATATTAACGCCAGGGTAAAATACGGGGTTTTCTTCCTTTCTCTTTTCATGTCTCTTTTCTAATATTTCTCCCCACTCCCACTTCCACCACCATCAAAAATGTCTCCTTTTCAAATTCCCCTATTTTAATGCTCTTCCTCTCCTTCCTTCTTAAATATCTGACATCACATTTGTTGTTCCCTTGCCGCTCGACTTTTCCTAATCGTGGCCAATCCCTCACTCACAATATATCTCTCCTATCACTTTTTCTGCTGCCTTCAGTTGTTTTTTTCACAGCCTCACCTCTCTTCCTGTTTTCCTGTTCATTCTACTATATCCCTTTCTATCCTGAAAATCACAATTGCCAGTCCCTTCACCTTTCTCCCTCCACTCCCTTTTAATTGAGCCTTGGATTTTCTCTGATAAACCAGTCCTTCTTGATTGCCTGTACCCACCTCTCCTCCTCCAGCTGGCAAAAGGATTTCTCTTGCATTCCAGTGCTTGAATTTCCATCTCTAGCTTCCCTAGAGCTGTTGAGCCAATAACCATCACAGAAAAAGCTTCTTAGTAGAATCACAAAAATGTGTCCAATACCAGATGGCAGTCCCTTGACTCCTGGAAAAAAGAAAACCCTAAAATCAGCAGACTTGCAAGGAACCTCTTGTGATCCTGGAAGGAGGATATCCCAGAAGACTGAAGCTTGTCATTCTTCCAATTAGGTAAGAAGGCTAGATAGGACCTGAAGAAAGGAGAACCTGGGATGTCCTTTTCCCTGTCTAAGTGTCAGGAGCTATCACTTTTTTTCCAACCTCTCCTCCAAAGTTTAACTACCACTCCCTTGTGCTTGGAACAAACCTAGGCAAAGGTATGTGCTTTCCTTCTGAGGGAAGGATTTGTTGCCTGCTAGTGCAGCAGAGAGGGTCAGCTTCCTTACATACAACATTGGGTTCACTGCTCCACCAACACGAGAGACTGTATCACAGTTTTCTTTCCACAAGGCAGAACAACTGTCACAGGTCTCTCCCTCCTAAGCGGAGAAGATGTTGGAAAATAGGAACAGATGGACCAGTATTATTTTTTTCCACAGCAAGTACGCAGTTTCTGTTCTTTTCTTTTCCCCAAATTTCGCTAGCTGGCAACCGCTGTGCCTGTGAACAAGCATTCCTACCAACACATTTGATTCCTGTGCTGTGTCCCATTCAACAAGATAAAGTGATTTCACTTTGCTCCACCATAAAATATCAGCACTTAGGCTGACAGATAATGCTAGAAAGCACAAACTGTCTGTTTTTCACCTCTTTTTCTTGCAGTCAATGCCCGGTGCCCCACCCAGGCCTGGGAGAAAATAAAATTTCTACGTGATTCTATTAGTAGCGTTACTCACCCCAATGCCTGTGTGATGGAAATTAACCCCTTTAATGAAGTTATTGACATTTTAAACATGATTTTATGGTTTTAGCACATGACAACGAGTGCTTTAAATAGCAAATGTGGCTTAAAATATCATAATGAGAGACAAAAAGAGGTGAAGAAGGAAAAACGCAAGGAATTCTGTGTTAGTGTCTAAAAAGCAGTGGGGAACAAAGCAGGAAGTGACAGTGGTGATTAAGCAGAGACTGGGTTTAGAAATTAAATAGCTTTTATTTTAGTAAAAGCCTTTGTTCAGACTGAGAAGGAAAAGAAAACACTTTATCACTGTACTTAGGACTTTCTAAACCCAAAATGAAGTAGAAAGATCTGTTCATAAAATGTATATAACACAACTGGTGGGAAATTCCTTTGAAGCTACATAATACATTGTGTAAAGAGAAATTCTCTGATATTCCTGGGATGAAGAGATATCCCAAACATTCCACAAGGTTTTAAATTGCTGATGAGCAGTAATAGCAGATGATTCTGGCAGCTGTATAGCAGGTAAATAAATATTTCAATATTTTTGTAGAGTAAGCAATTTTGCTAAATCAACAAAACTGTTTGGGAAATTAACATGACCTGACAAAACAGAACTTGAATTCTTTGTCACATGTACTATCTGATGTGGCAGCAAAGAAGTCCTGGTGAAGATGAAGCAACACTTCACCAAAGATCTGTGAGGACAATAATGTGGCCTGTCTGCTGTCCACTTTGTGCCTGATTCAGTGCTCCAGGAAATCTGGGCACTATTCCTTCATGTAATTTTGCTCCAGGAACAGGTCTTGTTCCATTTAGCATATGAACAACTATTCCTTTTTTGTCTAAAAATTATTTCTTATTATCAGCATTTTTCCAAGTCCCTTCTGCCTTCAGATGTTGCAGAATTTTTACTGGAAATTTGGAGGTCGCTGATGCTGGCTTTGCTTGATTTTCCTTTCTCCCTTGGCCCCTTTACTGCTTCATCTCACAGTGACTGGGGCATATTCTCTTGAATAATCAGTTATGGCTTCTTTTAAAACTAGAAGCTTATTTGCTTTATGTGGAAATCAAAAATCATATCCTGATCACTCCGTAAGCAGATTTATAATGTAAAACTCCTCGTAACATGGTTTAGGGCACAGTAAATCAAAAGCAAAAGTGCTACAATAGGTAGAATTTAGGCAGAGATATTCTGGCTATAATTAAGTGCTACTAAGACAGACACTTGAGTTTGAAAATAGAAATTTTCACTGTGCAAATGCAGATGTTGCTGATGCAGGAATAAGTTTTCTAATTTTTGACAAACCCATCTGTTACAGGCAGACACGATTCAACAAAACTGAACAAAAAAACCTTTTCCTCAACAATGGGCCTGTTTCTGTGAAATTGCAAATACAGGATGGTGTTTGTTCTTGAAATAAAGGGGAAGGATAACTCAAATATCCCCAATGAAAAACAAGAGTTAGATGGGCTGGTCATTTACCTGATAAAGGGAGACATTTACCTGATCAAGGGAGATGTGGGAATTCAAGTCATGTCCACCTCATAAAAAGCTCAGCCGTGTGAATGGATCACAAGCAGTGGACAATTTCCAAACCAGTTCTACTGGGACGTAAAACCAGAAAATGTTCAGGGAATCAGCAGATAAACCTAGATGCTGGGAAATAGGCAAGGGAGTTGGGTTATTCTTTTCTGTGATAATATCTCAAAGATACTGCTGACTGAGTTATTAAAATCATGTGTAATTTGAAAAGTCTAAAAATATACAAAAATTATTTTGGAAAAATTAACAATTACCAATACTCCAGTATTTGTTCATGTTAAAATAACTGATAAACTTACAATATGCACAAACTTTATTCTAACATTTTGCCAAGCAATCCTTCATAAAAAATTATATGAAAATCACATTCTGTTGCATTGGCATAAACTGTAACCACAAACTGGAAGTGCCGATACTTTCTGAAGGCCATATTCTAACAGATTTATCTAGAATGGATATTTCATTAACATTACAGACATCACCCAATCTTGTAACCTTGTAATAATTTTGAGAAAAATTGCAGACAATGATTTCCAAACCCTGGCTAAATCAGTCTTTGCATTACAACAGTCAGCACCATTCTAAGGGTTTACAGTGTAGTAAAATATTTGCAGACACTTCAGCTGAGGAGAAGGACAGGCCTTCCTACAAAAACTGTAAACCTGAAAGTCCTTTGTGTCCAGAGTCAAAGGCCTATTGCATCCTTCCATGGCTTTTCTTCCCCAGGATTCCATGTTTCCCATCCAAGACAACCTTAAAATGAGCTGCCAAGAAAGAATTAAGCAAGCCTTTGAAGGTACACATAGAAGGTACACATCTATATCTCTATATCTGTATCTACATAGCTAAATCCATACACATGTGTATGTGCACACACAACATGCACACAGAGGAAAGAGTACAGCTTGTACTTTGGAAAATATCCCACGGCTTCTTGTTTTCGCTTTTGGTTCCACAGCAATAGCCGCTCCTGGAACTGCAAAGAGTAACAAGTTACAGTCCACTGCAGGTAAGAGCCACACTGTTAAGTCATCCTTGTAAGAATTCCCATGTAAACAGTTGTGAAATCATCTCTGATCACTTTTTCTCTACTTTATAAGGAGTTGCAATGAAAAGCCACATAATTTATATGCTATTTCTCATACACAACAGAAAAAATCTTTGAGCTTAAAAATAGTTGGCCAAATATGGAGCAGAAAACTTAGGACCCTAGTAAAAGGATAATTAACACTGGTAGACTTAATTGCTGAAATTATTCCCCAGTGGGGGCTTGCAAGTTGTAACTGCTAAGACTTTAAAAAGCAAAATGTGACTACTTTTACTGATGTTATTGAATAGCTAGATAAGAGCAAAAATCCGTCAGTGCAAGAGTATGTGACAAATATGTCTTCAGATATGTTCACCTAAAATCCCTGTTTCAAGAAATACTATGCATTACCTTAAACCCCTGCTAGTGCAAGTGGATTTGATTTCCACCCATCTATTCCAACACCAACTTAATCACCGCAACAACAACAAAAAGGCGCAAACAGGAATCCTGAATACCTATAAAGTGCATCTCAATGCACTTTTATAAAGAAAGCAGATTTGGATCTAAACAAAAGAACAGACAGCATCTCAGCCACACGACACGGAGCCATAAGATGAATATTTATACTTAAAAGTGTTGGTCTGATTTATTAAATGAGACCAAACATGAAGCATAAAGAACTACCATTTCAAAATAGGCATTTCATGTCCTTTAGCAGTAAAATAGTTAGTCCAACATAATTGTCTATGTAAGGTAAATCATAAACCAGCAGAATATAATGTAGATATTCTAGTCTGCTCCATATTCTGGAACTGATTTCCTAGAGAGCCCTTCCTTAGCTGAGAATGTTTCAAAATTAGATCTCTAAGAGAAGATTAAATCTACCAGACGCTGTAAGCACTGCACACTCAGTCTTCTTTAAATTATGTTACAGAAGTGGGATAAAACCAGATGGGAACATGAAAGTAGGTCCGTAGTTTAAAAAAAAGAAAGATGTAAAAGCCTTAGTTTACAGCTTACATTTGAAGGACTAACATCAGAAGAGGTCTCCAGCCAAATAAGACGATTTGGGCCCAGACAGTTTTAGCTGAGCATAAAGTTTCAGCTAGTGATCTGGAACAAGAACTGGAACCAGGCTAGAGCACCAAGCTCGGAGTAGCTGGTAAGCCACAGCAGGAACTGGATTAGACAGAGGATGCCAGGCTACAGTTAAGAGAGAGGCGCCAAGAAACAGGTGTGATTCGGATATGAGTTTGTTAGATATAGAATCATCATTAAGTTTGAGACCAGATGGACAGATAAGAAGGATTTCAGATGTGAAGCTAAGACAGAATACTAGACTTACCTTGTTGTGGAGAAGTTAGCTTCTGGAGTTCACTCACTGTAGTAGTGTAAGAATAGGAATTGAAACTGCTATGGCCCACCTGACTGACTGATGTGTCAGGCGCTATGTTAGGATTAGTCTGGTACCTGGAGGATGTCCATGGCTGGATTTTACCGCCTTTTTAAAAAGGTGTATTAATATAACTCCAGTGTTCAATTTTTTTTTTTTTGACTGCAGAGTCTGCATGCAGAAAATGTGAAACAACAGCAAATCAGTCTCTGTACATCTAAGGACTTCACTCACTGGTCTTAAAATGACATATAGGCCATGCCTACCTTAAACATGTAAAGATTCATTACAATTTCTAGCTTATTCTTTTTATAATGAAAGCAAGTTGACATGAAAAATTAGATATATTAGATATGCCTGGCAACCAAACAGCCAAATTAGCAAAATTCACAACTACTGGTTTTATTCTTGGTTTTTTGTCCTTTTATTTGTCCTTCTTTATCCGTGCATTAGCTATCCTGCTTGCCCAACAGAAGAGATACAGTATGTATCTTGGAGAAGAGCCATCTACATGTTGCCTATGAACACTCTGAAAATAAACACAGAAGCAGTGGGTCATTTTGAGCCTTACTCCATGAGTTCCTGGTAGTTCTATATCTCATCCTTTAACATCTATTACATACCTCAGAGAACTTGGCATCTCTGCGTCCCCTGAAGGACACATCTTTGCACAGCTTCACATCCACCCCCTCCTCCACCCTGCATTTTATTATTTTGAAAAAAAAGCAAAATACTTGTGATGTTCTATGAAGCTCAGCTTGCATCCAATTCCCATTTCCCCAAAGGAAAACTCAATTGTCATAGGTAAATAAATCTACACTTTCAGTTAGGGCATCATTTTGTTGAGGGCATGGAAAGCCAAGGTGGAGCTGGGGCAAAAATTGCCAGAAGGTGTTTTTATGTTTTGAACAAACACACATGAAACCGGCACATACTTCTAAGCAGAATTTTTCTCGAAAGAAGAACGCTATGTTTGTCAATAAAGACTGGGGGATTTGCAGCCCAAACTACATCATCCAAGTCTTATGGAGTCCAACAACATGAAAAAGAAGTATGGAAGAGCTAGAGACAGAGAACATCCTTACAGACATGCAATCAGAAAATGTGACTGAAATGCAGGAAACACAAAGCAGGCAGAAGGTGACAGAACAGATCCCACTGAGTAGTATGCAGAGAGATAATGTACTAATGAGTTTGAGTTAGGGTGATGCCGACTCAAAAAGACAGGTATTTTTATTTCTGAAATAGTTGTAATTTGGGTAACAAGAACTATGGTGTAGCTTCATGAAGATCACAGACCAGCTAAATGCAAAATCTTCGGCCATCCTGAAATTAAGGGAAGTCATCTTTATTCTTTTCCAACAGACCAAATTTCACTCTAGTGTAACGAAAAATTCTTGTTCGAGTCTAGCATCTATAATTTCTTTTCTATTCCAGTTGTGGTTTTGGAACAATTATTCCTTTGTGTTTTGGCTGGAAATTACTTGTATTTGCTAGTTATGTTGTATTTATTGCTATTAAATAGCTCTGTACCTTTGCTGCCACTCTATTACAAAGACTTTTTTTCTGCCAAAGCTTTTGCCTGGATTCATCTATTGAATATCTGTCATCCACCCACCCAGATAACTGTTTCCCTAGTGGACTAGGTTTTCTGAACAAAGAGGAGCTTCTTGTCAAATGCTCTGTTTGTCTGTCTTGCCTCTACTGGGAAGGTAAGTAGGAGATAAGTCTTCATCCATCCCAGCCCTCTCAGATGGAGCTGTCTACAGGCTATATAACATCACCATGTAACTTACCTTTCAGCAATAATTTCAATTTGGATGGAGTTCATATTTTTCATGAGTTATTAGCTAACTTCAAAAGCAATAGCTTCACAGTCCCCTCAAGACATAAGGACTGCTACACAATTACAGAAGCTATCATAGAGGACACAAGGTATTTAACAATTGACATCTCCTATCTAATTCAGTTTTAAATAATTTTTCTTCAGTGAGGATAGATCTTGACATTGTGAAATTGTCAGCCAATATGTCCTTAGGAATAAATAGTTCCTCCTTTTCTGTAAGCAGAGTAGCCTATGGAAGGGGTTAACAGTAATCAGCAAAGAATTGTTCCATTGGGGAATGATTGTAAACACTAAGAACTTCTTCCATTTCTTTCCCTACTGTACTTACTGTACTTACTGTTTTTTTCAAGAGAGCAGTTTGGCAACCCTGAAACTTTAGCCTTTATTTCTACTTATAAATCAGAGAACTATCCCCTTATGTTGACAGTTGGGATATAAAATCTGTTTCTTGCAAATTTTTAAGTCATCCAGTGTAAGAAGTTTAAGAAATTGAAAGACAAATAAATTTAAGGTTTTTATATTCAAGTCAATGACTTGCTTTTAACATAATGCAGACAGGATACTGAAGTGTCAAGGTTGAGGGTGAAGGTAACAGAGCTATAGTAAAAATTATTTCCATGTTTCCTTCTTCTGTCTCAGACAATAAAGCAGAGATATTTACAGTTAGTGTGATAAAAACACATTTAAATACTTAGTGGAAAGATCAGAAATAATTCAGACATATACAACATTTGTGCATGGATTTGCAAGTGGACTATCAGTGCACTGATGCATATTCATTAAAGAAGCCACAGAATTTCCCTGTTGCAGAGGCCAGAAACTTCCCAGTAGTTAAGGCCTCATAACGATGCTAACAAAGGATTAGGGGTCAACATGGGCTTTCCGTGAGTTGTGTCCCCATGGATGACACTTTCCCAAATGAGAACTCAGTGCACTGGAAGACCAGCATACGTCCTTTCAGGTATACTGTATCCCTAAAACATTAGTGTGATTAAAGACATTGAAGAGAATGATGACTAGGATAATCCACCTGTGGAAATACACAAGAGTTTGCTTCCAAAAGTGATGGAGGAGTTTGATGGGTATGTGAGTCCTCACAGGCAGCAAACAATTTATTACTAATATCTCACTTTTCCTTGCACCCGAATTTCTAACTATCCATTAACAGTTGGATATGTAAATATGAATGGCGGCTCTGTTCTCTGCATGTCACTTTTTTTTTCAATTGAGTGAAATCTGGCAACACAATCCTGGAACAATCTACCAACACTTCAATGACTTCTGGGAAATTTTTTTTAATGTAAGAAAAAAGTGATTTCACCTCCACTACACATGCTGTAGAAATATCCAGTCAAAAGAAATTCATTGCCTGAGGACAGTGTGGAAACATGGAAACCTTGTTGGAATAATCCATTCACAAAATAAAGAGAAATGTATCTGTTTGTGTCCTTCCCTCGGTGTCTGCTGACATACAAGTCAGTATGACCACCACCCTGGGCCTGGAGTCATGGTTCAGGGCCATCCCCACCTCCTGCTGGTGGTCCTGGGACTAACCCTTATGGGACCTTAGCTGTGGTTGGGGGATAGGCCTCACTGCTTTGCCAAGGACTGCCCTCACAGTCAGAGGGTCTTGGCCCCACAGCCAGCAGGCTTCATCCACCGTTGTGTCCCATGGAGCTCATTTGTCAGGGACTTTACTCCAAAAAGGGTCTAGACACAGCAGCAGGTCACAGCCCCATGGGCTGACCTTAACTCATTGAATCCAGAGCAACCCCTGCCCCTCAGATCAGCAAAGGCTTTAATGAGGATCCAGTGAAGGGAACAAGGTTTAATCAGTCAGGCAAGCCTAATCTTCAGTGCTGTGTAATGCCTTACCTGCATGACAGACACTAACCCATTCTCAGCAGTAATTTCCTGCCCCTCCAGTATGGCCAGCTGAGTGTCCCCTCAGGCAGATAGCAAAGCCCCCTACCCCAGGACTCAGGTTTACTGCCCGCTGTGCTGGAACAGCACTGTGGAAACAGCAATCTCCCAGCCATTGATGAGACTCCCTTGCTAGAGCTCCAGTAGAGTGGCCAGTTAGTCACCAATGGCACTGCTTGGTTCATAGAGCTGGTTATGGGAACTGGCTAGGAGGGAGTAAGTCCTTGTAGCCCACTGCACACTATCACTGAGGGCCTCAATTTCCAGATGGCCAGGCTAGAGCCACAAGGAGCTTGTGAGAACTCCTGAATCTGGCTGTCACTTTGGAAAGGTACCTGCTGGCATGCAAGAAAGAACACCAGAGCCCTTGGGGAAGCCCAGCCACAATTTCTTCTGCTTACCACCCACAGAGGAAAAGCCCACGGAGGTGGGCACCAGCCACACTCATCCCACACCCCAAGAGTAGGGGTGCAGGTGGGGGGGATTATCATGCTTCTGCTGTGTTGAGAAGTGCCAGTAGAACAACATTCACGCCCAGACCACTGCAAAGGCAGTACTGTTGGGAGGCATCTGCACCAGCACTCTGCCACACAATACTCTTTGTCTTATCCTTTTGGGGCACAAGCACTGTCCAGTCCACTGTGCCCACAGTTTTGTGCCCTCCAAATTTGTATGAATGTCCAGATGCTTACTTGGCTGCAGCACACCTCAGCCAAGTTAATTGCTATGAGTGGGATCTGCAATGTTCCCCTTAAGGTAAACTGTGGGACCTGGCCTGGCAGAGACTCCTTTATATCCCCCTCTACACTATTATCCTCAGGCTGCCTTGGCTGGAGGAACAGAACCCTATCACTGACTGCTGGGTGGGATCCTTGTGCTCATGTGTCATTATCCTCAGTTCCCAGTTAATCTTCCCTTATGGTGCCATCCCAGTCTTTCTGCTTTCTGACTCAGAAGAGTTTCTTTGCCTTCCAAACTTTGTATTTAAAACCCATTCAGTGAAAATAGCAACCAAAATTAGATGATTGTCCTCTCACTATCATTCATTAAACAGGCTCTTGGCTTTTGTCGTCTTCTCAAAGGACAATTTACTTGTCACAAAATCATACCTTCAGATGTCAGTCTTCTCATTGAGAAAGACAGAGCTGAAAGATCTTGGAGAGTGAAGTGCCATTTTGCTGTAAATGCTCCATAAAAACTGAACTCCACAAAGGACATGACAGTGCTCTGACATTGTCGTACCCATGCTATACTCAGTCTATGGATATGTGGCAGACGGGCAGCCTCTGAGTGCTGAAGTTTCTAACTTCTTTAAAGAATGAGAGGTATTTTTAAACTTGAAGTGGTGCAAATTTACCTCTCCTTCTCTGCGCCCAGTAACTTTGTGGGCAGCTATTGAGGTCAGAGAGCTTTTCTCCCCCTCCGTGCAAAGGTTAATGGACAGTTTTCATCTGGTTTTAGTGTTGCATGGTGACCACAGCACAGCCTAGCCTTTGACCAGTATGTGTGTATTCCGTGAATTTAGCACTCAGCTGGCCTTAGCACACCACATCTACAGACAGCTTTATTAACCCTAGGTAGAGGACATTTACAGAACAGTTCTCTGAAATTTTCAAAATTCAAAAGGAAAAAACAGAAAATTCTTAGATAATTTGCAGAAGAATAAAAATACAGAATACTTGCGTTGAATATTAACATGAACCTGCATGTATTTATAACCCAATAGTTGCATCTCAGTATGTTTCAGTGTTTTTTCCAGGTAGCATCAATATTTAATCAAATGAGAACCTAATGGCTGGCATATTTGAATCTCATCATTTCCATGAGGTAAGACTCTAAATGGTAGGAGACAGATTTTTCACTCATTACCATGAAGTTATATGTTTTCTTCAACACATCCTCCATTTCTTTAATTGACCTTTCCCCTCTGGAAGTAATTTTCTTTTCAAAACTACTAGAGGCAACTCTATATGATGGTCCCTTAGCGGCATGCCTAGAACTGCACATGTACCACAACCACTGAGAAGCAAATTTGTGATACACTCATAGCTGGCATTGTTTGCTGCATAAACACTAGACTCAGACAAAAAAAAGATGGCCAAGTGTCTGTGACATACAGAATAGATAGGAAAATAACTCCACAGATCTCCAGCTGACATGTGTGTCTATGGAAACTCAAGGTGAAAATCTGACGCAGATTATGCAATTACTAGGTATCTAGTTAAGTGCAGCTGGTTAATATTCCTATACTATACACATACACAAAAATTATTCCATTTTTTCTACCATAAAATTCTGGGTGAGCAAATTTATTAATTGGTCTCTAGTCTCACTGGTATTTAAATTTTGGTCAAATAGGATTTATCCTCAGAAACTGGTGTGCTGTCTGGTTTCTGTTGAATAAAAAATGATTGAAATTGATTTGAACAGTTTTCTTAGCTACAGAAAAACCAAAACCATTTTATTCTGGACAGATTTTGGACACAACACTATTATTTTTTCCTGTCCGGCTAGAAAAAAGTCTCATTAAGAAGTAAGAATTGTTACAGGATCTTAACAAGCCTGAAGTTTCTGTGATGGATGTATTTATTACAATGAATAAATTCATCTAATGACCATGCAAAATTAAGTTCTTTTTTTTCCCCATTTTTATTTTATACTCGGCTGGTGTATCAAGTAGAGCAAGTCTAAGCCCTTCCATTTTTTTGATGATAGCAATTTTTTAGTTGCCTTCATAGTAACAGATATAAACAGAACTCTTCAGCTGGAAATCTGATTACACTTTAGGAACAGTATCAATGCTAATTTTTTTTCCTTACAAACTCCTACAGTTCCTGCTCTTGTAATGCATAAATTTATGGTACTGTCCATTTACATTATATTCTGAGGGTCTGATCCAGCTTCTGTGTAACCCTACAAGAATGCTTCCAGAGGCTGCACTGGAGTACAAAACTACCACAAAACCAGATCCAAACATTCCCAAGCTTTGAAAAAGTTTGGAACTTTTTTGAAATTTTTGACTCAAATCCAGTTGCAGTTAAACTACAAAGTAATGTCTTGGTTTCATCTTAGACTGCAGTGTGTATTCTAATTATGCAAAATTTTAGCAAAGAAAATTAGATTAATAATGGCATACAAGGAGCAGTTATTGTGCCAAAGGAAATACTGCACAATTTTAATTGGCAACTTATTTTAGAAAGCCTATTGATATGTTTTGACATCAGTGAATGTTTCATTCAAATTTTATTTTATTGTTTATACTACTATTTCTAAGATAACTGGTTAAATTTAGGAAGACAATTGTTATTGCTATTCAGTTTTTATCTTTTTTTTCTTGAAAAATCAGCTCACATTTAAGACATAAGTACCCACCTTGCCGATTCTGCTCATTTTTCTGTGTATGATAATTTCTTAATTGCTCTGAGTTTGAATTAATTATATCAATATGAAGAAGATGGCCTTGATCTACCTTTACTTGTACAAATCTTTATCTTTGTTCCCACAAAATATATAGTGCATGGATGGCTTAAAATTTTATCTGGAAAAGATATACAAGCAGGTAAAACCTCTTTGAAATGTCACATTCCTTGAGCAGTTTGAATTTGATACTTTCATCTGAAAGTATGAATTCATTGAAAAAAAACCAGATATAAGTAAGTATTTACAAGACAAATTGAGTCTAGCTGTCACAGTTTTGAAAATCCTTACTTTTGCCAACAAACACAGATCTTTGACACAGAGAATAAGCATGTGGAGTGAGTAGGAGTGTTTTTCAGCCTGTTTTTTTCTCATTCTGTTATTAAATGTTTGCAAATGGCCATCAGGCTTTTTTCTAAAATGAACCAGTAGGTCTTGCTAAAATAGCTTTTTATGGCCATAATTTCACCCATGCATAAGGTTTATATTTCTGAAAATAAAGGAGTTCCAGTGATTTATGATAGTGAATGTATTAAGAAAATCAATGCTGTAAAAGTCCCTAAGAAAAGGGTTGTTAGGACTTCCTGTTTGGTTGGTTGGTTGGTTTTGATTTTTTGGGTTTTGGTGGGGTTTTTTGTGATCATTCTTTGTAGCTCATACTAGCATCCTTAGAAGAGGCCTGTCTCTCATTTTCATCACCTACCAAAAGTCCGAGCTGATCAGCCATTTTAGAGACACTGGAATGAGAAATGCGTGTTTGGCATGGAGTCATTGAATAAAGATTAAAGGCATTACCCTTGTCCTGTCTACTTGCTACTAACACAAGTCTGTGGTCCTGCAGGTATTCCATGTAAAGAAAAGTGTTTGTATCTCTTCCTGGTTTTATTTAGAAATTAGTGAATCTACAGAAAAGTGACTCAGTTTTAGTTAAAGAGAACGTCATTGCAAATCCAAAATGTTTAACATGGTTGTTGATTTGAAACCATTACCATTTTGAATTACTATGCATCTTCCTTAGAACCCAAAGACAGTTGAAATGGTATGCAAGTTCATTTATAAGACAGCATTTCTTAGAAAACTGGGAAATACATAGAATAATACTGTTGTATTCCTGGGTCTTCCAAAGGAAAAAGAGACAGTCATTGTAATGCAAGAATGCAAGAAATTACCTTCATTGCAATGGTGGAGTTAGAATAGGCATGGAAAATTTGAAAACTATTGGAGAAAAATTAAAAATTTTCTTTTTAGAAATATGCCAGTAGAACTGGAGAATATACTTGCTTTGAAAATATTTTTTTTTACAAAAAATTTCAATGTGTAGAATATGTATCCATCAAAACCTGATTAAATTAATTAATTTTACAATGCATCTGTTTTTTCTCACAACTCAATGTTCCACTTTCCCTCAGATAACAAGCAATTTTTTCAGTGTTATAGATTGAGCTCATTGAGATTAGTATTCAGAGTTTGAGGGTTTTATCCAAACCAAACACCTAAACTTGTGGAGTTTCACTTAACAGTAATGAGAGGTGGTTCCTTCTGATATCCAGGTGATCAGAGCACTGACACTGAATGACACTGTTTCTTATTTTCTCATTTGTAAAATTAGGATCATTACTCCTTCATAAAAACATCTGATTTATTGATCAAATATGCTTTGTATAATTCATTAAAAGAACAAAAACTGGACACCCAGATTCTCAGGGAAGACTTGAACCTTACCTAAAATGGTGCTGTAATTTATAAATTATAATTATAATTAACAATGAGCAAAAAAAGTATACAGTACAGTGATACATTCCACTTTCAATCCAAATTCAAAGAATAAATGTTTTTCTTTCCTTTGAGGTAGACAACACTTCCCCAAAAAAGAAAAAAAGGACAAGATTTAGATAGCTTTTTGATTACTTAGATAAACAAAAAAGATGTTGAACTGTTGAAACAACAGACTTAGCAGTCATGTATGTTCTCTTTGTGGGCCAATGCCCTCTTGAAATATCAAAATGAGTTGAAAACCCTGAGAAACAACAGTTCAAAATACAACTAGTGAGCAGAAGTATTAAGTAGGATCTCTAGTGAACAACAAGAAGGATCTAGGCAGTCAGCTCACTGACTGTTATGGGGAAAAAGAGAAAAGTGTGCTAGAATTAGGGCCTACGCCTCTTTCTACTGTGAAAATCCATGAAAATAATAAATCTATAACCTTAGCATTAATATGCAAGGAAATAAGATATTTCAGCTATTTTTTTTTCCAGTACAGCCAGGAAAAAAAGGATTTCCACATGTAAAATGGTTACTCGCAAAACCTACTGGTAGTTTTAAGTCTCTTTTAGCAGCTAGTGGGAGCTAAGTAGTACCTTCATTTTTAAGAGCTCTTTGCAGAAGCCAGTAGACTATCCTCTACTATAGTGTATCACCTACCAATAACCATACTGGTATCTTTTTAATTGATCCTGATAGTCTATCTTCCATATGTAGATTTTGGGTTTTTCTCTACTCAGAGAGCAGACAGAAAAAGTGCCTTCATATCATATCTGAGAATAGTTGTTTATTGCGTCTGATGTGCTTCACTTATATTCAGTCCAAAGTTTTGTAAGAGGAAGCTGTACAATGAGCTGAAACACACTGCTGTGTTGTCAAGAAATGAGCAAATTTCAGTACATGTTGCTAGCGAAGAAAGAAGGTAGATGTGAAGGGAAACAGAACATGAAGAGACTACAGTATTTGGGGCCAAAAAAATGTGCTCCAAATGATAAAATTTACTTGGGGATAGAGGTCCTGTAGTCAGCTTGATAGAATTGTGGCCTGCTTGAGAACTTCTTCAAAAGTTTATAGCAGAGAAAGTGTGTTTGAGCACGGACAAACTTTTTTCTACAGGCATTTACTTTTCATTCCTCTTGAGTGCAACACCTGTAGGAAAAAAATGCCAAAACCCCACACAAATCTGAGAACAGAATCACCTTCAAATACCAGGGAAAATAAATGTATGCAGTATTAATGCACATTACCTTTCAAGTTTTTATTTATGCACAGTGAAGAGTTATAAAAAACCTTTTAATTCCAGTTGTCACATCAATTAATGTACAAATCTGGAGTAGCACTATTTTCTTCATTTTTGGCTCAGCCCCAGTTGAAACCACAACTACCATTCTATATATCATGGCTTGCAGAGATTCTGGCTTTGAAATTTTTATGTCCTGTTTGTGTTCTCTTGTTTTTCTGCCAGACTACCTATTTGCTTACGTGGAACACTCTCCTCCATTCCACTTCTTGTAATGATATGAAGTGTGACAATTACTACGTGCGGATGTAATGTCACAGGCACTGAGAAAGAAACACTAAATTTTAATATTGTAAAAGCAATGTAAATAACAGTAAGAGAATATACAACTAATAAATCAGAGATGATGATGCCCAAAATATACAGAATCAGAATTACATTTCTGACCAGTCACAAATGTAAAGAAATGCACTACAATGTAGAAGTCTGCTAATGAGAACAGCCATTATGAATCTTTTATCTCATGCCATGTTCAATAGTGAGTAAATTCTTTGTAAGCTGCTTTGTTTGCACATTGAAAGAATCCCAGTAAAAAAAGATACTTGTTGAAAAAAGTGCTGAAGTGGAAAATGAAACAAATGCTTTGTTAATGAAAGTGGAGTAATTTTTATGCTATGGAGGAACAGTCCTGTTGCAATTTACTAGAATATAAAGCATGAAAAGCTTAAAGGCTTTGATTTCACATTTTAAAAATGTGCCAGAATCTAATAATGACCTAATATTGTGTTTTACTTTGGAAATTGGGCCCCAGACGCTTGAGGATCCCATCCTGAAGGTGCTTTGTATTTCTTTGCTTACACTCTACCAACACAACATATCCAGAAACAAACATGCTTGTTTCTATCATGAGATTTTTTTCTCATGCTGAGTTACTTAGTCTTGTTACTATCTTATTTAAGATAGTCTGACCTTCTGGTATATATTTTATTATTATTACGCTTTTAGACAAATAATACTTAGAACTCATCCAAGAAGTGCATTCTACATGTAAAGATCATGAAGTACAACAGTACATGAAACAAAAATACCGTAGTTCAGAGACTAAGCAACTGCAAGCATATATACAGTCACATCATCCACAGGGTGCTTTGAATTTCATTATTTGACCAGTACAGATCATCATGAATATGGAAATATAAAATAGAGAGACCGTTTTCCTGTAGAGTAAAATGGAAAGGAATAATTAGAGCCGTTACTTTGCCAAATATTAATCTAGAGCAAAAGGGTCAGAAAACTAAAAGGAAAAAAAAGTAATTTTTCCATAAGCAACATGATACAGTATGTGATGTATTTACAGCAGGATGTGAATGTTTGAAGCTATAGGTTTGTAATGGGGAGATCATTTCTCCTTCTCCACTGATATAGTATTTCAAACAGTGGATTAAATTTTTGGACAGTGTTCAAAATGTACAAAATTCAAAGACTGATGACATAAGTTCACTTCATCTATGGTTTCATTTAATAGGCCCTGGCTGCATATCTTTTTATATACATAACTGTAAGTTAGTCCAGTTTATAGAAAATGTACCCCATTTGCAGTTTCTTGCCTTTATATATGAGCTATTGTACTTTTGTTAGTGTGAGCATGTCTTTGTGTGTGTACCTATCTATCTATCTATACACAGATATATACATTTTTATCTTAGAACACTCATTGTTTTAAATTTTAATCATGAACAATAACTGCAAAGTGCTTAGAGTTTCAAATGTTTTCCTGAGTGCTGCAGAAATAAAACCAGAGAAGTTATAGCAATGTTTAGCAGAGATCAGGTGCTTAAAGGTACAGTGTTCCATTTTGCGGTGATAATTCTTTGTATTTGAAGATATAGTCTTATCTTCAAATCAGTTAAAATGCTCCTAAAAAGGAAAAAAAAATAGGAGGAAATTAGTTCAGGGATAAAAATGAAGAGCAGAAAGAGATAACTCCATCTGATTCCTCTGGGCCTCACATCCATCATCTACACAGAAATGACACCTTTAGCATTTACTTCCCACCATATTTTGGAACAGACCATGAATGCATATCACTGCTTTTGGTGCTCCCTCCAAATCTCACACACTCTGGACAACTTCATCCAGGGCACTTCCTGGAAGTTTGCTCAAAGAATTCTCTTCTCATGTTACAGTCTGGCTTATGTTCCATGTGAAAAAACATGGGACTTGTACTTGGAACTGACCCAACCAAACTGACTGGTTTGGTTTCTAATGAGAACTGTTGACCTGTCAAAACTACACATGCAGATCCAAAACTAGATCTACAGGGCTTGAGAAAGTCATAGGATCATAGAAATGTTCGGGTTGGAACAAGATATTTAGTTCTAACCCCCCTGCCATGGGCAGGGACACCTTCCACTAGACCAGGCTGTTCAGAGTTCCATCTAATCTGGCCTTGAACACCTTCAAGGATAAAACAGCTGTAATTTCACTGGACAATCTCTTTCAGTGGCTCACCACCCTCTCAGTAAATATTTTTTTCCTAATAGCTAATCTAAACCTACTCTCTTTGAGCTTAATGCCATTCCCCCTTGTCTTGTCACTCCATGCTCTTGTAAAAAATCCCTCTCCATCTTTCTTGTAGACTCCCATTAGACACTGGAAGGCCACAATTAGGTCACCTTCTCTTTTCCAGGCTGAGCAATCCCAAGTCTCTTAGCTGTTACTCACAGCAGAGTTGCTCCATCCCTCTAAGCAACTTGGTGTACCTCCTCTGGACTCGCTGCAACAGGTCGATGTCCTTTCAATGCTCAGAATTGTTCCAAAAAAATACATTGAAGGATTTTGCTTCCTGAGTCCCTATCCTGCCATCCATATACTGGAGACGTGTGGAAACAGAGGTTGTCACTGAAGACTGAGGCAAAAAGATTGCTGAGCCTTCTCCTCATCCGCTGTTTCCAGTTTCTAGCACTGATTATCAGGAGGGTTACCTTCTTTGACCTTCCTTTTTATTATTTAACATACCGTAAAAGCCCTTCCCATTACTCTTTGCATCACTTGCCAGGTTCAGTACCAGCTTCACCTTGGCCTTCCTCGCCCCATCCCTTCACAACCAAACTTCATCTCGATACTCTTCCCAGGTCACCTGTCCTAGTTTCCACTGCCTATACATTTGCTTCTTTCCCTTTAGTTTGACAAGCAGTTCCCTACTTGTCCAAGCCAGTCCTGTGTGTTAAGAAAGCCTCAATGTTTTACCATAAGTGGCCAGTCTCATATGCAATTGTGTTTCACAGAAAACACAATAGATTTACTTATGTTTATTCTCCCTTTTGAAAAGATCACAGATTTACTTCTATTCTTATCCAAGCATTTTGGTACTTTCTAAAAAGCTCTAGCTGTTGGAATCATTCTTTTGAGAATCTCAGTTTTTATCAGAATAAGACTATTTCTCCCCAGACTGCAAGAGCTGGAGGAAACATCTTGAAAGCTTAGGGTAGGTATCTTGGAAATCCTACAACGTCTACATCAATATTTGAAGGACTGCTCACTTTTACTGAGCAATGAATGTTCAGCCTGAGTTCATTGCTGATTTGTAAATTCTCTTTTGCACCACACTGTGTTCTGTACACTTTTTATCCTGAGGCAGACTGTATGTTTTCTGTTGAGTCAGAGGAATATCACCACTTTGAAGCAGTTCCTTAGCACTCTCCAAATGAGATGCCATTATAAAAATGAGTGACAGAGAAAAATACAGACATGTCTGTATCTCAGCTCTTAATTTCCTGGACATTTTGAAAAAGGAGAGTAAGAAGCAGTTGGATACTAAGTAAAAGTTTAAGAGAAGAAAATTCACTGTCACTAAAAATACAAAAGTGTTTTAATATGCAATATAAGCTAAAAAAGTAGAGTTATTTTCCTTTAGAATACACGGTCGGTATAATTGGAAAGGCAAGTAATTTTCAAGACTGTACCGCTTCTAAACAGTAAAAGAGTAATCAAATTAGTTTCAACAATCTGTCCCGAAACAGAAAAAAACCCGAACTAAAAAATACAGCTTTTGATTCAAACTCGTATTATTTAGAACCTGGGAAAGAATGATTTTAAAACACAGGCCACACAGAAGCACTCATGTATGTTGATTTATTTTATTGTGGGTTTTTTTGTTGTTTTCACTCTGCCCAGTATGGCTTTAGCTACTACTTTTACTCTACAGGAAAAGCAAACCAGAAAGGAAAATATTTTAGCTAACAATAGTAGGAATTCCTTAAAGGTTAGAAAACAATGAAGATGGCCAAACTGACAGCTCTGACTACAAAGTGACATACCCTTTCTCTAATCTGTGGCAACAGTAACTACGAAATTATTAAAAATCAAGGCTTTTAGCAAAGAATTTAAGAAAAGCTTCCCACCTTCAGCCATGTGCATTTCAAGGTTTTTAGAGTTTTGCTTTCATAAAAAGATGCTTTCTGTTTTTTCTTTTGGCCTTATGCTCCTTATGATTAGGGAATATATTTCCTCTTTGGGTTATCCCAAAGGCAGCCAAGACTTCTCACACAGTTTCTTGCAGAGCTTACTAAAACCCTACTGTGCAGCCTATACCTGTCTCGATGCTTTTTATAACTGATCTTAAGAAAAAGAACAGAAGACATTTCATGAAATAATCAGTAGCCCACTGCATTAGTGTATTTACAAATGTAAATTCTTAGCACCTAATGTTTCCTGCTATGCATCTTATCAGAAAGCAGTATACTAAGGTCCTGAACCAGTGGCATGGCACAGCAAAGACAGAGATTTGATCTGGGGAAACTGCTCTGTTCCCAGGCCCTGGACTAATGGGGGTGGAAGTCTGTAAAAAGCACTTTGCTTGGGGGAAGGAACAAGAGGCATTAGGAAGCAGATGCTCTCAATCTCCAAAAGAAAGCTGCTATAATCAGTATACAGCATTCTCTCAGTCAATCCAAGGCTTTACAGGGGGGAAAAAAAGCTCAACAAAATTCTTTTACCTCAGTGTATAAAAGTAAGAGGATTGTCAGACTGGATAGGCAGGAGTCTATCACACTAAAATTTATTATTCAAGTTTAAAGTAAAGCTTTGTTTAGGTTTTAATGAAAGCAAGAGAACTTTAACAACAGAAGTACTGTTCTTTCTCTCTTTCTCTCCCTTTCCACATTCAGTTCCTCTGCCCCTGCACCTGCTTCCAGTTTTGGCTTCTTGGCAGTGACGCTTAAAGAGACATCAGCTGGCAGTGGCAAACTGTTAAAAGCTCCCCTGCAATGCAGCTTTGCAAATGCCAGCCATTTATTCACTGGTGCATGCCAGCTTAACACAAGGTTTCTTTTCCTCTCGCTTCTTTGCTCTCAGGTTTCAGTTCCAAACAACAGTAAGGAGTCTGAGTCATGGCCTAGCTGTGTGAGTATCCATTAAATGTGGTCACTGCTATCTGTTGTCGTAATATTTTGATCCAAAGGGTGTTGCCTAGAATTTAAAGTATAGCACTGTTTCTTCTTTGCAGACATAGCTGTTGGACCACAAGTTTTGTTTTATTTTAATGTTTTGTCCTTTTAAACAGATGGTGGGATAGCTAAGCTGCTAGACCCTGGAATTATTTTGTTGACTTTGTATCTTTCCTCTTCTGCTTTTCCAAGTCCATAATGCTTCACTGAAAAAAGAAAAACAGAAAAAAATGAAGACAAAGAAAGTGGCAAGCAGCTTAAGAATTCAACACAAGCTCACTGTTTCCTTGCTGCCTTACAGATCACAGTTCACTCTGATCTCCTGTGCCCCAGTGTAAATTCAGAGTTATTAACAACACGATATTCATTAGACTGACTCCAGAATTCTATTTGCAGTAAGATAAAATATTCTCCCCAACAGGACATTTTTCAGTTTACTGCATCACTTCAGCAGAGAATGAGAAAGTGCCATAGAGGTGCAAAAATTCCACATTCCAAAAGTATTTTTTCTTTGGAAATTTTAAGCTTATATTTAGTCTGTGTTGTCTGAAGGTTCTTTCTACGCCATCTGGGGAGATAAGGAACGTGATTTTCAGTTTGAACTACTGAAGCTTTTCATTGTATTTCAAGAGCTTTCTACAGGTAGTTCTGAGTGGGAAAGAGTTCTCTCAGTGCTCTTAGCATGGATAGGCAAAAAAGTTAAATTTCACTGCAGCAACATTTTGGCATGGGACAGAAACCAGACACCTTATGGAACTTTTGATCTCATGTTCTCTTTCAATAAGACCTGAACCTATTCCCATTTGTCAAAAGATTTATATTGGCTTTCACCAAGACTGGGCCAAGTCCTTCTACAAAGGAGTTAGCAAGAGCAGTGTACCCTAACTTCTTTTGAGTAAATTAAAGGGGTGTTGCAGAAGAATAATAATAAAGCTACGAAAAATAGAAGTAGTGTTGGGAGGGAGGTTGGGGAGGAAATAAACAGCTCAGGTAGTTAGTGCCAGTATGAGCAGCAGCTGTTTCACTCAGCCAGATTAACATTTCTTCATTAACCTATGAAAAAGCTTTAAAAAATACAACATGGGTGAAGAAGACACATTACTAGTCAAAGGAAGAAAAAAGCAAATGCATCCTAACACCTATTTATCTACATTTGTGTTTGAGAAGCTGTGAGTTTCTTAGATCGAGAAACCTAGCAGCCTAGAAACCAGTTGTATTAGAAAAACTTGACATGTGTCTTTTAACTCTGGTTGCTAATATTCATGTGCGCACTGCAATAGTTTAAGACATTTTCTCCCTATTTTATATAAGAATCAGTCATTAAGCTTGAAGGTAATGACAGGGTTTGGGCTATACTATCAGGATGAAGGTCCATGAACATAACAGCCAGCTTGCAGGCAAATAAGCCATTGAGCTTTGGTAAGTATACTCACAGCGGAAACAAACATGGTCCTTGAATCAATGTAAGTGCTCTCTGCTGCCCAGAGCAGTAGCACAGACTGATTTGATGTGAATTCATTCTCTGAATGATCAACTGCCTCTTAGTAGAAAAAAAATAGAAAATAGAACCGCTTGAAAAAAAGGGCTTTTAAATGAAGCCTGACCAACACAGAATGGAAATAAGAGCAAATTTATACAGCTTTTATTATGAGGTGAAAAAGGTTTGAAGTTGTGAGTAGACAGCTACCTTCTGCTTGATTTCTCCATATTCAGAAGGAAAGAAAAAGAATCCATCTTTTTTGTGAACAAGAAAGATATCTGGCTCCATACCACTGAACAACCTTCAATAACCTGATTTTGACCAAATGTTTGGACCACAAGAACAGAGAGGCAGAATGAGATCAGTAAGTACATTTCTTCTTGCACCTTTGAATTTGAACCCAAATCCACAGTCCATTTACCCTAAGATTACAAGATGACTGAGACAAAGGATGCAGAAAACAAATGTTGGCAAATATCATGATTCTTTAGCAAAACAAGATGGAGAAGAATGGCTCTAGTGCTGTTTTCATCTACATGTGTTTCAGAGATGTAGCAGCTCCAAAAGAGTGCAGTAGTTAAGTGTGACATACTCCTGGTTTGGGAAAGTTTATCTTGTAAGGTAGATGAAGCAGATAGTTGTCTTGCTGACTCAGAAAAAATAGGAGTAGATTTCATAACAAAATATGGGCTTGGCTCAAGTTTGGCTTTGTACCAGAAGAGCTTGGTCATGCATTTAGTGTCCTAGATAAACCCCAACAGAGTTTCCTGAACCATAAGTACCTTTTGAAGTGGAGAGGCTTCACAGAAAACCTAAAAATTTGACTGAATTATTATGAAATATTGTTTCTATTCCATCTCAGAATAACTTCAAACATTGAATGGAAATGACAGGCTTCTGAACCTCCATGAACAGATGACTGGAAAAGACCTTCTGCAAGCCCCATTTGTACCACATTCCCCAAATACACGCTATTTTGATCTCTTCAGCCCAGGTCTATAGCAAGGTTTAAATTCCTGACTATTTCCGATCTCACAGTGAAAGAATGGTCCCTTGGCCCATAAAACCTACAGCTGAATTCACATCTATCTGTAGTACCTCTGGTGGGGTCAAGAAATCAAGTTCTTCAATAAAAATGTTAATAGTAATATCCTTTCAATAGCAGTGCAGAGCATTCTTGCATGCCTTAACTCTTTATACAACCAGAATAACAAATACACCACTTTGGATACACCAGTTCTTTTTTCTTTTTTAATTAAAAATAAAGCAATACATTCTGAAATTTTCCTCTTATAATTGCTGACTGTACAATCAATCATACCTAAATCTCAGTCTAAAATAACTGTAGTAGGCATATGCCTGAACAGATGACCTTTTCTATCTGGTAAGTAATCTAGCAGGTGAAGGCAAAATCACCCTGGGTAATAGAATACGTAACTTTTGTTAATGTCAGCTAACACTAACAAAACTAACTAAACCAAACTAACCAAAATTTTCCTGGTAAAATTCCTTGAAAAGTCAAGAAGGAAGAAGCAGTCAGTTAAGGCTCCACTGCCTACAGTAGGCTAAAGAATGGAAAAATCCCTAAAGAAATACCAATTTATTAATAAATTTTAGAGACCACACAGGAACAATCCACAGAAAAATGCCATGGCAATGGAATGTTGTTATCTATTCATCTGATTTGTGCCTCATACTCTATGTATGGGATGTAGAATTATTTAACAGGAAAACAAAAATCGGGCAAATGCATATTAATATGTAAGTATATGTACAAATTATTGGCAAAAATTTGAAAGACTTCTAAAAGACTCTCGAAAAACCCAGTCTTCTCTCTTTTTTTACTGAAGGTATTACTGCATTGAGCAAGACAGTTATCCAGGGCTTCCCATTCATTCATTTCAGTTAACACCTAAAAATTTTAAATCAAATTTATTGGCATGGGTTTGGGTGTAATGAAAACTTTGGAAGACATGTTAAATGTTTAATCCTCAAGTGTTACATTTGGTGGAAGAAAAAGCTGGAAGAGCTTGTGCAAGAGTACCTTCCAGAGTAACACTGAGTTCCTAAAATGCTTTGGAAGAGAGAGAATCTGTAATAACAGCTAGCATTACTAGATAATAACACTTTATATCAAAAAGCAGCATGCAAGAAGAGTGGCATTTAAAAGAATCATAACATATCAAATTGATCTTAATTTTTCATTGCTCAAAACCACATGCCTTTGTGCAGGTAGAAACTAAAAATTTATGGAAGGGCAACGAAGGCTCAAATGAGCTCTTGGAAAAGCAGTATCAAGTTTAGACATTACTAAAGCTTAAAACCAGATATGTAACACTACCGTATTTTGTAAAATTCACACTGTTTGGAAAACAAAATTTTTCAAACAAGGAAAGAAAGTTTTAATCAAGATAGAATGTTTCTCAGTTTTTAGATGCTCAATGAAGTTATCTAACATTTAAGTATTATGTACATTTCAATGAAAATCAAATGAATGAGGTTTTTTCTAATTTTTTAATCAAATTCCAATATAAATTGCAATATTTCATCTAAAAACCGCTATGATTTGAATTCATATGTTGTCTTATTCACTTCTCCTAAAATGGAAGGCAGGGTTAACCAGATGTTGCTAAACAGCTGGCACATTTCAGCCCAGAGGTGGTTTCATTTCAGAACAGGCTTAAAAGTAGAACATGATGGTTTCTGCAGTGTTTATTTTTTAAATAGTGCTTTTAAGAAGGCTCATGAGAATATTCTTATAATAGTGGGTTTCCTTTCCAGGGACCTAGGTGGGTACCTTACATGGGTACTAAATTGCTCAGATACTTTGGCAATATACACCAACAGTATTTATACTCATTCAGAGCATGTTGATTAATCACATGCCAAATTTTCAAGCAAAAACACATTGATTTAATTCCAAACACATTTACAGAATTTAATTTGCATGTGCATTCCGTCTACATTGATAACTGCCCCACATTTACATAGTCCTTCATCTTGAAGAGCCTTGAAGCAATTTACGGCTCCAGAACAAGTCGGTCTAAGGCGAGCCACACAGATCTCCCCTTTTCCTCATGCAGTTGAGGAGGGCGAAGGGTGTCAGCTAGCGGTAGAGCATTGGATTTCTGCCCTGAGACTCTGAAGAACCCTGCACACTAGATGTGATGGCCATGCATAGGAAGAGCATGGTGGGAACCCACATTCCTTTCCTACAATATCAACGGGGAATTCGCAGCAGTTCCGGTTGGCTGGGGCCCCAGATGCAGTCCTGCCCTGATTTTTACTGTATGTCCTTTTTCCCTTTCCACTCAGACCTACTTTTACACTTGTACTGCCAACCTGAAGGGTAGACCAGACCACTGGGTCTTCTTCAAAATGCCTCTAGTGTGGTGCAGCACATCCACCAACTGTACTCCTCTCTAGCCAGAGAGGTGGGGCCACTTAAGAGACCAGGCCACTTCCAGCCTCTTATTCGTCTTGGGAGGAAACCTAAGGATATGAAAAGCAGGTCAAAGAGCTTTCAGTAGCTCCTTCCAAGATGCCCTGCTTACACACCTGTTCACACTGGATGTTTTTAGTTTTCCAGATCAATGAACTGTAACCCTTAAAAAAATATGGGGTCTATATCTGGCATTTTTAAATGGCCTCTGTAAAATCTTTCTTTGTACATGGTTGGGTTTTCAAGGCGTTTTGCATTCCCTTTGTTTTTTACTCCTCTGGGAAGTACCAGAGGATGCAAAATGGTAACATCATACATGTTCATGCAGTATTTTAAAAGAAAAATGTATCACCTTTTTTTTTTTGCTGCGGTACCAGGATAATCTCTCTTTATTAGGTGTTTCATGCAGATTTCTGAATTGTTGCATTTCTGTGTCAGGCATGGACCACTCCGTATCTTACTCTTTTAAATTTAGCTTTCAAGGACAGTTGAAAAAAAATTAGCTTCAGTTCACCAAGCAATCCATCATTTTTTCATGTAACAAAAACAAACTAATGCTCACTGACCAAATGCTTCTTCAACCAAAATCTGTTTTTCCCTCTGAAAGTGAGTTGTTTTTTCTGTGTTTATTACAAGAATAGATGCAATATTTTGAAAGGAAAGCAAACAAGAGGTATTTCTGGTAAATAAGCAAAAACTCATTTCCACCTATAAAACTCCTGTAACTTTAGAGTGACTACCTTACCATGAGTAAAGGTTTACAAAGCATCATACTGGAATGTGGCTTAGAAGCTGGTATTTTCAGCTCTTTCGATATGATTCTAGAAATAATATCTACTTTGTTTACCCCAGATAATGCTTCCAATTGTACAAATCTTGGTTTTCTTTTCCTTTCTTTTACCTGATCAATGACTATCACCTCATAAAACTCTAATGTCTTTCAGTTCATATTCCCAGCACTGGCTGGGTCATGCTACAGAATTCTGCACGCTCAGGAGGCCTGCCAGCTAGAGATAGTCCCAGCTGTCCCTCAGCAAGAGGAGTGCCACTGTTCTTCGAGTTTTTTGCTTAGGGTAGATTTGGCAGGACAAGGTGGGTCTCAGAAACCTGTAAATGAGAAAGGTAAACACAGTAGATGCAAGCCAGCCATAGGAAGCAGGAAGGGTATTTTCTCCACGAATTCTCCTTTATTTCCCTTGCTTTGTTATCTCAATTGGATTTTTTTTTTCCTTCATTGCATGCAATCATGGTGTGCATATTGGTTTATCTCTTGCATACACTCCTTACTGGTGAAGTTTTGGTTTTTGAGAGAGAAAAGTAAAACAGTTGATTTTATTTCCTGAATGTATAAAGATATTAAAAATCCACTGACAGCAAGGGGAGAATTCTCACTGTCTTCAGGCAGCTTTGGAAAGGACAAAGTAGGATCTTTTGAACAATCAGTTTGTGTTTGCCATCACACCCAGGATCATGCATTCACTCACTCACGGCTTTGTTAGAATTGTCTGTGTAGAACAGAGTTCAGCGTAGGATGTCACTACAACAGAGCACAATAGAGGGCATTAAAGTACCCACAGTTGTCCTCTACTAAAGAAATGTGCCTGAGTGAGGCCCCCCAGGTTTCTGACTGAAGAACAAAGGCATTATGCACTGAGTTTATCTGGTATGGAGCACATGCAATCTCTTTCAGGGTTGTCCTTCCAAATGTTACTGACATGAACTCTAAGCTCAGACTCTGAATAACCTGAGGAGCAATAGCTGTATTTTACATTTATGGTGGTTTTAGATTATTCATAAAGTGCTTGTTCTATAAACATTGCCACAGACACAGCAACGCACTTTATCCAGGAGAAAAGCTAGAGTTAACCTTAAAATGAAACAAAGGCAAGGAAAGGGAAACAGAATATATGGGATCTGAACAAGCCATTACCTTCTATAAATGTGGATAAACTTCCATGAAAATTACTGATATCTGAGCAGCAGAAACCTGGCTTTTTTAGCCTCACCTAACAAACAGATTGGGCAACTATTTATGAAGACGCAACTGGTCATGAGAACAAATGAATTTCATTATATTTGAGTAATCCACTCTCTAACTGTAAGCTCATTATCACTGGTACCTGCAGAAAGCTCTCTTGCATACTTCTCTACTTATGTGAAAATCTATGCATGGAAGAAAACAACTGGATGGGGGGCAGTAAGGAGAACAGCAAAATGCTCTTTTCCCTGGGAGGCTGGCAAACACTCCTGACATCTGCTGTATCCAAGAATGACACAGTGGCTAAAACCCCTGACCCTTTCCAGTCTCCACTTCTCCCTCCTGTTTCACCACTTACAGCGCGGGTTCCAGGTGCTTGCTAACTTTATTAGTTTGAAAACTTCAACCTTTTTTATCTTTTCGTTTATCAAACATCCTAGTTGGTGGGAGCCTTCATCCTTCCAATGACAAGACACACCTGCAAAGTGGAGAAATCACAGCCAAACTCTGGCATATGCAGACACAAAGACTCACACAGGCATTCTCTACCTGTTAATACACATGCATTTTTAATTTTAGTTAATCTGTTTGTATGTGTATTGGATAGTGCTGTAGGCATGCAAGCAGTCATTTCAGATGTAGAGAAAAGACGATGTGAAAAATTACTGAAATGGATTTTAAAGGAATAGTGAGGAGAAAAAGGACAAGGGGAAGAGAAAAGAGAAAGCCTTGAAGAAGATGGGGGGATGTCCAGGAGATATGAGGAAAGGACAGTATCTCTGCATTAGCAGACTACTTCAATAGGAGAAGCTGGAGAAATGCCATAGCATCCCAGAGCAACACATTTGTCTTGAGGACCTCTTGGTTATAAAGCTTTTTTTTTATGTTTCCCTTTACTACCCCTTCCCACATCTATCTCCTTTGGATACTTTCTTTTAGCAAAGGAGCAGGCATATAATGCCAATTTTCACACCATTCTTCAGCTTTTTCTAAAGGCAGGAATTTCAAGGAAATGGAATCTTATGTGCAGGCACAAATACAAATACGTCTCCCCTTTCCAGATAGAAAGGAGTAATTTCAGTTTCTAGCTTTACACACCACAGCCACATCTCTGTGTCTTGTGCCTGAGTTCTGCCATTTCCATAGTTACTTTATTTAGGTTTCCACCAGAGACATCATGAAATTCAGGACACCCAGTACTTAAAACCAAAATTGCACTTGTTGTTTTTTCTCTCCTATAAGGGCACCTTGCTCAGGTCGCGCATCTTGTTCATGTACACCCTATTTCACAGCAAGCAAGCACAGCTGCTCAGCTAAGGTGATTGAATATTGACTGGCTTTTCTCTTCATCTCTCCCTCCTCCCTCTTCTGCCATATCCTCCTCTTCTTTCCCACTTTCCTTTCTCTTTTGCACTTGCCACAGGAAAGCAAGAAAAAAAAAAAGGACAAAAAAAAAAGCAACAGAAAAAAAAGGAAAAGATGCCTTTGGGATTCCTTAAGTCTGTGTTGGCAGGACTCCTTGTTTGTGGTGCAGGTGTGCAGGAGACCTCCTCCATGTCGTCGCCACAGCAACCTGCCTGTCTAATCTGCTGAATATAAAAAAGAAATAGACAGAGAAAAGCCATCCACCCCCTTTTACTCCATCCATGAGCCCAACAGAAGGATATCGTTTCCAAGCATTCCTCATAATTCCCCAGCCATTGCCCAGGCAACAGCCACAAGGAGCTGGCAGGCCCTGTGGAGAGAAAGCAGTCCCTGTCTGGAATTCATTCCACCACCAGCACCGAACACCTCCCTCCCCTACCTCATGATTCTCTGTTCTTTGCCCTACACAAATGCTGCATGCACGTGCATGCACACACAGACTTGCACATGCAGAGCTTAGACCCTTGCATGTCGCTCATGCTTTCCCCTCTTTGTAGCAGGTCAGATCAGGAGCACATGCATTTCATCACCCTTGACTTCACGTGACCTCCTGTTCCCAGAACACACACAGGGAGAGGCCAACAGAATATTTCAAAGCTGTCATTGCCTGAATATTTATACTAAAATGACCCCATGTCCCTTTTATTGTGTCTCTTTTAATGATTCACTGTTACCAATAACAAGGTAAACATTAGATCTAACTTTGTAAAGTTCAGCTCCCATAGGAAAAACTCTAAGAAGTTTTACGTTACACAGTATTGTTGAGATCATATGGCTCAGCAGCCAGACTCTGTAGTGATAGATACTTCAGAAATGCCAGCTGGGAACTCAACATAAGCATTTGGGAGACGTTATAAAAAGAGGGGGTTGGAAACTTTTGAAGGTATTTAAATCTCTAGTCACCTTTCAGATGGGCTGTTCTGCTAGAAATGTGTTTATTGTCTAGAGAAAGGATTGGTGAGAGAATACTCCTTATCAAAGCTCACGGTTTAAAAAGCAGTCCCTTGCAGTTTCAGTTATGACAGCTGTTTCTGGGATATGAAGAGGTTTTTCAGACTGCGGGCTCTCTATCCCCTGTATCCAGCAGTGAAAGCTCTCATTTGTCTTCCCACCATCATGTTGATGCAGCTGGGTTTGACGCTGCTTACCTCAGCACTTTTTTTTTGTTAAAAGACAGAAGGCTTACTTGTGATCCCAGCCTTTTCCTATCATATGACACTCAGCTAGTGGTTTTGGTGACTTATTTACTGGCACTAACCCAGTAAAAACAAAAATGAACGTTCACAACTAATAAATCCTTGAGCCCAGATAGCTTCAGCTACATTAGTAGGATTACATCAAACTGTCCAGACTGATACTAGTGTTCCCTGGGAACCTGAAATCTAGCAAATACAGTGGGGGTGTCTATTTCATCCTCATTTGAGCTGGTCTTTGATAATGTAATATACAGGACAGCCAGGTGTGCAGTGCTAGAAAGGGGTGTGCACAGAAAAAAGAAGTTATCTTCTTCCCTCTTGCTTGTTGGATTTATTTGGACACTTCTAGTAAACTAAACAGTATAACAGCATAAACAGTCTGCAGAGCATAATAGCATCAAGTCTGCCAGAACCGGGGAGACTGGAAGAGAATTTCCATCTTTCTCAGCTGCAGTGAGGGACACCATTTTACTGCAGATGAAAGGTCAAAAATGTTTAGCTAATGCAAATCTGTGCTGTGCTCTACTGCATACAGGCTGAGGTCAGTACCCTCTGTAACATTATAGGAAGTAAAAGCATTCCTCCAGTGTGCTGATGATAACATTGTTTAGCATTGCATTCCTCTTTCTGATCACTGTAACTTCCTTACAGATCTGACTTATAATATTTCCATCAGTGACAGGGCTCTGCTCTCTAACCCTTTGACACTGCTCCCTGTAAAATCTTTCCACATGGCAGCTCAGGGAGGACAATGTTGAGCAATTGTGTTTACCACAAAGAGTATTTTTATCAACTTGCAGGCATGATTCTTTGACAGTGCATTGAACAGTCCAGAGTTTGGTAGGCTAGGATGTAGGACTCCATCAGGCACGTGCTATTGTAAGACAAGGAGTTTATTTCATTTCATAAGAAAGTAACTACATGAAATGCATCAAACAGCCTGGCTTTTTTGCTCTCCAGAAGGGTCTACTACTTCCTTCTCAGCAAAAATAACTAAGGTTACTTTATGTCCTATTTGAGAACTGGCATTCAAGTGACCTGTTCTCTGTGCTTATAAAGACAAACCAGGAGACACACTGCTGCACAGAGGTCCTCTTCCTTAGAGCCCAAACAGCTGCCTAGCAACGAACATTAGTGTTGCTGCCACAGAAAGGAGAACATATATGTCTAGCAAAGTGATGGGAGAAGAAATGAGGGTGCACTTGGTGCTCAACTCTGTCTTCTAGAAAGCTGTGTGGGAGGTATGCAGATGAGGTTTCACTGACGGTGAAAGTACTGGAAGTGCTCTAGCCCTGACATATGCTCTTAATGAAAAATGTTTGATAAACCAGGCATTCTGCCACCCAATGGCATCCACTTACCACTGCAAAACATGAAAGAATTAAGAAGAGTGAAGGTATGATGAAAAGCAAGAAGCTTCTGCTGTTAAGCTTGGCAGTCAAGAGGTAGCAATTCAATGCCAGCGCTGCCATAGGTTGTGTGCATGACCCTGGTCACAACAAATCACTTAATCTTGCATTGACTCCATTTCCCATCTGCAAAGTAGGAACAATTCTTTCTCAGACGTTATTTATTTTTTATTTTTGACCATAAATTTAGTCTTATGTTTATTTAAATTTCAGGACAATGATTCATGCTTAAATGTCTGCAACAATGTCTTACAGATTGGAATTCTAATTTCCTATGGGATATTTACATAGGAAAGATATTTCAGAATTTTAAATTAGGAAATCTATGCAGCAGAAAATAGGTACTGTCCTGTAATAAAAAATACAGTATGTTGAGAAAGACAGCTTTCTCCCATATGGTACAGTTAAAATCCTAACAACTTGTGTGGTTTCCAGGAATCTGGAAAATTGGAGTAAAGGTATGAATTAAGTTACTGCAAAAGCAGAACTCCAAAAATCTGAAAGAAATCCATAGTAAAATATTTAGAATTACTGCTTAACTAAGCTTTTTCTTAAAGTTCTTGAACTTACTTTCTTTTGTCTGTTTCAGTTTCACTCAACATTTCATCCTTCTTTGAGACTCAGCTTTCTGGAGGTAAATCAGAGGTTTGTATTCTTTTAAGAAAAGGAAAAATACTGATGTTTTAATAATCAAAGCAATATAAATATGTGTTCTCATCTCTGGAACTGACCTGTGTACAGGGTGTTACCAGTATGCCAGTACACTTCTTAGGTACTCAAAACTGCATGTTCTCCAAAGGAGAGGTTTCTTATTCTGGCAAGTACAGCCACTTCAGACAAGCAGCACGGTTGTCTAATGATAGAGAATGTTCTGGAAAAAGAGTTGGGGAAAAAGCTAACCCCAAGTTCTCTTTAACATATATGGTGCTGTGTAAATGTTAGCGTATTTGCTGACCACTGCAGATGTCCCTCTATCTGAAAAAAAAAATCAGGTCTCATACATTCAGTATCTGTCTGTTGAGTTTAAGTGTCAATTTATAGCTCTATTTTTCTGGGTATAGCAGGCTTACACTGCTTTCACAAAGGAGAGACCTGGTTCTACCTACTCCTTTATGATTCATGACATGAAAGAACACAGATTTGAAACCCTGAGGTAAAGAAAATGATGGTTTCTATAACACTGACAATACTCCATCCAGAAAAGCAGAAAATGTTATATTCTTCTTTCATTCAGCATTCACTTTTTTCAATTACATTCTGTTAGACTTCTATATAGATTAAAGTGGAGACAGGAAATAAACCTGTTCAACAGCCATACCCTCATTAAGCAAAAGTCCATAGGCTGTTAAGGTCAGGAGGGATCAATGTGTTCATCCAGGCTGACCTCCAGCTCAAAAACACACCATTAGACTCCCCTATAAGTTCTTGATTAGTTGCAGCAGGTCATGTGTGATGCTCTCGGGGTTGCCTGCGACCCACAGCGTCCCGCTGCAAACATCACTGGCTCTGCTGCAGCACACGGAATAGCTGTCTCCTCCTCGAGGAGCAAGTCCCAAATAAAGGTGGGGCTCAAGCATCGGGAGAGGCAAAGAAGGACAGACGGGTCTTTTGTATGGGTTCCAGCAGGTTTATTCCGGTGGAGAGTTTAGGGGCAAAAGACAGGGGACAATGGAGGGTCCAGGGATTTTATACGGGGGCAAAAAAAGGAGTAGAGAGAAGGGGAACAACCAATGGGGAAAGAGAACATGGGAAGAGCCAACAGGGGAATGACCAATGGGGACAATTTAGGGGAGGGGAACACAGGAAACAACCAATGGAGCATCGAAGAAGAAAGAACATTCTGGAAACATACAAATTTAACAAAAGGATATGCATAAACATAGCATCATCCATAAAACTGGGTGGAAACTACTTCAACCAATAAACTGGAAACATGTGAAGTAGAAGTGATTGGGAACCTGGGAACTCGCCCTAACTAAAATGTAGGGATTAGACTGCAGTGTCTCTGGTGCCTATCCACCACTTTGCCTCCAACGTGGCTTTAGGCAAGTGCACTGCAATACATGTGCTTGAGCTCAGAATAGAGGATTATACAGATCAGTACCTTCTCCTTAAAACACCTATCATCACAATCATTATTTAACTGGAATACCAACTCTAACTCGCATCAAACAGATATGTTTATTCATCGAAGGGAAGGAAAGACACTTACAGTGCCCTGGCACTGAATATAGCCACAATAACTCCCATAAAGCACATCTGCCTTTCAAAATTTCTTTGGAAGCGGACCTTTAGTTTTCTGAATGTTTTGTTCTCCTGTTTTTTGCTCTCTTCTGCTAGAAGATAGTCCTCTTGACATTTTGTCTTAATGTTTTGACTGTAGATTTAGTTGAAAATCTGGATGTAGTATTTCCTAAGTAAGTATGGGATCTAATCAAGAGAGGCTTCAAGTCCAAGTTCAGTGATACATCAGAGGCCCATCTGAACCCTGTAAACCTTTCCATCTATTATACCTTTCTTGGGCTTAATCAGACCAGAAAGAAATTGCTTTACGGTGAACTTTAGAGGTAATTCCCTGCATTATGCTAGGAAGAAATATGCTTTAGATCTAGGTGTACTAAAACCAGCAATCATTGAATCACTGCACCTAAATAAGTCATTGCACCTAAATAAACACTGACAGTGTACTCAAAGGAGAACTATAATTCTGAACCTGCAATCATTGGAGATCAATGAAATGTCTGCATTGCCTGGAAGCTTTGTTTTCTGTCAATCACAGGGAGACAGTGGTGTATTTCTATCCTTAAGTGCTTATTCAGCAAAAACATAGGTACAGACAGCTAAAGAAGCATTTAGAGAGACTGCCAAAATGAAAGATATGACCAGAATTAAACAAAAAAAATCCTCCAAACACTACTGCTTTATACATACAAACTCTCAAATAATTTCTTAACAAAGTAAAATTATGTACATAAGCAGAAAAGTCAGAATAGAAAATACTTATTAATGCATTGCTATTAACTATAAAAGTGACCAAATACTGACATAGGTAGTTTCTCAAAAGAAAATCCTTCTCCAGTATGCAAAGTACAAATAACATTTATTCAACTTACTAAGGAAAGATTAGAGATTTCTTTCTCATGTGAAATAAACAGAATAAATAAAGAACTCAGTGCTGAGCTTTCTTTTCCATATATTTTGTACTATTAAGTCTGCAGAGATGGGATGGTGCAATTACAGAGATAAAACCCTTTAGCTAATATCTAAGCGATCCAGAAGAGCTCCCTAACCTCTGTCCCACAACAGTCCTCTATTAAGATGTACCTGCACCACATTTCACAGTTACCTTTTGCTGTGGGATACAGAGCATGTTTGTAGTTAAGGAATGATTCTGAATGACTTCAGATATGAAGTTCTTAGTCCAATGCTAAAGAATTCTTGTCCATCCTGTTCCTTGCATGTTTTTCTTGATCTCTTTGAATACCACTTCTCTATTTGCACCAAAGTGGATAACAGACTTGGTCTCCTACCCTGACTCTGTCTTTCTTAGTTAGAATATAAAGCAATCAGGAAGTTAATTTTGGATGGGTGATAAAAGAGGGTCCTGATCTTAATCAGGGCTTCAAGACAAAAGAGTAGCTCATATTATCATAGCATTGCTGTTACTGGTATGACTGCATGGTTAGTTAGCTGGACACTACTGAACCATTATTTTGCCTATGGAGACAAGTACTTTTCCTCCCTATAACAATGTCTCTGAATTTATTAAAACAGGTTTTAAGCTCATATGATCCTGTCCATATCAGTGAGATATCAAAGATGAATATGAGTCAAAGGCTGGTAATTCTGTGAAGTTTGTTTGACATTCACCCAGAAAGAGAGTAAAAAGCATTGTAGGCAATCCCTAAAAAGCTTCCTTAGTCTTTTAACAGACAATACAGGTATATATTAAGCTACACTTCCTCTTGAAAGCTGCATTAATTATGTTATCCTACATTTTACTACTTCTTTTTCCTGTCAGTCGCACCAAAGGAGATGAAATGGATTATAGAGCTTGGGAGTTATGCTTTTGAATCTGATCCATGAGAGTCAGGGTCGATTTTCTGGCAACACCAGTAAAAAAAAAAATGCTAGGCTAACAAGGTGGTGCAAAGTTAGAATTCTGTTCAACTTCCTGTGGGAAAATTGGTGTAGGGGAAATATCTGTAATGGACAACATAAGGTACATCATGTACTAGCCTGAGGTCTAACTCTATGAAGTCAAGAGAAAGCTTGGGCTTTGGACCTGTCTCTCAAAGGATTTGAAAAGTAGAGAGCATAGCAGTGACTGGATTTAGGTCTGAACAGCCCCATTATCCATCTCAGGAGACAGCAGAGAAAAACTGGGAGAAGGACACTGAAATCGTACTTCATCAATGCAAAAGGAAATCTTTCTTAAACAAAACTTTGCAATAGTTTATAAATGTAGTCAGTATAAATGGTGTACTGGTGTTAGAAACTGCCGTAGTCCCAAGGTTAGCCAGTGTTTAGGGCTGAAAGTTAAAGTCAAGAGTATGAGCTTTACCACAAAAAAAAAAAAAGAAAAAAAAGAAAAAAAGAATATTCATCCTTTTGCCACCAAAAACACTTGCTAAGGCACTCTAAATCTGTCATTTTCAAAGTGTAACTCTTTGCCAAAAGAAGTCAGGAAAAGGCACTGTGCAGACATTTTCTCCAGCACTAGAGTACAACTACTAAATATTGAACTATACCTCTAAAGCATTAGGTCAAGGCATATCCTTAAAGACTTTTATCTTTGGTCTTTTCTGATCACTATCCCATGTAGCAATTGTTTGAAAAAAGCTGACGTACGCAAGATGTAATTTTTTCCAAAATTAAACAATCTAGTGCAATTGGATCACTGACTGATCAATTTTCTGTACATCTTTTCATCAATGAATAAGTGCAAAACATCTTAAAGGGCTAAATCATTCTTGTTAATGCCCCTTACTGCATGCAGTAATTTAAAAGAGAGGCTGGCATGACTGAAGAAGTAATGAGTAGCTCTAATTAAAGCAGTTCACAATTACTGTAGACCAGTATCATACATTGCCTATATTTTAAGATAACTGCAAAAACAAGCATTTCCTCCTACCACCAGTGTGCAGAAAGTATAAGGCAATGCAGGCACAGAAATGTTGTACCGAGAAGCTGAATGGCCTTTGTGTATCACTGGGGAGTGGAGAAACTTTGATTTCCCTGGGGGTTTTATTATAATTTTTTGAGTAAGTGATAATTTCTTGCTGAGTGGACCACATATACATGTCTATGCATTTGGATTGAGTGTCACAAAGGATTGATCTTGGCTAAAAGAATGCTTTATTTAAAACTAAATATGAAATCAGGATGTCTCAAAGCTTCTCCTGTGCTTCACCTTCCATGCTATTGTGTGCTAATAAGGCCAGTATGTAGGGCCACAGACTTTGTTGACAAAGCCATTGGCCAGACTGGTCCCTGAAAGTACCAATGGGTACTCCTGTCTCACCAAAGCACTGAGCTGCTCAGCCTTTCAGGAAAAAAATATACTTATGCTTCCTCATACCTACCATAATGCAGTATGCTCTCCTGGTTTTCACTACATCTAACCATGAGAAGTTAGTGACATGTGCTGGCCTAACATCCACTGTCACTCCAGATATCCTACAAGAGAGTAGTCTGACAAAAGGGATTGGTCTTTGATTGTATTTCCTGTTGTATTTGAACACCAGCAAAGAGTAATCTACTCTTTCTATTACTAGCAGCATGGTAAGAAATATGAGAGGGGTACTGTAGCCATATCTCTGGTCAGAACTCCCTTGCAATGTAAATGTCTCTCCAAAACATCAGCAGAATTTAGGCAGCATAGCTTACCTTGCTTTCAACAGCTGCATCCTGGAATCCTTGTAACATTTTTCCACTAATAGGAGTACACATGAAAACTTGTTTACTTCTATTCACACATTGTGTCCTCCGCTCCAAAAAAATGTCTTTTGATTCAGCAAAACAAGCTAAGACATTAAATCTGTCACTCATCTCAAATTCCCAAAGTGCATGTTTAACTAGTCTTCATTAAAAATAAACAAGGATACATACACATATAAACCCTCATTTAGCTAGCAATTGCAATCGTTTGAGCAAAAGTACAAAAGATCCAAAATGTGTAAGTCCTTAAGTTCTCCCGTATCATCAAAATTTTATTAGCAACAGCATTTGATCCTGTGTTCATAGCAGTTTCCTTATGCACTGTGGAATGGAGTACACTTCTCTCTACTTTGAACTGAATATGTGTTTCAAAGTTGGGTTCTCAGAGAGAAAGTCTTCGTGTCTTGACCAGGGAAAGCAGATTTGTACTATTTATTAGAAATAGGAGGTGAAAAGATTGCTGAGTTGTACTGATCAGAGGATCAAACCAAATAAGGGAGACCAAGTGAATGCTTGAATTCAGGCTAATAGATACGGGCATTAAAGTTTCACAGTTTTTCAAATATGTGAGCCCCATCCATAACAGAATATTCAAAACGTTATCTGGAGATGATCAGACCTGAAAGCTGATACAATTTCTGAATGCAAACCTCAAATGTAACATTCTCTCTTGTCCAGGCTTGGTGTGAAACATTCAGTTGGAAAATACTTTCCTTGAATTTGTTATGAGCGTGGTCTTTTTACTATTATGCAAATGGAGTTTCTGTTCATAGCCAAGAAAAAAACACTTGTGCTAAGTTTTCTCTTCATTACTTTTCTTGCTCCTAGCTCTCTTTATTTTCTTTGTGATGAGTTATGCTTCTCGTTAGTCACCAGAAGCAGTGCTAAAACAATAAATCTTTAAAAAGAAATCAGGTAAAATAATAAAACATTCTCTACTAAAATAACCAACACCAGCAGGAGTGTTCATTAATTAGATGTAAATGTGGACAGCAGTAAATCACAGCAGAGAAAGACGGGGAGAGAAAAATTAAATAATCTCACCTATGCTTTTTAATATGATATTCTATTAAAGATAGAGGGAGGTTCCATAGGCAAGCTTACACATTTCTGATTTGTTTGATAGACTTTCTTGAATTATTACTGTGCTATGTATCTTTTCCTCTCACATAAGTAATAATGTAAGAGATGGAAAAGAAAATATTGCTGTGATCTTATTGTACCTTTAAAAGAGTTTACAAGTGAAATTGGAACATGTTTTCTTCCCAAGAGGTAGTAACATAATACCCCAGCTTCATCATCTATTCCTTAGAATTGTTCTTTTTTTAAAAAACTGTGGTAGCAGGGTGGTAACACTTCCCATGCTGGACAAGCCACAGCCCATCCTTGCTTCTGAGAGTATGACAACCTTTGGAAAGAGGCTAAGCTTACTAAACTTAAAGTTAACATTTGGCAGGTTCTACAGGACTCATGTTTGGCAAGCATGGTATAGTAAAAAAAAGTGGCATTTTTTTTGATCATATTTAAAAATGTAGTTCCCTGAAGACTAAAGGGTGCTGTGGGAAATGAGGCCTTGAATTAGTTCTTCCCTTTTTGCAGAAGACCCAGTTTCTAAGAATGAGTTCTGTTTAATTAGTGTGGCAGTAGCCCCTGTTTTGATTCCGGTTTTTCAGCTGTTGGCAACTTCCTGTGCTAGAACTGTGCCTGGAAAAAAAACCCCAAAAATCAAATCCAAATGCACTCGAAAAAAAAAGAAATGGGAATTTTTTTTCTTCTTTTGCCTCTGCTCACTGGCAGAGCATGGGAAATTGAAAAGTCCTTCATTTACAGTAAGTTCTACTCACCAACAACTAAAAAATCATTGTGTTATCAACATTATTCCCATACTAAATCCAAAACACTGTACCAACCACTAAGAACATTAACTCTATCCCAGCTGAAAATGATCTTTTCCAGACAGACTCTTAAGGGTTATCCACAGGGAAGCAAGTTGTTTAGCTATCATTATTTGAATAGTTTTCAGCTCCACTGATGTCCACCAAAGTTAACAAGACAGTTCAGCTAAAAATAGCCTTAAATACAAAGAGTGGGGGTGTGGAATCCAATATTTTTTAAAAAGGTGAAGTGTCAAGAACTGGCTTGAACTGTGAAAGTCTAAGACATCAAAAGTTAAGGATAGAGCTATGTCATTCAAACTATTATGGAGGATAAATAAAAGCACAGTAGGACAAAATAACCTTAGCTTTGATTTTCTGGCTTCAGCCTAGGGCTCAAGCCTAGGGCTCATAAGCAGAAGAACTATTAATGTTGTGGAACAGAAAGGAATGGATACATTTTAGTATTCACTTTATAGCTCATATTCATATATAGTTCACATTGTAGCAATCAACTAAAAAATCCATATAAGGTAAATAAAATGCTTTAGTGTCCATTATTCTGTGAAGCCCAAATACAGAGATATAAACAGGACAGATGAGCCTTTTAAAGTCCACCTAACCACTATCTAAGTCAATGCTACTTGGTGCTCCAGTTGGAAGGGACACTTACATGTGCATTTACATATTTCAAGAGGGAAAGTTCTCAGAGGGTTTCAACTCTTTATTGCACACACAGTAAGTGTAGTCTCAACATAAATGCACACTAGATCAAAGTTTTCAGGAGTAGTTCAGATGCACTCACCTCTGCTAGGATATGATCCTTTATAAAATCTTCCATCCTCACTACCTGTGTATAGTATATTATTCTCACCTATAAAACGAAAGATAACTTATCCTGACAGAAAGCTAAAAATACTTCTCTCACACACTATATTTGCTACGGTTTCTCTTATTATTTGTTAAATATGCTGCCATGAAGGTTTTGGAAAAATATCCCTGAAATGACAAAGAAAAGAAAAAAATGCAAAACGTAGCCATTTGCAAAGCATCTTAACCACAGAAACATGAAAGTTGACATTAGTTAAATATGTGTACTTGTTTCACAAATGTAGAAATCTCTGACAACGTAGCTCAGCCAAGGATGAATGGCAAGAGTGCGAACACAAATGCAGCTCCTGAGATAATGGTGAGAGTTCTCAGTGCTTTTTACTGTATAGACACAAACTGACAAAATCTAGTTCTTTTTGGTGGTTTGCTTTACAGCACATGATGGCATTATTTTTCACATACCTCTATAAAACCAGTAGGTATATCCTTCCCCCAGAGTCTGCAGTTATAAACATTATACTGCCTGCTCACTGCAACGCTTCCATTTACTAAGCCCATGGAAGGTTTGAGAAGTACCGAGTGTCTGTGTTGTATAACAATTCTATCTTGTTTCAAGTGCCACAAATAAGCAGCACTTCTAACAAAATCATGAATGCAGCACCCTCCAGTTTTCTGAGTATGTAAGGTGCATCGCTCAAAATGATGAAACTTGGTTCCAGCTGGTATATGATAGACTCAAGCATTCCACATCACAGCTTCTTCTGTGGCAGTTACTTACCACATTGTTCTACCCTGGTCTTTTTCTCTGCTTCATTTAACCACATCATAAAGTGTCCTGTTCAAGGGCCATCCAATCTTGTATTCTATTGTTAGCCCCCACAGACTGCCCCCCAGCTTGGATCAAAGCCTTTCTTTCAGCCACACAGGTGCTATTTGCCCACTCCACACTCAGGTCCAGTAGGCTACGTCAGCCCTGCTCCTGGGATATTTAGATAGGGCTTCCTTCCAGAGTTGTGACTTCTGCTCTTCTCTACCAGTTACCTCTCCTTTTACTATCCTAGAGAGATTTCAGATCCCTCTACTGTTAATACTTGCATGAGGCATTTATCACAGAATCCAGGATGGAGCCCAGAAGTCTACTAGAACTGTGTACAGATGGGGAGAAAGAAGAGCAAGAAAGGTGATAAGCCATGAGACTGGCTCTTCTTCCATTTTATTCAACTATGTATCAAGAGTATTTCCATTAAAATCACTCAAATTAAACAAATCATACTTAACTCATACCATACTGAGTTTTCGGAGAGGTCAGTCTCTTGCTTCCTCATTCCTGTTTGGTGTGTATGACTGAATGTTCTTGCAGGCTGCATCAGACATTGTTCAATAAGTAGTTTTCTCTGCCTGAAAGCTTTCTGTTGTTACTATTATCAATGCCCTTCTTTCTGCTCTTGATCATATGACAAAAAGTTGGCACTCTCCTGGATGAAATGTATATTAATTTCCCTATGGAAGATAAGAAAAAGGCAGCTAAGGGATAATTTATCACAGTAGATTAAGGCATAAGTATTGACTGACTAGTCTTTTAGACAGCTCTTACACTTTTTATTCTTTCCTTTTCTAGTTTTTTTTAATCATAGAAGTTCTCAGCTCAAATTCCTTCCAGAGTTTACTAAAGGATTCAAGGACATACAGTGAACATTTACAATATGAAAAACAGTGCTAAACAACATAAATATTATTTCATTTGTTCCAACAAACTATTCATTTCATTGTCTAGTCTCATTGATAAAATCTGTTTCTTCTACCTTACGAATCTACTCATCCTCACAATTTTTGATTCCCCTGACTCCAGCAGTACAGTCCTAAGTACAGTTTAAATTCCCAAAGTACAGTCAAAATGCAAAGACTTCTCCCCAGCTGTTTGAGAAACTTCATAGGATTTCTTCAAATAGATGCATGTTATAAGGACTTTAATGTTTCAAGAATGAATATGAGGATATAACAAACTTTGTTTCTATAATAAACTCTACATTGATTGTAGAGTATTAAAAAATGCATGATTTGGAGATATTTTGCTAGAATGTGACACTAAGGTGGCTATATGCACTGAATGGCCTTTATTATCAAGTGTATAGCGCTTTTGTTATGAATTCGTTGCACATGCAAAAGGCATATTTTTTTCCTGGATCAGAATTCACCCAAATAAAACAGTTTTTCTGGCAGAACTCAAAAGACATTAATAAATTAGAGAAATTCCCCTCCTTAATTTTCTTTTCTCTTTTTTTTTTTTTTTTAAATTACACACTAGAGGCCCTGAAGTTGTTGAAAAAGATCACTGAAAATCTTAGGGTATAAACAAACAAAATAGGCACTGTATTTTTCTACTCTGTTGTGCTTGGGTAAAACTGATTTGGCTCAACTCAAATGTTCATTAATAAACTCTCTTACAAACAGAGAGAAGGTGAGGAAAACTCAGTCTCTGTCTCTATGTCCATTTGAAAATACATTAAGGGCAATTTTTCTGTGATACTTTCATAGCAAGTTTTCTTGCCATCATCCAGACAATTCTTTCTCCACAAGATGGTCACAGCTATCACCCATAGCTATAGTACCCATTCATAAGCTTTTTTTCACTCCCTGGTCCCAAAATTGGCCATTACATAAAGGTAAAAAATTTGAGCTATCTAAGGTACCTGAGTGGATTCTAAGTAGATTAGAAATCTGTATTGTGCCCAGTACCATATATCTGAAGTTTTCTGTCTCATATTCCTCATGATCTTTAAGGTTAAGGACTTGCCTTGTGTCTTGCCTGTGCTCTTGCTAATTTAGAAATGGGGCATTATAGCTGTACAGTCTAAGCTACCTGTCCAAGCTCAAAAAGGATGTTTGCAGTAGCATTAGGAATGGAACCCAGCTCTCGCAAACTGCAGAAAAATATCTTACCTTACAGGATCATCGTTCTCTATGCTCTGATTAAAGCAGAAGGATCTATATACAAATAAGCTTGTTCTGCTCTTAGACACAAAATGTCTTCAGTAGCCTTTCTTTCAAATAAAAATATCTACACATCTTTTACATTTTGATTAACACTTGAGGCATGCATGCTTGAGGTATTCTACATGTAAACTAGCAAGGATACAAGACCAGAGCAAGAACGCCTTTCAGTACTGCTTTGTCCATGTGGATGTCAGTCAAGTAGCCAACTGCTACAAGCAGCGAATTCCAGTACGTGCATATGGGACTCCTAGCTGCCCCTCCTGCCCCAGCATCCGTGTAAGCAGCAGATTTCAAAAAGCTTCTAAACTAGGCACATCAAATTAATTCATGGTTATTTTTAAGGAGCTGAAGTTCCAGGCCTTCACTCTCAAGTTTGGAAACAAAATGAGGCATCAAGCCTGAAACGTACACTTCAATATCTAAAACACAATGTCTTTTAGAAGCAGATTACTTACATGTGCAAGCTTTTCATACACAAGAAATGAAGAGCAACATAGGAATTATAGAGCGATTTACTTCCATGACCAAACTACAAGAACAAACTTAAAGGAGAGGCAGTGCGACATGCTGTCTCTCAGAACACATACACCATCTGTGTTCCTCAGAAGGATTAAGTTTATTTTCCAGCATGCTAAAGAACATATTTCTTCTGTTTTGGGTAACCATCTCAGACGCTGACATACGTTTCCAAGTAAAAGGCTGCATCCATTTTTTTAAACATCTCACTTCTGAAATATTTTGTGTAATTATATATGGAAATGGAATTCACTTTTCTACATGCAGTGCTTCTGAAAACCATCTTGCTGAAAACTTGGTATCATTAATTCTGGATAGTTTAATTTTTTCAGCTGCACAGGTATTGTGAGGTTCACTATAGAGAAATAAAAGCACAGAGGGATTTTCAGTCAAAAGCCCAGATTCTACTTCTGTTTGACTTGAGGATGGTGCTTTTCTTCACAAGCAGCTCCCTTAATATTAAAATCTGCCCAGAACTAATACAGTAAAGAGAAAGCTGGAACCCAACATAATAGAAAGAGGAATGGCAAACATATGGGACAGGTGAAAGACAGAATCTAGACTGCAGCAATAAATTTGGAATTTTCCTTGAATTACAAGCAGGACTCCCCTAAGCTGTCAGTTAGTAAAAGCTGACCGACAGGTAGAATAAGCCTGCAGAATCAGTACTGCACTGGCGTTCAGGAGAGGGCATTTGCTTGACGTGGCTAGCAGACAGTTTGAAAAACAGTTTTAACTCTCAGTGATATGCCAGAACCGGCAGCCAAATAGGTATCTTTATCCCCAAATTTGTACATCTATTTTAGCAAGTACCATGGCTGGACTCTGTCTGGAAGAGAATCAATCCTGAAACTAAAACCCCAGAGTTCATCCTGGGAGTAAAAATATATGAGCACAAGGCAGTAGTGATGGTAATTTCCAAAAGGATTTGCATGTGTCCTTCAAGGGTTTCAGTAATTATCCACTCAGATGGGTAAAGTGTATTGATGGAGCATCACTTACATTGACACGAGTTGTAACCGGCATCATTTTTTAAATGTAATGATGGTAAGAGCCATTCAAAAACTCTATCTGCTTGTTTATGTCCACAGCCACTGCAGGAAAGCATCAGCTAAAGGGCAGGTACAATTGTTCCTGTGTGCACAGAAGTATTATTGAAATCAACAAAGACACGAGAACTCACATTCTGCCTGGAAAACAAAATCGCAGAGTGTTCTCTGGCCTCCATGTCATCTTCTTGGAGTATTGTATATACTCTGTTTGCTTGACTACAGACCTTGTAGATCACGCAGTTAGGTAAACCTGGTGTCTATGGTTAATCTTAAGGAATGCATAATCAAATCCATTCAGTAGCATATTCCTTGGCTGGTTGCTGAAATAGTAATTAGAACTGGAAGGAAGGTGCTCTATTGCTCCAGGTCTTTTCTATCTGACCAAAAATGCAATACTGGTATGAGCATGTACACTTTGGTTTATTTCAAACAAGCTTTGGCTTTAGATGGAGATTTTCTGGTTTAGAGTTAAATCAAGAGGCTATTAGAAAACTGTTCATTAGAAAGTCTGATAACTCCTTAGCTCCACAACAACCTCACCTATTACAAGAAATCATAAATAAGATCATAGGCATGATTTCCATTGTCAGGCACAAGATATGCATAAATACACCCATCTTATTCAGAGTGCGACCTGGATGGAATCCTACCTAGATATTGATGCAATCAGGATTGAACATAAGCTGATGTAAGTCTGCAGAACAGCAGCAGCAGCCTAGCTACTTATCCTTTTCTTGGTTTTCATTGTCTTGCTTCGTTCTGTGTCCTTTGTAAATTTTCAGTTGTATGATTTCTGGGAAAAAAAAAAAAAACCAAACAACCAGATTGAACTTTAGACAGCGTAGCAGGTTTATTAACATTTTTTTAAAATTCCTGTTTCAAGCTTTTTGCATTGACTCTGAGAACAAAGTAGTCTTCTAACACACAACACTGAAAACTAAGACTTTTATGTCAGTATAGGTAAAGCTTGAAGAAAACAGCAAATACCACAGTTCTTATTCTAAAGATCAGAAATTATGGATTTAGAGGTCTATAAAAATTCCAAACAGGTTTCATATATGTTTCATACATTTAATGTAGAGTAAAGATGTGGATTGTACTCTGATGTAAGGAAAATTCAGTTTTCAAAGGTGAATTTTTAAAATTGTTTTTCTCTTCCACTTCCTCATTTCTGTTGCCACACAGATGCTTCCAGCTCTCTATCACTCCTACTTCTGTGTTATGTACAACAAGCGTTGTGAAACTTGTGTAGTTAATTTATAAAGGAAACCTATTCTGATGGCATTTCTGAAATGGTACTCAACTATATTTTGGTCATGGTTTAGGAATGGTATTCCCCAGTTAAGTACTCCCACTAAAAAGAAAACCACAAACTGCTCCCTGCTCCCCTGCCTCCCAGCCTCCCCTCCTATGAGAGGGGCAAAAGGCCCCTTATCAAGGGTTGAGATAAGGAACAATTTACTGGAAACAGCAATGATGTAAGAAAACAAAGAGTAGCAGCAACAGTATCAATAACAGTGTACAGAGAGATGGTGATGCCCATGCATAAATACCCACCACGCCTGGCATGACAGCCGCTCAGCAATGAATAGGGGTGGATGGGTGCTCTGCCCCACCACACTGTTCCACCCCAAACCATGCCCCTGTTCCCAGAAGCAAGAGTCACTCACTGCTGCCCTGGGTGGTAATGGTAACGGTATAGAATAACAGCCCAGACATACCTACATGCCCCAATCCTTACAGCTACTGCAAACAATTAACTCTGTCCTGGCCGAAGCCAGGACAATTTTTCATCAAAGTCATATCTAGGATATTCAACTATTTCCAAAAGAAGTTGAAATCAGAAGTTCATCCAAGTTCTAAAATAATGGTATCCAGGATGCTCTTCCTCTGTCACAGCACTGTCATCCCTGTGGAGGATCACTGATCCATTTATGCAACACTCACAAAAAATGTAGTTTCAAAACAAGCAAGTCCCAGCCAAGCTGACATCAGCTGAGGTTTTGGGGAATTACAGCAATCTTGACAGTTCCCTTTTTCCCACTCAGTCAGTCAACGAAGACTGACTCCAACGGACTACCTGGCTCATGTTTTACAAACGGAAAAACTAAGAATGTTAGGAGGAAGAGAAGGGTTAAAAAAGAGGACACTTCGAATCCTTTTTGTTTTGCAGAAAAAGCTCTTGCACCTTTACTGAGAAGTGACTTCTAGCTTAAAGAAAAATGAGTCATCTCCATCTGACACCAGATAGAGCCTGCACATGTGAGTCTCTTCCACTGCCTTTGGCTGACAAAGGATTTGATAGATGCTGATATGAATGTAACATCCATTGTCCTACAATAGAGTACGAACCAGGAAAAGAAGACATAAAAATAAAGTTGTTTTCCATCATTTTGCTGTTTTATTCCAATTATTTATTATATAAATTTTCTTAATCAAGATATGAAGCATAATTCAATATACAGAAAATATTCATCATGTCTATGTGGGACCAGCAGCCTGGGGACTAGCAGCGACTCTCTGACAAATCATCCTGCTTAATAACATCTCAGAGCAGTGTTTTCCTCAGAGGAATACAGTATACAAGAGAAGAAACTGTTGAAGAAGGAGATCTCACAGTCACAAAAGAACTCAAATAATCTATTTTTTTACCTTACTGTACTGTAGTACCTCTAGCTGCAAAACACCAGAGCATAAAGGCATAGCCAGGATGTTGTGGAGGAAAGGGAGAAGAGTTTAGAAAAAATATTTGGGTGGAACTATTGAGAACAAAACATCTTATAATTCTGGCAAGCTTTCATGGCTTACATTTTTTTTTTCTACTCTAGAATCATGAGCAGATGTGAGCAAATGCTGTGTAAAAGACTGAGCTTCCACCTTAAATGGAAGAAAAAAAGCAAAAACAGTCTAGCAAGAAGCGCCTGCAATACCAATACTGTGAGAGCAGTTTTGAGGAATTGAAAGGTTTGGACAAATTTCAGGAGAACTTCTTAAATTTCAAGTGCTTCTTTGAACAAAATGTGGTCAACAGAACTTAAGGTAACCACCTCAAAACCTCCTTTTCTCTGCTAAAAGACATTGTACAATCAATAGGAGAGGGAAGCTTGGGAAGTTAGCGCTCTGCAGTTATTCTTAAAATAACTGACTCTCACTTGGTTTTCCTCCTCTGTAAATAAACTTAATAGATGAATCCAGAATAAATTTTTGTACCATCACTACCATTGTTCTTCTTGTAGACTAAGTGAATCTGCACAAGAAAAGGGGTCCATAATAGGGGGATTTTTCCAAGCAAAGCCCATAAGCTGGATCAAGAGTTCAGAGAGTGGTGAAAGGGGAGGAAAACAGACATACTTGCAACCGTTCAAACAGGAAGACCCAATTCCTGGTCCCCTATGGGAAGTCCAATGGTGTAAAACAAGACCAAATGAACATAATTTATGCACTACATTTAATGGTAAGCTCTGAGTTTCAAAATGCATTTCTGCTGACATAATGACTTAGTTTTCCTGCTCAGTACTGGATTTCCTCAGTCTGGCAGTTTTGTTATGGTATTTCTTTAATTTCTCCAGGGCCAGTTAAACCTAACATAACTTGTAATTTTCAGGACAGAATCAACTATAAACATACCTGCCTGCCTAAATGAAGCCCAAAGAATCAGGATATCGGAGGAAAGTGTGGTATGTGTGTCTACAGACATGTTGTAAAATTGCTTCATTTTGCACTGACTGATAGTTTATTTTTGACTCTCAGCTGCTCAAGAAGTTTTTTTTGCAACTTTTCATATCTCAGTCATGCAACAGCAATGTTTTATGCAAAAATACTGAACTGAGAATAAACCTAAGTACAGATCACCAGTTCCTATAATTTGTAATAGCAAACCTTTCATTTTTTTTCAAAGTCTGCAGCTACCAGAATCAAGTACATATAAAAGTGAGTCTCTAACCTCTGTAACTGAAGAAAGAAGCTGAAAATATATGACAAGTATATTTCAACTCCTCAAAGGCACCAAAACAAATTTTAAAGCCTCAAGATACCCTTATCATATGTTTTTTGGGGAAGTCAGGGGAGTCTGCCATCCCGGGGTTTTTAATTTTATGCTGGCAGTACCGCAAGTTTCTCATCATCTTCTGCAATTGCAGTAAGTGTTGTAAGTAAAAAGCTCAGGGAAAGAAGCAATGAGTTCTAAGCTGCTAAGCCCATACCAAGGCAAACACACCTGTACACACCTCCTGGATCAGTCTTGTCTCGTGACTAAGGGGAAGGGGTAGAAATACTTCTTTACAACACAATTTGGCAACATGTCAGAGATGTCAAGTCAGCTCTGAGCATGCTCTCACAATTGTCAGGGATGCTAGTTATCTGAAGCACGGTGCAGGCTGATGCAGCTGCCCAATGAGCAGGACTTTGGCTGGAGTCAGGCAGCACTTACACAAGCGGCTCTTGAGCCCTGCTCTCTTTACCAGGACACAGGTAAAGTGTCCTGGTAAACAGTCCCCGTGAAGGTGGGGTGGTCTCGCTGTGATGGTTCAACAGCTGCATTCACGAGTGCCACCATACAATTCCCAGGGATGGGCCTAACAACGCAATGAAGGATTTGTGACAGAACGCAATCAAAATAACCTCTAAAGGATAGTCCCAAAAGCTTCTCCACCAGAACATTTCCCAAATGTAAACACCTCTGTAAACCTCCTTTTCTGATGAAAAGTCTAAAGGAGAAGGAAGATTTTCAGGAGGAACTACAAGAATTTTCAGGGAAAAATAAATAGACTTTCACAGCTATTTAAGTGTCTTTGGTTCTTCTTAATGCAATATTTATCATCACAAGCAAGCTGAGATTTATAGATTTGGGTATTTAAATTCTAGTCCCTGTCCAAAGCTATTTACTGACCTTCAACAAGGTGTGTTTGTACCAAAGTTTTTTATCAGTAAAATAGGAATAATTTACATAAAAGTTAGGAGTATTTTTGCTAGTGTTAATAAAAATTTTGAGAATATAGAATAAACCAGATGCTATGAAGAGTGTCATTCTGCGCTATACCCTGGCCTTTCTGTTAGATGGTACAGGGAGAGTGAGAAAAAAATTTTTATAGATCTTCCTTCCAGAGCAGAAAATTACAAATAATTAAGCTAGGTTCCTGAGATAGCTCATAATTGCTGGGCATAAAAGATCAAACCAAAATTTATAAAGTAGAGTGAGAATCAGCATTTGTTTTGGAAATTCCCTTGGTTATTCCCTCAGGTCATTCTCAATTTGTAAAAGTCTAGAGTCTGGGAGTACTTTCTATCCTAGTTTGGTATTCATGAAGGAAACATCTTAAACACCTTAAATTCCTCCATGCCATTGTACCTAGTTTGCTAGCAAATAAAAGACCTGTCTCTTCAACACTTATACAGTTTATGAGATAGAAAAGCACAAGCTCAGAGGCAAGAGAGAAATATGCAAACAAATCCACTTAAATTTCTTGTTTTCCTTTGTTAGACATTGTCAGAGAATTCCACACAAGGGTTATCTTTTATGGTTCTCAGCTGTACCTCCAGTATCCCAGTAGCCACAAAGTAGAGCAATTCACTAATTTTTTGCAGCCTTAGAAAAAGAACTCTGGAATCTTTTTTCCTCAAGAAGGTTAAAGTGAAGTTTGTACGTTACAAGATCCTTTACCTGATCAGAAAAGCAGAGCTCAACAAAACATAAGAATAAAAACAATAATAGGATAGAGAAGTGGCTGTCTTTTGAAAAAGACTCAGTGCAGAAGACAAGTAAAAGCAGGCCGTTGTACACAGACCAGGGTCTGCACTCACTGAATAACTTCCAATATAATTTATGCTGCCATGTAATCCATCCGTATAATCAACAGTGAAGAAATGGGAGTAGGGAAAAAAATGAGAGGTTTTAAATATGGTGGGGGTTTTTAACAGAAAAAATAATCAAGCAATCTACTGAAAATCATAGCTTGTAAGGAGAAAACATTATTTTCCAAGCAAGAAAAAATTCTGAAAAAGAAAATAGTGCAGAGATATTTTTTCCAGAAACTGTCACTTCATTATCCTCATAAAAAACCAGTAAAAATTGTTGAATTATCTTCAGCCATTGTGAGTCTGTTTATTTTCAGCTGAAAACTGTATAGAAATGCACAGTGTTCAAAACTTGGAATTTATTAAAAAGTGGTTAACAGCAATGTGAATTTCAGCCAACTGAAAAGAAAAAACGAGGCTTTTAAGCTAGAAAATACTGTTATTCTGACCTCTCTCAGTACCATAATTTCAATCTGTTTACAAAAACCTTAAGGAGATATGAACTAAAAAGAATTGTGCTGTGGCAATCCTGTGAGCTATGCTAATGTGGAGAACAGAATTTTATTGGGGAAATATAAATCTCTCATGATTTTCGAATGGGGCTGAACATTTGACTCCTCCCCAAATTCTATTTTTTTTTGAGTGGGTGGTAGAGAGGAAGAAGAAGGAGGAGAGAGAAAACAGGAAGGGGGGAGGGAGGAGAAGTTTAGAGATTAAAATCACTTACCCTTTTGTTTAAATGTATGGTGTGCGTGTTTAAATATACTGTGTGTGTATATACTGGGTACTCAGTTTTTTCGGGCACAGGAATTATAAATCAGTTTTACAGAGCCAAAACTGGTATCATATAAACTTCCAGTTTTTCAGGCTCTTCTTGGAGCAGGCTTTACATCAGAAACGTGTCAGTAAAGCTAAGACATTATGAAGATCTTTTTGTCTAAAATGCTCATTATGTTTATTATTGTACCTGATTCTGCAAAGTAATGGGAACATTCATTCCCACATATATCCTCCTTTTTTTCTTATTTTCTGAGATTGTACTCAAAAGCAATATGGTTTCTTAAATTTATTCTAGTCTCATAATTGCTTAGAATACCATTTTTTCATTTCAGAGATAAGCCAATGCTGTAATTAATTATATGCTATACGCAACAACTGTATAGATCTGTCTTCAAAAGCCAGGTGGAGTTTAAAACTAAGATCTAAGACTCCCTAAACCGCACCTCTTCCCCAAAGACATTCCCATGCATGCATGCTTTTTTTGTAGTATGGTTAATATGCTGTGAACTCTAGACTATGTCATAAATAAAAGTGAGAAAATGCAATTAATGTTATTCTGGGAACCATAACTCCAACATTATTTGACCATGTGACTCAAGTCATTAGCTGGGGTCATGGAAGTTTTTGTGACCTATGTACATTCTTGTACATATCAGGAGGCATGCTTTGATTGTAATGTTTTCAATCAATTTTTACGGAAGAAACCACAAAATATTTCCAGCTGAAATTTCTCTGTTACGTTTGTTCTTTCTTTTTCTTGCCATATCTTACCTTTATTTTGTGAGGTTTTATACTTCTTGTCTTAGAACTGCTCTATTACACCTTTTTCTCTTTTTCTGACATGTTTTTGCTCTCAGCTTAACCTGTCTGTAAATTTCCCCCCACCCCTAATTTTCCTAATATCCTTCCTATCCTAATCCTTCCTTTCTACTCACAACTAGTGAGGTTGTACTTAGAGTGGTCTTTTCAGTGCTGGGCTTCCCAGCTATGGAGAAAGTCCAGCACAGGACCAGAAAGATGATAAATGAAGTGGAGCATCTGTCATACGAGGAGAGGCTTGATAATCTACTGTATTGCCCTTGGTTTCCTGGAGGTATGCGTGGCCTTTTTTCACAGGCTTTGTGTGGGATTCTATTTAAAGTCTGTCCCTCCTGAGAGACCTGCACATAGCCTACTGCTAAAAACTGAGGGGCAAATCCACAGATTTCTGACTCATTTGAATTCAGGTGTGTGAGCTGTAAACTTGAAACAATGGAACTGGATAAATATAAAATAAAACTGAAACCATCCCAAGCATACATATCTCTCAACTTGAGGGTTCAAGAGTTCAGTCGGGGTTTAGAAACAAGGAATGGAAATCTAATCTGAAAGCATTTTAGGACTTGTACTTTGTGGAAACATAACCAGAAGTTTCTGCCTTAGAGCCAAGGGTGCAATCAGTATGTTTGATATTGTATACAGTCGATGTGGTAAGAAGCACTCAGCTCAAAGAGCAGGCTGTGACAGTGTTTTTTCCCTTTTAATCCCTTTACCCATGCCCAGAATCATTTACATTGGCTGTCTCTGCCACGCCATCCAGGGCCAGTTGGGACAGACTTTTGTATGTTTCAAAAGTTTAGGTGTCCTTGCTCTTCTGAGCTGGGGCCAGAACTCTGCAAGAACAGTCATTCTTCAGTGACCTGATCAGACAAGGAAGTTCTGGAACACTCACAGGAGGCTCCAAACACTCTTTTGCATCCTCTTTCTAGGGTAGAAAAAGCCAGATCGGTTCAATTAACTTATCCCCTCAAAAATGAGCTTCTGACTTCTGTTTCACACAGCTTTATTATCTAAGCAACTTTCTACAAGAAATGGAGTACGAGATGCTGAAAATGAAAATAATTTCACAGAGCGTGATTTATAAATTAAAAATAGCTAAGTATTTTAGTGCTGTAATACAAGTGGTAAAATACTTCATTTCACATACATGCAGCTTTTAAATTGTAAGTGCTTAGCTTCATGTAAAATATAGTGAAAGTAAGTCTTTTTTGCTTTCACTGTAGGAGTATTATGAAACAAAGTTTTAGTTTAGTTTTAGATAGAATATGCACAACATATGTATGTATTTATATTTGAACATTTCTTTGCATTTCTCCTCAACTTTAAACATAAAACACACAGGAAAAGTTGCTTGGGCTTGTGTTTCCAATTATGTAAAAAAAGTTTTTGCAGCATAAGAAAATTGCATATCCTGCTTTATATCCACAGTTTCAAGTATTGTGCCAACAGCCACAATGTACTATTTGTCACTTGGCCTTGTCAGTGACTCTAAGCTGACAGTAGATCATTGCCACACGGCCACACTGCTCTCCAGGGGACTAGGAGACACTAACTGAATCAGCTTTGTTGTGGGATATTAAGGCAGTTTTATAAAGCAGGTGTCAGTCCACTAAGAAATGGAGTAGAAACAGAAAAGGAATACTAAGAAACTTCGGAAAAGACTGTTTCCTGGGTGGACTCCCTGTCTAAGGGATGATGGAGAAGGCTGCCATACAATAATTGTGTCTCACCCTACATAGTTGCAGGCATAGTGGTTTTACAATATATAATGTTATTAGGGTTGGACTCTGATATGGTAAATTATGGGGAAAATCATGGATTAGTCACAGTAAAAATGACAAAAGCAATAGGAATCATAGTTTAAAAAAACAGATAAAATTCTATACATGAAACATGTTTGAGATCAAATTACCATTTTAGGCCACCTGTGGTTACAATTCTTATTTATTTATGCAACAAAATTTATGGGACTATATTGATAAATAGAAGACAATACTATGCTGAAAATTTACAGTGTCAAATGCCAATCTTGTCACAGGACTTTGTTCAGCTATAAGGGGCCGAAGAGTCAAGAACATTTTTGCTGGATCCCTCCAACATTTACACGTTCCAAACCCTTACAGTTGAGTCATGGATATTGTTTTAGGGGTGCAAAGCAAAATTGCAACACAGGCAAGAATCAGGCTGGCAGTTCTAATCCCATAACAAAAGCAGAAAGAGGAGTAGACAGGCAGTGATCACCTGGATCTTGGCTAGCCCTAAGGCTCATGTGGGTTGCACATTAGACACAATGCAATATCCAGAATCATGTTGGTGCAAAACCACTTGTACTACCATATGCAGGGACTCAGACACAGACAGCAGTGAAAACAGAGCTAGAGATACACAGCTACTTTTTGAAAGATGAGCTACTAGTTGAGGGAGCCCATCAGTCATGCATGTCAGCTCCAACAGTTTTTGCCACGGGCGTTAACGGATAAACTAACAGTTGTAGCTGCGAGGAATCTATCTTCCTCATGTTTTCTAAGTCCTGCTGTAGGCTATCATTTAGCAAATAAAAATCATGTCTAATACAGCTTTTGGAGGAGGAAGGATAGTTGAATAGGTGAATCTTGTGTAAGATCTAGTGTTCCCAGCCCTTTCTAACTTTGCCTTGCAGTGATCACTGTGAAATCTGTGTGATTGGGAGAGTATGTGCTAAAAGAAGCACATACTTTGTGAAATACCCATGTCATTGATAACTTGAGAACTACAATTCGAGTGGCAGCATATGGGGATGTCAGTGTTATGACAAGTCATTTTTGGGGTGGGAATACTAATGATAAAACTGAAGTGGTAGCACTAGTAGCAGTGAGAGTATCAGAATCAGCTTAAAGTGTTTTCATTGCTTGAGTCAAGAGAAAATGGACAAACAGGCAACCTGATACAATTAAATAGTTTTATTAAATGTTAAATATTTTATTCATTTTTATTTCTTGAAAAGTCATTTTTTATTCATCCTCTCAAGAAAAATATCTGAATGGCTAGGACTTATCATGATGTTGAAAAAATAACTTTGAAAAGGAAAATTAGTAAAAGACACTTTAAAGTTACAGGAAGTTCTTTAGATGGTAATCTCTCTCTTGCCCATTAAAACATCTGAATTTTGGGCTATTAGTGAAAATAAATTACTAATGCCTGAAACATATTAATGTCTGAATAGCTTATAAAACAGTACCATTGCTCTAAGATATGTATAAAGCAATGGCAATCAGAATGCCTAAATGTCTGTGAAAATAACCTCTTGCATTGTTGCCACAAGAATAAAAGGAACTTTTCTTAATATTTTGTAGGGCTGATACTTCCAAGCTTACAAAATTTATAGACCTATTGCAGAGAAGCCATGAGAATTTTAGAAACAATACATTCACAAGGGTATCTCTTTCCTAGATTTTGACCTTGTATTACTCATGGTAGTACCATCTGAATTTTTTCATTACAAGTACTAGGGACTCATTCTCTCGTGAAAGTCGGATTGTCACACCACTCAAAGATATATGACTATAGGCAAAAAAAGCAGCTAAAGTTACTGATAGGGACACATTTAAGAAAACTCCAGGGTGAGCAACTAAAGAGGAGGAATAAAGCAAATTTCCCTGTTATTTCTGGGGAGAAAGTATACCCTCTATATCTTACCATAGTAGAGCCTGCAAGGTACATGACATTATATGCTCCAAATTAGCAGTGTCCTCTTCTTCCCAACTTACCCTCAAAAAGTCCTTGCTTTTCTTTTGCAGTTGTTAACTGCAGAATATCTTTGCTCTAGCAGAGACAAAAGACTAAAATAGAAATAAAAAATTAAATACTACTATTACTACTAGTAGAAATAAGTTTAAAAGTTCCTCTCCACAAGGGCTAAAGTAACGTTACTCAGCCAGCTGGACCTCAAGAAACCTCTGAAGCTCAGAGGAGTGACAATTTCCACATCTCAGGCTCTCCAATGTGTTCTCTCAAGAAAGATCCACTGAATTTCTGAATTGAAAGCCAAAAGGGAATTGAGAAAAATGCGTGCACAGACTGATTGGGAGAACTTTTAATTTTAAGTGGGTTAGAAATAACATGTGAATGTATTACTGTTTTCTTCTGCTAGCCACTGGGAGCCACACAGCCCACAGGAAGTCTTCACACGAATTAAAATAAGAGAATCTTTCTGGTTTTCATATACATACTCATTCTGGTTTCTGTTAAAGTGTTCCCTCTTTAAAAGGAGTCATTATGTTGTAAAATTGAAGTGCTTCTTATTGAAGTGTTAATTATAGTCTGCATTTTGATTTGGATTTGAAATGTTTGAGAAAGTTACCTGCAAGTATATTCTGATTTAATTTGCTTGTTTTTCTACCCTTCAAGGAGTAAGGCCTGGAATCATGTCCTTCAAAGAGTAAAGATATACACATGAAAATGTCAGAAATGTGTGCTGTGTATATATACATATATATGTATGCATCTCTCTCTGTATATGGTACCATATGTTTTATTCAAAACACACCCCCCACCCCCCTTCATTCCTTTTCATGTATCACCTCCTCTCCATTAACCCATTGTCCTGCTTCCAGCTAGGATAGAGGTAATTTCTTCTCAGTTACTGTTACAGTGCTGTGTTTTGTATTTGGAATGAGAATGGATAACACACTGATGTTTTGGGTTTTCACTAAGTCATGCTTATCTTAAGTCAAGGACATTTCCTTGTCTCATGCTCTGCCAGTGAGGAGGTGAGCAAAAGAAACTGTGAAGGAGCCCAGCTGGGACAGGTCACCCAGGCTGTCCCTAAGGATATTCCACATCATAGAACATCATGACCATAAAAACTTTGGGAAGTTACCCAGAAGGGGCAGATCTGGGCTCATGAAGGGGGATGTGGAATCAGTCAGTGGGCCATGAGCAACTGCATTGTGCATCACTTGTTTTTTTCCCTTGTTATTATCATTATTAATATTTTTTACCATTATTATTATATTTTACTTTATTTTCAATTATTAAACTGTTCTTATCCCAAACTACAAGTTTTACTTTGATTCTTCTCCCCATTCCACCACGTTGGAGTAGGGGAAGAGAGAGGAAGTTAAACAAGGGGCTGCGTAGTATTTCATCTCCAACTGGGCTTAAAATGATGACACCCATATATCCATGTGCTCCTCTCGAAGTAAGTTCTGCCAGGTAAAGTCAGGATAAAACTGGGATATGAAATGCAGCATCTGCTAAAGGGTTTTAAGTTCAAATAAGGACAATTGGAGTCAAAGACCTAAATTAGATAGATAGATAGATAGATAGATAGATAGATAGATAGATAGATAGATGGAAAAATGTTATGAGAGAAAAAGGCAACCTATGTGGATGTCAGTATAGCTTCAATTGGTCAGGCAGCAGAATTCACAGGAATAAGAACTGGGAATCTTTCTCCATGTCACTACTCAGAGACAAAATTTCTTTCCAAACCAAACTGCTGTTTTAAATGAAATACATATTTTCTCATCAAGATTAATATATTACTATCAAGTTGTTTATCAAGTTCTAATAAAAACATTTTGGAAGCTTGCTGTGGTCCCTAGAGTTGCTTGAAGCATTCTGTTCCAGGATGCTTCAGGAATGCTGATCAGCTGCAAGGCTGTGATGAGAGAGGAAACTTCTGACATGACTGTATGTACCACAAGACTTTCTCCCTAAAGAAGCTGTTCAAGAATGTGGTGTATTATAGAAGGAATGCCACAAGTACTGTGAAATCCCACTTTTCATTAAGGGTTTTCAGAGGGAGTTTTAGTTGAAACTCATTATGTAAGATTTCTAGATTGAAGACAATTGTGTCTGTTGGTTTTGATACAAAAATGTGAAGTTATATTTAACAAGCATCCTTACTGGCAGTTATAATGCTATTTGATAATTTAAGGGAGTATGTCTGAAACTATGAAACATCATGTCAAAGTCCAAGGTACTGGAAAACAGTGAATAAGAAACATGACTGCATTTTTTCTTTATTAAACAATAGTTGGGAACACTTTGATTTCATTTTTCTACATCTAAATATAGAATAAATGTAATCTCTTTTAAAGACAAATTATATAGTTTTGATGTTTATCACAATGCATCTGTACAAGCTAGGCTTCTAGGCCAGAAAAAATGAGCTGAAAAGTTTGAGAACAGAAAGTTGTTTGAGATTTTTGCTACTTTCTACATCCGAAAAGTCTCACAATATAAAGAGAACCAAGCTTTCCTCCAAGTATTTTGGCACTTTTTGTTCATATCCAAAGCAAATGACAGAATAAAAAGCAGAGAATATTAAAGATAAATCTGTCTAATTCTTCATAGCTTTGGTCTCTGTTTAAGTAAACTTTGTACTTTTCCATCTCTGTAAAGAATATTTAAGCAGTACACAACGGCTTTCTATGAAACTTTCTCTTTACCATCAAGACAGATTTCTGCCCCTAGCTAATTCCTTGCTCTTTATCCTATAGAACCTTCTGCTTTATCATTAAATTATGCTACAGCTTTCACTTCAGTAGTAATAATATTATCACTTGTGTCTGGAAGGAATTGGCAAGGTAAAATTTGCTTGGTACTACCTCAAGACAAGGACAACTGAGGTGAGCACAGCCAGCAAAATCTTACTCCATTTTCAAGCTACTCCAAAATTCTAATTCAAACCCTAGGATCTTTAAACCTGACAGATATCTTTATTGATGATCTGGACGAGGGGATTGAGTCTACCATTAGCAAATTTGCATATGACACCAAACTGGGGGGAATTATCAATCTGTTGGAGGGTAGGAGGGCTCTGCCGAGGGAAGGGCTGGAGATATGATTTGAATCCAACGATATGAGGTTTAACAAGCCCAAGTGGCGGGTCCTGCACTTTGGCCACAACAGCCCCCGGCAGTGCCACAGGCTGGGGCAGAGTGGCTGCACAGCAGCCAGGCAGAAATGGACCTGGGGGTGGTGATTGACAGAGGCTGAACATGAGCCAGTTGTGCCCAGGTGGCCAAGAAGGCCAATGGCATCCTGGCCTGGATCAGCAATGGTGTGGCCAGCAGGACCAGGCCTGTGATTGTCCCCCTGAACTTGGCACAGATTAGGTCCCACCTTGAGTGCTTTGTCCAGTGCTGGGCCCCCCAATTTAGGAAGGATGTTGAGATGCTGGAGTGTGTAAAGAGAAGGGCAATGGAATTGATGAGAGGACTGGAGCCCCAGTGCAACGAGGCATGGCTGAGGGAGCTGGAAGTGTTTAACCTGGAGAAAAGGAGGCTCAGAGGTGACCTTTTCACTCTCTACAGCTGCCTGAAAGGAGGCTGTAGCCAGGTGGGGGTGGGTCTCTTGTTCCAGGCAAGCAGAAATAGGAGAAGAGGACACAGCCTTAAGCTGTACCAGGAGAGGTTTAGGCTGGTGATTGGGAAGAAATTCTTCACAGAAAGAGTGACAGGGCATTGGAATGGGCTGCTTAGGGAGATGGTGGAGTCACCGTCCCTGGAGGTGTTCAAATTGAATGTGTCACTCAGTGCCATGGTCTAACTGACACAGTGGTATTTGGTCATAGGTTGGACTCGATGATCTCACAGGCCTTTTCCAACTAGTTGATTCTGTGATTCTGTGACACAAGGGAAAAAAAAAACCTGCAGGCAGGCCTGCACTAAAGTCAGAGCCTTTAACAGAGACCTGTGCTGGTGCATCCAGCTACCCCTCTCCCCCTTGGGAATTCTTGCTAGGCCTCACACTTGGTTAATGGCTCCTGGGCAGTTAAGCTCCCCTTGAGCTTATCAGAAACACTGTCTGTATCCAGGGACAAATGACAACTGGAAGGCACTTGGGTTTGGACGCTAAAAGAGAAAACCACCATTTACCAGTTCAAAATTGGTATTCTACAGTAAGAATGTAATAAAGTTATTTTATGACTAGGGCTTCTTACATTGTCTGTCTCCAGACAATAAAATATCAAACTTTCAGCATCAGTGAACTTCCTAGAACATCATTCTCCAAATATTAAAATCTGAACAGTGTATATTCGTGTTTGACTCTATAAGAACCCAGAACTTGTATTCCTCAAACAAATACCACTGTACCACCATAATTCATTCTCTTAGCTCTATTTCCAACCAAAACAAACAAACAAGCAAACATATAAATAACTAACATTTGTCAGAGTGTCACTTCTAAAAAAGGGAAATCAGCTCTTACAGACTCCAGGCAGTAGAGCATAGAACCATGCCACTGCCTCTTCTAATCATTACAATGTGGGCTTTTTTAAAGTCTAATTTAAATCTTCCTAGATTTAGCCATGAGGTCTGTTCTTCTTTGTTTCTGAGTGATAATAAAAGAGTTGTTACTTTGCCCTTTTTTTATGACATAAACTCTAGTAGTTTTTAAATGGTCCAGATATCTATAGAAGGAAAGAAAAACTTAAGAAAAGTGCAACTTCCCATTCAGCTTGATGCCATACAATCCCAACATTTTGTGAGAATGTAAGGATGTATGTAAATGAACTACGATGATCTGTATTACCTGGGCAATGCTTGAAAGAGTTTTGAACTTACCTTTCATCGAGATCACTTTTTTATGCATATCAACCCTATGCCTTGACAGATATAGTTCCCCACCCTTCTTCCTCCCCAGTCAACAGCAGGCTACTTCTTATATTTTTCTTTGTTTTCCTGTTAGACAGTAGGAGTGTTGAATATTTTAGAAGAAAAACAAGAGAAAGAAATAAGAGTGGGTTTGATTTTATGCCAACTATAACTGAAAGCAGATTATCCTGTCCTATCAATCTGATGTCTGTGTTATGGTATTCCATCATGACACCACCAGAAGACTTTATGAGTGTCTGCTGAGTGGAAGAAGACTGTTGAAAGAAGGGAGAATAAGCCAGAGCTGCTTTCCCTCTCTGACTATTCCTAGAACTCAGAAATGGGTGGCACTGGAACATCACATCATCTTCTCCAACAGCATGAGTAACTTATCTGTAGCTCTCTCTTCTCTAAAAATCAATTAATTCATTATTCTAGCACTTAAGATTACCACTCATGAAAACTTGGATTTAAAAATTTCTGGGTTTTTTGCAATAGATTTTTTTGCTGATATGCAACTGTTTTGCAGGCAGTTGTATATATGGTCTTTTTGCTGCATAAAAGCATGATATGGCTCTGGATTTGCTTCACTGGAACAAAAAGAATATAAGGCAGAATAAAAGGTAATTCTATCTTCTTCACATGAATCCCATCAGCAACTCCAGTTCGTAATTGACATAACATGATGTCACAATTCAGAGAAAACTTGCTTTCAGAGGTAAAGGGCAGAAAAATTTAGTGCTGCTTCCTCCAAGAAGTCTTTATTTCCTATACTCTTTTCAGTCTGCAAATGTCTTTTGTAGCCCCCATCCTTCAGTTTTGCCAAAATAACCTATGCAGACAGATCCCAAGCCAAACAGATGCTTATTGCTACAAAGATAAAAGGCAAAATACCTTTCATTTCTGCCTTTTTTTTTCCTGTTCAGCAGTGAAGCCTACAAGCCTGCTTTTTGTGGTATTTTGTAAATGGAACCCTGAAGTATTGACTTTTAGGGTCCCTGAGTATAAATAAGAATATATACATTTTCAATGGAAAAACACTTCTGATAGGATTCCACTGAGAAAGCTGTTTGAAAGACATTTGTATTAATAGTCACTTTCAAAGTTAATTTGAGTGTTTCCCCTAACACTGAGTGATCTGACTCGTTGTCGCATTGCCTTCTGAGTAGAGTTTGCTGGTGGTTATGTCAGAGACTTGCTGCACAGATATTTTACATTTTAGACTCAGGAACACTCTTCCATCAAGTCTCTGTGCTCTAGTAAATACTAGGGAATCTGAAATTTAGGATTCTCATCCCACCTTTATCAGAAGTCTGATGGGTTAACTCTAATCAGTTTGCCTACTAATGTTTGTTTCTCTGCAATTTGAGACTGATCATACTTTGTAAAATACTGTGAGAGCTACTGATAAAAGTTGCTTACAAAAAGTACTAAGTGTTTTGCTTATGGTAGGAGTTTTTTTAAGCAATCTGTCTTAACATTTGCTGTTTAAAAGTATTTTATTTTTACAGATTCCCCTTTTCCTGAACCTTTTAACCTCCTGTTGCTATAGAGAGCCCCTTATTCTTTTGCTGCTTCTAGTAAGTATCAGATATTACTACTTTTAGTCAACTTGACCCATTTTTTATGTGAAACTTTCTTTTCACATGGAAAAGAAAAATTAGTGTTTTCTTTTTTAAAAATTGACTGAAATACTGCACTGACTGACATAAGACTTGGAAGTTAGTTTGCTAAACTGAAACTTTCTTCCTTTTTTTTTTTTTTTTTCAGGTAATCTGTCTAATTGTATGTAAAACCTAAGTGACCATTTAGGTTGGCAACAACATTTAAGACTGGAGTCTGTGCATACTGAAGTCAGTAGGAGATTTCTGATGATTCCACTGGCAGTATGAATGTCACAGTGATATTTTTTCTAAAAATCTTGCCTATTCAGATTTCACAGACATAAAATTTCCTTCTGATTTCTGGCTTTTATTTTTCCATTTTTGTAGCTGCTGCAGCCTACCTTTTTCTACTCTGCAGTACTCTGAGGAGGGAAGCAAGGAAAAGAAAAAACTCTTTGTTTTCTTATCTCCAAAAGGCTTTTCTGTGATGAAAAGGACTGATATTCTGGTACTGTAACTGAACAGTCTTGGCTGTCTTTTGAGATAAGGATGGATCCTTGCGGGACTTACAAATCCATGGTCACACTGGCAAGAGATAATCAAGGTTTCTGCACTCACCAAAGTCCCTAAATTACTTCAAATGACCAAGTAGGGTGCACAATATTATCAGGAACATGTATTTTGTTCAAACAGAAAGAGTGTGTCTTTTGACCACCACTGTAGCACACTAAAAAAGAAAGATGACATACAATCATAAGCCTATGCCTAATGCTATCACACAAACTAGGATCAGTTCTGTTTTCTTCCATTGATACTAGACATTGAAGAAGATTTCCATGAAGATATAATTTCCTTGAATAGAATGTCACACTGTTACTTGCTTCTCAAAAACTAGGGCAAAAGTTGGTAAAATATTATTAACATAGCAGAATTCTTTCCCCTCAAAGTTAATTCTTTATGGACATCCCTAGTGTAAGGACATTAATCAATTCTCACTAGTGATTAATTTGTTTCATTAATGGTAACAGCTCCTGCTACTGGCAGGCTGTCCACTGTCCTGGTGATCTTCAGGAAGAAGCTGTTCCTCTGGATAGCTCCCTTTAATCTGTGTCCTGTACTTCCACTTACAACCTTGTCACTTTTGAATGTTATCTGTTTGAATTTTTTTATATTTGTGTGTAAATATCACTTGTTAATAAATTACTACAACAAACATGTACAGGACACATGAAAAAACCTACTAAGAAATGGTTGGCACCTCCTTAAAATTCAAAACCAGCACCAATTTATTAAAAACAACTCTTCCAGAATGTGGCCATAAGGAAAGGGTTTGCACAATCTGTTCATCTGCATAATTAGTAATTGAGGACCTGAGAACAGTTGGAACATTGCTGTGGGCAAGCCAGGTCAGATCACTGATAACGTAAATATCAAAGATTCAGATTTCCAAAAACTACAAACATCAGAATGGAGCTAACAACAACTCTAATAAGAACACAGAAAACAAACAGAAAGACAGATAATTCAGGAAGCCATGAAGGGGACATAAGACTACTGGGGGGAAAAAAAAATGACCAGTATAATATAAGTTTCATCTGAGGCTTAAAAGAAACATGAAAAGAGCATGGGAAAGGGGTAGGGGGAAGAGGGGAGAGGGGGAAAAGGAACCAAAAAAAAAGGAAGATACATGATAAAACACAGAAACTTATTTAGCTTATTATTTGCATAATGGTACAAGTATGTGAATGCTTCTGCCAGACACACATATACAAGTACTCCACCTCAGTATCAGAAAAAAACCCAAATCTGATTTTTGTTATTTATACAAATATAATAGTATGAGTAATAACTTCAGGACCAAAAATTTTTTTAGCAAGAATGGAATCCTTTGCTTTCATCTGACCATGGTGAAAAAACATGGAACATACAAATCACTGCAAAGCCATGTGTTCTGCTTTGGGAGATGAAGAGTAACACAGGTAAGGTAGTGATGAATTAATCAGCTGCAGAGTCATTCTTTCCAATGATTTAGTTTGCTGCATCTTCATTGGATACATGCATCAGGAGACCAAAAGAAGGTAAGTTCTCCTTGCTGGCTCTAAACCTTTCATACAATGGCTTCAGTTTGTCAGCTTTGTTTCTTATGCACAGTACAAAAGCATTATCCAAATTAACTGGCTATCAACATATCATTTATGGGTATTTATTTATTTCACCCTCCTGGCAAGTCATAAGTAATAATGACACAGAAGTCTGTCTATTTGTATTGGCAGAAGGACAGTTTTGCATAGGATCACAAGATTACATTTTTTGTTAAATACAGAAAGTAGCCTATCTGCTTGAGTACTCACCAATGTTTGATTGGTATAAATCCTTGAGGATTCAAAATAAAAAAGAAAAGTAAAGGGGGGCTCTAGATTCTCTTCGTTTACAAAAATTAAGATTATTCATGTTACACTAAGATGACATAAAAAGTAATATCTGAAGGCAGCACTATGTTTGAAATTCTGTCCCTTTCAGGAACATTAGGTTATTTGTAATTGGATTAAAATAGTGTTTGGGACTATAATGCCTTTGTTCCTTGGGTGAGTAAGGTAAAATATTAGGGTAAAGGATGAACTGAGAAACAAAAAATGCCAGAAAGAGGAATATAAAAATGACAGCAGTGAAATCTGTCACAGAGTATATAAAGTAACTACAAAGGGCACTGTTTTTATTTGAATTACATTTAATAATCCTAAAGACATATGCTTACTAACATGAAAATACTATCAGGTAGGATCTGCAAAAACCTGTTTATCTCCATTCTCCCAAACCCAAAATCAACAGGCTGTTAGCCCAGTCTTTGGGTCAGAGTCTAGAAAAAGGCATATAGAAACTGGGGAAATGGCTGTACATGGAGAGCCATACAGCACACAAATGAAGTCTAGAAAGGAGGAAGCCTAGAAATTCTTTCTAATGGAGGAAAAAGAAATTATCAGTAACACTGAGGGAGAAAAAAGCCTTACAGGCACCAATGCTTTTTTCCAGGTCCTCTATGTCCCGCAAAATTTGCTTAACACAGGCGGGCTATTGATTTTTCCATTTTAAGTTAAGGAGCAGTTATAGACTCTAGTTTGAAACAGAGATTAAATGTACAATCTAGATGCACATTACTTTTAATACAGAAAAACTTAATATGTGTGATACCATTTTTTGCTGTTCTTGAGTGGAAATAATGAAGTATCAGACACCCCTCTCACTCTTGCTTTAAATTAACCCATCAAAGGGTTATTAACCTTTTAAAAGGATGTTATTGTTATTATTGTTACTATTATTATTAAAAGGTTAATTATTTTAAAATATATTATTAGAAGGTTGTTATTATTATTAATATTGTTGTTGTTATCAGTAGTAGTAGTAGTATCAGTATTATTAACAATTTAAAAGGATATTAACCCTGTAAATACCCAATGAGGGTCTCCTCATCCCTCCAGACCCTCAGCTCATTCTGTTTAAGGAAAAAAATTGAAATCATTTAATGGGTCAACAGCCCAAACCCTAACTACAAATTAAAATATTTACGTAGGTCTCATCTGACTTTTGAAGCACAAGACCTTTCAAAGCAGTCTAAATTTCATTCACTTCAGTCTCATTAGATTCTTTTAGGGTTGTTTCATACCAGTAGAGTTCTACACATGCCAACCAAATCCATATGGTTTTTTTCACCTCTCCACCGCCCCAGTGTGAAATGATCTCTGATGATGCTTGGTGTCATGGTTTAAGCTTGGCTGGCAACTACTCACCACAAAGCTGCTCACTCACAACTTCCCTGGAAAAGAGAGGAAAATCAAAAGTAAAACCTGCAGGTTGAGATCAAGACAGTTTAAGAATTAAAACAAAATAAAATATAGTAACAAAAAAAATAAAAAGGAAAAACAAGTGATTCACAAAGCAATTGTTCTCCATCCATTGGCCAATGGATGCCAGTCTCCATCTCCAAACCCTAATCAAGCTCTCTTCTGGGCAATTTGCAGAATTTATATACTGGGCATGATGTTCTGGAGTGTGGAATATTCCTTTTGTCTGTTCAAATGACCTGTCCTGGCTATGCTTCCTCACAGCTTTGTTTTTTCTCCCTACTCGATGGCAGAGCATAAGACACAAAATAGCCCTTGACTTAGGATAAACACAACTTAGCAACAACCAAAACAACGGTGTGTTATCGACATTATTCTTGCACTGAATCCAAAATGCAGGGCTGTCCCAGCTACTGGGAAAGAATTAACTCTGTCCCAGATGAAACCAGGACTCTTGGCTGACTTGATAACATTCTATGATGAAACAACCATTTGATAGACGAGGAGAGAGCAGTGGATATTATCTACATGAATTTCAGTCATGTTTTTGACACTGTTTCTCATGAGATCCTTGTAGACAAACTCTTGATGTATAGGCTGGATGAGTAGGCAGTGATGTGGATTGAAAACTCTCTGGCTGGGCTCTGAGAGTGGTGACCAGTGGGAACAAAGTTGGTAGCCAATAACTAGAAGTGAACCCTAGAAGTCAGTGCTGGATCTGATCCTGTTTAACATCTTCATCAATGTTTTGGATGATGGGAAAAAACATATTCTCAGCAAGTTTGTTGGTTATGCAAATCCAGAAGGAGTGATTGATACACCAACAACTCACCCTACCTCCCTGTTCACCAAGAGGGATCTTGACAGGATGGAGATGACAGGATGGAGAAATGAACCAGCAGATGTTTCATGAAGTTCAACAAGGAGAAGACCAAAGTATTACACTGAGGAAAGAACAATCAAATACACCCATATAGCCTAGGGGTCATCTAGGATAAAAATGATAGCTTGGAAGAAAATGACCTGCTACCATTCTAATCTGTCCGAATTAAAAACTGGAGTCACCATTACCTGTACAATACCTTGTCTCTTCGATCTTAACAAAATTTTCAGAACTATCATAAAGGCAGCATTGTTGCTTTGAGACAATTTTCTTACAAGTCACATTCCTTCAACAAATGGAAAAATGGTCACCTGTGACTTCTCTGAAACTCTCTTCACTTTCTAGGAATAGAAGATACAGCCAGAAAGGGCACTGCTAATCAGCTTACAACAAGGATTATGTAACAGGTTTTCAAAGCACTCTGTTTACAAGAAAGTTGGTTCCTAAAATACCCAAGGAACATCATGTCCCATCTATTCCTCAGAAGGCAAAACCATACATACCTATGGATACTTTTTTCTCATAGTGCAATTGATTCCAAATACCGGTTTTCTGTTTCTGTACTAAATTGTCTAATTTTTAAATAAATGAATACTAATGAAAATCAATATGCACTTACAATTTTTACACATAATGTTTGTTAAATATTTTCAAGATTTTATGAATCTCAAACCTATTCCTGGGTACCCAAGGATAGTCTATACTTCCTTGAATATTATGTGTTAGTTAAATTAGATTTCCACTGAACTCAGCGCTTATTCATGGACACAGTCTTCAGTCTGGTTTTGGTTTTGGAGATAATTTGTTTATTACAAGTCTGCCAGATCCATTCATCTGTGATCAAGACAAGGCACCTGTCTGGATGGAACAAGATGATAGTATACACGAAGACCCATATGCATGAAGTATCAACAGTGGAGACTGAGGACTACCTTACCCTTAATTCACAACATACAGCTGCTGAGTCCAAGCCCAGGCAGGTCAGAAAGCAAATAAGAATATAGGACTCCTATACCTTAGGTAACTCCTGTTTGCAGCCACCATATTTAATTTTCCCAATTAAATGGGAATAACCACTCCAAAATAACTGAAAGGATTTCCTTAGAAGAGGCAGTGGAAAAATGCTTTGAAAAGCTTGTACTGGTTTGGAAATACCATCAGAATCCTGTTTTAAAAGGAAGCCAAATTTACATTAAGGATGAAGACATTTGGAGCAGACTAGGTAGACTAAGTCAGCTGGCCTTGTACTACATGTAATACAGATATTGCGAAGAGCGGGAAACAGGTGGGGTTGGAAACGCTAGAGATACCTGGCATTCTACTTAATAGAGAGGAAAAGTTTTGTCATGAATGTCAGCCCATGCCTTCTGAACTCAAAGCAAACTTGAGGCCTTGAGCACCTGTTGTTGCCGAAGACCCACTGGCATGTTTTCCAGGAGTGGAGAATGTTAGCTCCAGTGTCTTGGACAATTTTCAACAACAGTAATTATACTCTGCCAGCACAATTTCCCTTGGAACTGCAGTTGAAGGAGACAATTTTTTACTTCCTCCTCCTAAAAAGAGTGTTTTGCTTTTTGTGGAATGGAGGAGCTGCTGTGTTCCACCCCAGAGATAGTTACATTTCACTGGTGGTTGAATTGATCTTTAAGTGTGTACAGCTGGCAAAAACACTTGGAGTCCTTTCTGGAACAGAAGGCATTTTGTAAGTATAGAGTAGTCTTAAGAAAGCAGCACAAGATGAGATGTTATATACCAAACCTCTGACTCATTTCTTGCTCCCTCAGTTTGGGTAGATCAGCCCTCAAATCAGATTTGTATGAAAACATATTTTGGCCCTGAACAGTTAGCACAATGTCTACAAAAAATTACAGGTTTTGGCTAGTTTACTTTTTTCCTTCTGTGACATAGGATGTGACAAATCACTTAGTAAAAATATGTATGAATTCAATACACCTATCTGCCTTCCTTCTGCTTCTTACAAATACACACACTACATATTTAATCCAACTGACCTCCTTGATTTAAGAAACAGTTTTGGTGGGTGGCAGTTTTTAAAGTAGCTTAACACGAAACACACAACAAAACTCTGAAAAATTCTCTGGTTACACTGTTTGGCACTTAATGATTTAGACCAGTGCCAAAGCCAAGCCACTGAAAAAATCCTCCCACTCCAAGGGCTGTGCAAGGTGACAGCACCTCCTTTAAGAAACATAAAGTTTACTCACGTGATTTAGCTTGCCAATTGTTCTCATCTGCTAAATCATATATTCTTCAAACATGTTTTGGGACTAGCAGAGGGAGGAGGTGTGAGAAGTTAAATTGTGCAGCTGATGAGGGAAGAACTGGCCCTTTGGACCAAGAGGCTGAGCACACAATTGAGTAAATATCCTTTCAGAATTTTTCTCATTTCAGCAAGCAGCAACAGGAAAAATCATTTTCCAGTCTGTCAGCAAATTTCAGCATCATTAGTTTCTATATCAGATTTGCTACCATTCAAAAATGCATCAGGAGACAAAGCAGGAAGAGTTAAATGTCTTTACTGGAATCTGAGGTCTGTAAGGAGGTGAAATTAGATTAGATCTGTGGAAATGGGGACAGTTTACATTACCAGAGGGGCCCTACCTGTCTCTTAGCTTGACAATGAACAATGCCTTTAGCATATGGCATTACAATGGATTAGTGATCAAGTGCAATTAATCCTAATATATCCTCTCCTGAACCTCAGTGGCTTGTTAGTTGGAGAAAAAAACCTGCTATCCCCAAAGTGTCAGGTGAAACTCTCATTTGAGGTAAGGCTACCATGTGGAGCTGTGCCTCCATCTGGTGACTCTCTTTTGTGATATTCAAACAGAAGGTGTTTTAATGAGGCTTTTATAGCAGGCACCACCTGCCACTGATCTTCTTCTCTAAAAAGTTGTAATTGTGGGTTGGTTTTACAGTATGGCTTGGATCTTAACCCTGGGAATTCTTCATGAGATGCAAATCTGGGAGTGATGTTGTAATTCTAAAACACTATTTTGGCTTTTGGTCTAGACTGAATTGGTTGGAGAAAATTGTGGTTTGGCTAATTGTAACCAGTTATATGGTGGCTTCTCCCTTTTCAGATGGATTAATAGAATGTCATCTCAAAATTAAATATCTAAGCTGATGGTGACCATATGTCTCCACTCAAATCTTTGTATATTAGTGATACAGCTAAACTACAGGCAGTTCCTAGGACAAAATGGTTTCAACACTACTAACGGGTAGGGTGGGAGGCAAGCATGGAATTAGGAAAACCTCCACAACTAAGAGAATAATGATATTTTAACCATGCATGAACTTCAACATATCTTACAACAATCACTATGACGGTATCAATAGTAAAGCAATTCTGTGATATTCGAACTTAAGTTTTAAGGTCAGTCTTAATTACAGAGTTATAAAAAAAGGAGAAACTTTGACTCCAAAATAAAGTAAAAACCCCCTGTTTTCTGCCTCATGGTGTCTTCAAGTCATAGCCTGGGTATAACAGCAAGAAGGTCGCTGCCATCTTTCCTACCATGCTCTCAGGAAAGAAGATGATGACGGTCCTGGCTTTGCCTGACAGAACTCCTTCACACTTTCACTACCCAACTAAATTGGCTCACATGTTGGCACAGCTCACCACTCCTCAGATTCACACAGTGTGAGCTGACTGGGAACCATACACACGACAAGCAGCTCTTTTCAGAGCTTCAAAGTTCAGTAAAATCAAAGCCAATTTTTTCTTCAAGCCTCGATTGGCCCTTCCACAGAGACGGTTTCCAGGCCTAATGTTCATGACAGAAAGAAGTAGTTTCTTCTATATACATAAATCTTTCCCCTCTTATGCATGCTTTTTGGAAGAATCAGGGGCCAGCAAGCAAAGGCAGCAGACAGACTTTTCAGGCAAAGAAGAATGTTTCACCAAGGTAGTAACTGAAACAGGAGCTAGAAGCAGAAAACACTGCAAAATCTTAGCTGTGGAAGTAGAGTGCCTACATATTTACATATCATAAAATTGTTGTATTCAGATGATGCTCTGTAAAAAGAGAATAGGAAAGAAAAGAAGGCATAGACGGGAAGAATGAGCTGCCTGCCCTGTGCTCTCAGCTCTTTAATGGTCACTGTCCAACAGCTAATATCAGTTGTCATCAAATCACAGGTCAGAAAATAAGACTTAGCAGAATCTTTGTTCTACATTTTGTAAAAGACATACCTTGCTATACAAATGAAAAATCTTCAGATGTGAATTCATTACCCTTAACATGGGATAGTAGATAACTTCCAAGCCAGTGTAACACTTAAGTTTTGTTCTAAAAAACAAAGGCAAAAATTACTTCTAATAAGACTTGCTTCCATATTATGTTGCCCAAAAGGCAAGAACTTGCACAGCTTTAGTATAACTGCAGTTAGCCCTCAACCTTCAGTAATAGGAAGTTAGCCAACTACACCATGGAGCAAAGCAAATTACTTTCACAAGGCTCGTAATATGCCATTCATTAAGATGACTCTCTTGGCGTCCAGTGTGGGCGTCTGCTTGCTCTACTGTAGAGCCTGAGGGACTATGAAGGATGCCAAACCACTAAAAGAGCTGAGCATTAGAAGCCACTGTGGTCACAGGGCTAATGCCAGCACCAGAGGCATGTACCAACCAAACTGCAGATGTGAACTCTGGCTATGTAATTTAGCATGTGGGCCTTTCAGATTAAATGAGCTGAAAAATTACAAAAGTTTAATCCTCTAGCTTGTGTGCATATGTCTAAGTAGGCCTATAACTCACTGTTGTTCAATATAGTCTTTTAATTTTCCTTCATATTCACTTCTCCTCTCAAACTTCCTTTTAGAAGGCTGATTTTTTAATGGTTAATGTGAATTCCAAAAATGTTGTATTAGAAATAATCTCCAGTTTATATGAGAGAATATTCTTACACACTGAAAGATGAAAATATATAGACATGGCCAGCAATGCTTTCACTTTGTTAATATTGTTTAACTCCAGATGGCAATTAAATACCATGCAGGCCCTTTCTCACTCTACCCTCCCCCCCGCCCGGTGGGGAGGAGAATGGCAAAGTAAAAGTAAACCTTGTGGGTTGAGATAAGAACAATTTAGTAACTGGGAAAAAAAAATTACAACAATAATAATAATAGTTGTAATTATATGGAGAGGGAGAGAGAGTAATTCAACCCAAGAGGAACAAGTGATGTGCAATAAAATTGCTCACCACCTGCTGGTTCCTGCCCAGCCCATCCCCCAAAAGTAGTCAGCCTCTTTCTGTGTAACTCCCCACAATTTGCAGCAGGCATGCCCCTTCCACATAACTCCCCCAGTTTACATACTGAGCAGGATGTTCTACTGTATGGAAGGTTCCAACTCACCTGACCTTTCTCCCTTAAAGCTTTTTATGCAGCTCCTCACCAGCAGCTCATGAGACACTGAAAAGTCCTTGACCCCAGGTAAACACTACTTAGCTACAGTCAAAACATCAGTGTGTTATCAGCATTACTGTCATCCAAATCCAAAGCAATGTACCAGCTGTTAAGAAAATGAACTCTATCCCAGATGAAACAGGGACAAATGCAAATGCACAAAATTATTTTGTGTGGTTTATGTGTGTAACACTTCAGACCTGATTAAAATAATCTTCTGCATTGAGCCTAAAGAAAATAAAAAATATGAATGCTGTAGAAATTGGCCTTCAGATGCCAGAATTGCTTTCCACAAAGTAGCTAACCTAAAGTTTTCACTTTCATGCTGTTACTTGAGGCCAGTCTAAAACAGGGGTATTTCTTATAAATGCAATGGGTAACATCAATATAAAAGCTGAATTAGACAAATCAGCTCCATCTCTAGAGTCTGACTAAGTAGTTTTTAAAAATCCTGGGTTGAAGAGTAAAATATAGATATTTAGACTTTTTTAAGATGGGTGAGGAGATAGGAGAGAATGATTTTATTCATGCAAGGCAACTCAAGCTCATCATCTGTATTTCTTAGGATGCACCACAAAGTGCTGATCCTGTTCTTTGACTGAATTAACACACCTACACGTCACTCATCAGTTATCTCTTATTTGAATTCAGAATCTGATTTCTGTAAGTATCTCTGAAATATATATCTTACATACAACCTGAAACACAGTTGTATAAAAGCGAACACAGAAATTTTGTTGACTTTACATTGAAAAGCTTACTTCTCATTCTTGGACAGCTTAGAAAGAAACTGTTCCATAGTATAGCATTTGGTGATATATATCAGAGCAGAAGGAGAGGTAAGCTTTCAAGTGATGATTCATAAAGATTACACCAAATGCACTACTTTATAAATTATATTTGGAAAATAACCTCATGGCATCCCATGTTTACAACCTAACAATTGTAAGCTGGGAAAACTGACTTCAAGACTGAAGACTGAGGTGGTTTTGAAGCCTAAGTAGAGTTATTTCCATGCAAAACCTATGATGAGCAGCTAAACTCTCCATCTCAGAATATATTTTCCCTTCTTCCACCTGCCTACATAAAAGCTTTCAGTCCTCACCCTTTCCCTGCACCTTGGTACCCAGAGCCACAGGCTGAAGCTCCTGAGTTTTGCATTTTGGGAGCCTAGGTGCCCTGCTGGGTGATTCTTCTCGGTTTGATGCCAACTATTTCACTGTGAGGAATATAAGCTGCTGCAACCACAAATGCCACCAGTCCTGCCAACTCCCACAGTTTTATTATGAATGTTGCAATATGTGTTTTTAATTAAAGTTTCATATGATACTATAATTCCTAACTTTCAATGTCCTGATTTTCCTTTCTTTAAAATATCAATCACTGTTTATTTCTGTAAATCAAGCCAAATTTAAGGTGTTTTCCTTCATAGCATTTTCATAAATGACAACAGGGCTACACTTCAAAGAGATGGCACCCAGCTCCCTCTATTTTCAGATTCAGCTTGACCAGGATTAACTGAGGATACCCACAGAAAAGCAATCATCCACTTTCTCACATGAAGCCTGATAAGAGGCAGATGATGGAAACAGCTGGCAAGAGTCTTGAAGCAGAGGGCAAAATCTTTGAAGGTGGTTTTAAATAGGGGGTGGAGAGAAGGACATCAAAAAGAGCAGCACGAGCACAGTCTATACATGTTCACTGTACAGAAATCAGGTACTAATAAAGAGACTAAACTCTACTGTACTCCAGAGCTCCTATATTTTCCTGCACCTTGATTTTCGTACAAATTTGTTGAAGACTGATAGTGCTGTTCCTCTGTTATTGCCAGGAATGGAGGTCCAAAACAAAGTTATCTGTGAACATCTCCCAGGACCCACCAATGAATCTGGCAAGTAGTCACATGAGCTGGAATCACGCTATTGCACCTGCAGACTCTCCAGATGTACTCAGAGGTAGCAGGTCTTCTCCCACCACCTTTTTCCTGCTTTCAGAAAGGACAAGGGAAATCGGCTAAGTGGATCAAACAGATAATTCACCTTAATTTCTGTTTGAAATAAAAGGAACATTTGAGAAAAAACAGCCCCCTCCATCCAGGAATATAGTCTAGGTGAGCTCCAGAGCATCTGCCATTTCTGCTAAAATTATTTTCTATATCTGGAACTGGAATCTTTGTACAAAGTTGTGTCAAATGTTTTATATCTGGCCATTTCAGAAAGACCATTGATTTGTTTTCTTTTGAATTCTACCCCCTCCATAGTGTTCAAAAATAAGTCTGTTACCTTTTGTTACCTTTTCCTTTTATGCTCTTTTTCTCACAGCTCCTGTTCGCCTACTGTCTTGTGCTATATCAAGGTACTCTTTTGCTTCAGAACAGAGGCTTCTCCAGTTAGTTCAGCATATTTTCCCCATATGGTTCAGGGGAGAATTTTCTTGGAGTCAAAGGATAAAGTTGCATTTTTAATTCCAGTGGCAAGTGTCCAGCCCCAACATGAGATTGAGAATGTAGTTTCCAGGACTGTCACAGAACTGTTTGGTTATGTTACTGCATACAGTGCAACTGGAAACATTTTACCCAGGGTTGTGTCCTGGGACTGTATTTGGACTCAAATTCCTCAAAATGTAACTGAAAAATATTTACATTATAGCCACCATATTGAACACATACTATACTTTACTATTCATGTCCAACACTGAAAAGCTCCAGACCCCAATGGGAGAGACCAGACTCAGATGGGCACAGGGTTCCTTCCTAACAAGCAGCACTCAGTCACTGCAAACAAACGTCTCCTCAAACCTGTCATGTAACAGTTTTGGTGTCTGAGGGTAGGAGAGAAGGAAAGGCCTGGGGACTCTTTGTTTGTTTGGGGGAATTTTTTGAAATGGGAGAGGAAGGGAAGGGTTCTTATTCTTCAAAGGGTGTTTGAAAATTCAGTCTGAAAGAGGAAACAGGAATACCCTCAAAAAGTCTCTGGAACTATCTACACACTGAGTTCTAGAATAACCCAAATGCAGAGGGCAAGAACCATGTGTGCAAGCTCATTTAGTTCCAGTTAAGACCTTGAAATAATTTTTGTGCTGTACTTGAGTGCTGCACAAATACTCTGGCCTTCATCATTTTTTTGAGTGCTGATACATCAGTAAGAAATATCACATGTGACTGACCATAAGGAATTAGCTGCTGAGCAAGACTGCTTGGTAAGCACAGTGTGGGTTAAAGGGGAAAAAATCTCATCTCCAGCTTTGCATTCCTACTTCTTTTTTTTTTTTTTTTTAATAAAAGTTTCATGTATTCTTGTGTCACCTTGAAGAAAAGCTTTGATACAGTAAGGAAGAAATCCTCACTGAAAACCATATATAAAATCTGTTTGAATAGGTTTTAGGAGAAACCTTTCCTCTTTTTTCTTTTACTAAATAGTAAAATTAAACAAGCTGGTGGTATTCAAGTCATTCTGTGGAGCATAAAGCTATAATGGCTGTGATAACTGTGTCATTATTGCTATTTTAATGCAAGGCAAGTTCTCCCTACCCTGGCCATCATACGTGTCTTACCACTGTAATATCTAACCAGCCACTGCTTTCATGACAACTGCCATGCTACTTTCTCAATGTAGACAGAACTGATGGGAGGTGAGGGGATGCCACCAAGCTGGTACAACTGGAGTCCTTGTTCTGCAAGGAGAATCTGCAAAGAGAATCAGGGCTGGTTCGGCTGGGAGAAGGGACAGCTGCAGGGATACCCAACAGCATACCTGGCATTGTCAGGAGCAGATGAAGTGCAGCCATGCTCCAGTGCTGCTTGGCGGGACGATGAGAGGCAACAGCACAAGCTGAAACATGCAGAGGTCAGACTGGAGATAAAAGAAGCCCTTTCCCACTGAGTAGAGCCCAGAGGTGGTAGGACAGATGCTCAGGGTGGTTGAACTGTCTCCATCACTGGGAACATTTCACACCTTGGCTGGGAGAATCCCTGAGCAGCCGAGCCTGAGCCCACAGCTGAGCCTGCCTGAGCCCACAGCTGAGCCTGCCTGAGCCTGCTCTGGGCAGGGCCTGGTTCTGGAGACCTCCCCTTCTTCCAGAATCTATTGTCCTGTGATTTCTATGCATGGTTATCCTCATCATATTTGAAGGAATGGAAGCACAGGAAAACAGGGTGATTCATCCTGTGATCCAAGTTTACACAGAAAGCCAAATGCTAAGCAAGGATTTTCTTTTCAGTCTTCCTTTAATTATTAAAACTTGGATTCCACTGAACCCAAAGATGCAAGTTTTAAGACTCTAGGAACATAAATGTAGATAAAGTTGCATTGAATGTGGTGATGTCTGAGGTCGTAAAAAAGAAGAACTCACTTTTGCTCTTAGTCCCCAACCATTTGTGTTGTCCTTGAAATTGAATTTTCTGGGAAAGAATAAGTGAAAGTAGTAAATGATTACTCAAGACATCAAAGAAATTGATGCAAGGAGCACTCCTGTTAGGCTGCTTTTGCATCTACAGTGTGTCTGACTACAGCTGTTTGGAGGAGGAAAGGCTTTTGCATGTAGAATTTAAATGTCGGGTCTGGTTAGCACAGTCTCCTGTAAGAAACAAAGGCTGGAGCCTGTACTCCTGCACTATAGATGTACTACCTTGGCTATGTCAGTCGAACTGAAGAGCGCCAGACTAAAAAGCTATAGCATTTAGCTTTTACATGTGACATACCAACTGGATTCAATTTGATTAGAAATGAGACTGGATGTAACAAAGCACAGAGTTAAAAAATTCGCAGCACAAAACTCTCAAAACTTTTGATACTTAAAGTGTAGGGATTAAAAATAACAGGAGAAGATAGAAATGAGGGAAAGACATTGTAAGAGAAGACTTTGGAGCTGTGACAGATGTGGTTGAGGTAAATGGAGAAGACATACAGCAGAGGATCTGATCCAAGGACCATGTCTAGAGTGAGCAGGACCTTCACAAGAAATCTTCTGTCCCCTTCTCGTGATTCTGGGACAAGGAAATATTAAAGAATGACTAGGCAAAAATAGAAAAAAAAAGAAAAGCTTAAGGTTTGACTGAGATTTCTATGAACTGAAAGTCTGAAGAACTACTACTTACTCAATGCCAATGTGAAAACAGGATAAAAAATTAGTATGTCAATTTGTTTCACACAGGCACTTCCCTCTAATACTGAATCATAGGCTTCCAAAAAATTGTGTTAACATCTGGGATGTACATGCGGAGTTCAGAAAAATAATGCCTACACACCTACTGGGTTTTGGAGCTCAAATGAAACAGCAAGGTTATTTTTTTAGGAATCTTGTAATTAGTGGCTGCTGCAACAGCTGATTTAATTTTTTGTTGACACTTTCATTTTTCAAATGTTGTTATTTTGTTCCAGCTAGTCATCAGACTTATTGAAAAGATGTTGGCACATTCTATTCAGCAAGCAGTTTGACCAACACTTCCAAAAAGCATTTTTTGTTGTTCAGATTTGTTCTAGAGTTATATGTAAGTAATTGCTGGTTTATTCCCTAGTCCTGTGGCTTTCTTTAACAGGTGAATAAAATGTTTCACAAATCCCTCACTTCTGACACACCAACTAGCATCATCTGATAATACACCCAGCTGATAATGGCTTTGTGACTTGTGTAACTGTCAGAATTTTGTGGTTTTTTAGTAATCGATTGTCCTACATGGCACCAGCTCTGCCATCATCAGACAGGACTTATCCTTCTCAAAGGGGTAAGAGAACTTTGCTCACAACCTTAGTGACCGAGCTTTAACCAAGACTTGAAGGGGGCAGGGTATAACATCAAGCCTGGCCGTGACAAGCCACGGTTACCCTTGGTATACACCAGGGTTAGAGGGAAGGATACAGTGAGGGGCCTGTAGTGGGTTGAAACTGAATTGATGGACAAGTTGCTGAGCCAATGCGCTTCTTCCGATTTGCATATTTAAATGACGCGACAGTGCAGGAATTTTTTCTATTTTGTGCCTGTTTACTGTCTAGGGGCGGCCAGGCCACACGGGCTGGCCCAGGCCCGGCCCAGGCCCCATTCCCGCCTCCCCTCCCCTCCACATGGCCAGTGCGGCCCCACGCAGCTCCAGGGTAGGCCGGTGGAGCCTCCTCTCTGCAGCCAGCACAGTGCACGCCAAATCGAAAAGAACATCATACACAGCCAACAAGGACACCTTTTCTTCCAAATCAGTGAGAAAGACAAGTAAAGCAAGTCACATGAGGGAGAAGAACATGGTGGCTTCAAGGTCAGAAAGAGAGAGAAAGTAAGTCACATGGGACGAAGCTAAGATGGCGGCAGGAAAAGAGGGCAGAGGCACGCCCAGTGTGAAGCTTAAAAATGCTTCTTGCCAGCTGTGGTAGAAACTGTGATATCACAAACTATTTGTCTCTTTAATCCATTTTGAAGTAGATGAGGAAGTGGAAAATCCACACCTGAGAAAATAAGAGAAATAGCTCTGAAGAGGCTTTTAGAGATTTTGAGGAAAGAGCCTTTGTTTTCAGGCTGGAATAATTCATCTTTAAAAAAGACTAAAACCCCATGGATTACTATGGCCCTTGCTGGCAGTAATGAGAAGACTGCTAAACCATGGGAGAGGTTTCACATTGCAGCAGATTTGGGCGGGGCTGCTGCCTGTGAAAGTTTGGAACCAGGCTGGAGCAGTTCGTGAAGAACTGTCTCCCGTGAAAAAGAAACCTTTTTTTCCTTAAGCATAAGAAAGAGACTTTTAAGAACTGTAACACTGAACAAACCCCGTGTTTTGGTTTCTTTTCCCTTTTTGTGTGCTGTTGGGATGGAGGGGGTGCTGGAAGAGAGGGGAGTTTGCTTTTATTTCATATTAATTCTTTTTAATTCTGATAGTAATAAATCTCCTTTATACAATCATTGCTCCAGCGTGTGCCTGTTTTGCCCCATAGTTTTCCCATTTTCCTTGATAATTTTATTTCACCTTATGCATATGAAATTTTAATTTTCCCCTTATACAAACGTGGGCTTAACGTTTAAGTGCGTTCAAACTATGACAGGGCCTCAGCCTGTTGCTGAGGAAACTAAGAAACTCCAGGGAAATATCTCAAAGAAATTAAGGGATGCTCGTTTAAGAAGGCAACACAACCAACAGCCCAGCTCAAGTGCCTCTACCATGGCAGCATGCCTCTAGCATGGGCAGCAACCAGGAGGAGCTGGAAGCCACCGTGCTGCTAGAAACCTATGAAATAGTTGCCATTACTGAAACTTGGTGGGGTGAATCCCATGACTGGAGTGCAGTTATCAACGGATACAGGCCATTCAGAAGTTACAGGAAAGGAAGGAGATAGGGAGGGGTTGCCCTCTACATCAAGAAGTGGATTGAGTGTGAAGAGTTGTCTCTGAAGAACAGCCATGAGTAGGTTGAAAAGTTTATGGGTAGGAACTCAAGACTGAAAGGGCTCCTTGTGAGTGGTGTCTACTACAGTTCCCTCATCAAGGGGAGCCTATTGGTGAAGTCTTCTTGCTCCAGCTATAAGGATCATGCTTGCAGGCTCTTGTCCTGCTGGGGGACTTCAACCACCCCAACACCTGCTGGAAAGTAGCACAGTGAACTGTAGGCAGTCCAGGAGACTGCTGGAATACATGAAGGATAACTTCATAAGCCAGGCAATAGACAGCCCTACCAGAAGGAATGCTACACTGAACCTGATGGTCACCAGTGACATCAGATACATCAAGATTGGTGGCAGCTTGTGCTGCAGTGATCACACACTGGTGGAGTTCTCAGTCCTAAGAGATATGGGTCAGGCAAAGAGTAAAATCAGGACCCTGAACTGCAGGAAAGAAAACTTTCACCTCTTCAAGGAGTTAATTGGCAGGACCCTCTGGGAACTGCCCTCAGGGACAGGGTCACAGAACAGATCTTGTATATTGTTTAGGATGTTTTCCAAAGAGCGCAAGAGCTCTCGATCACCAGGTGTAACAAAACAAGGACAGAATTTTTAGCAGGACTTGTTGAGACAGAAAAAGCAGTAATGCTTTTAAATCACAAGCGGGAAGATTCAGACTAGATAGAAAGAAAAAATTTTTTATGATAAAGAGAGTAAAACACTGGAATAGGTTGCTAAGGCAAGCTGATAGATGCCGCATCATTTGACATATTCAAGACTAGATTGGATGGGGCTCCAAGCAATCTCACTGGTGGATGGTATTCCCGCTGCTTAGAGGAGGGTTAGAACTAGGTAATATTTAAAGGACCTGTCCAAAATAAAAAAAGTCTATGATTCTATGAAAACAATTAGAATATCAATGAATTTTCATATCAAAACACATATCATAATAGTGTTTTACTGAAGAATGTGTAACTGTATTAATTTTTAACTAAAACATAGCTGTTGCAACTGGATGGCTTAATTCCCATGTGCTGCTTTCAAACTTTGCACTCCATCTGAGGGTATAATTAGTCTTTATCCAGTAGTATAGTAAATGGCAATCTTTTCAACTGCCTTTAAGTTGTGTCCCCCTGAACAGAAGCAGAGGATAAGGGTTGCATGTAGAACATGACTGGCTATCTCTGCTGTAAGGTCTTTCCCCACACACCCCGCCTTACCCAAAATGTCAGTGCATTGTTAATGTCAAATCCAGCAACTGCTTGGAAGACAAGATTCCAACTGAGATGGTGGCATTTTTTGAGCTTTCAACCGCCATTTGGCTGTGATCCACTGGCCTTAGGAAAGGAGATTAGATTTTACATTTCTTATCAGCCACCAGTCTTATCAGACGCTGGCCTTTTAAACCAGAGTCTGTCTGCTAGAATTTAATGAACAAAAGTGCTTCTATAAACTACTGGTATGTATAGTCAGATGTAATTCTGTTTATTCAAGACAGTGCAAGAGAATAGATCCCACTGTATTTAACAGCTTAATCTAGCAATTGTATAACAACATTTCTGACTCATTTTCCATGAGCACTGTAAATCTAAACAGAAGTGGATTACCCACAGTATATTAAAGCTTTTTGGTTTTGTGCAGAGTTCAGTATTAAATAGAGTTGTAGTGAGCTTCAGGAGATGTTGATATAGAAATTTATGACTGTAAAATATTTTTAAAGACATATAAAGCCAGTAATGCATTGTACCTCCCTGTCACATAAAGAAAATTTTACTTCCTATAATCACTAAAGAGGTGTTTGGGAAACTGCAAATCTGCAGCACTGCAAATCTACCAGTAAAGTGTGCATGTAAAAGTATCTCCTTTAGAAGAAATAATAATTGCTAGCATTATACTAGTAATTCAGAAAGACCCAAATCCTAAAAACAGTCACTGCCACCGTTTGAGCCAATGGAATAACTGAAAGAGTATCAGAAACATTTTCTGGAGCTCATCTCTTTATATAGGATTACTGAAATTTGTTAAGAACATAAGTTAGCCATATTGAAGGAGGCATGGATAAACTTTATTTCGAGGTTTGATGTCTCTCAGATTTGTTGAATTACTTACGTGCTTTTAGATTGAGTGCAGGTTAAAAAAAGAGTGAAAAATCAATAGCAGAAGTAAAAGTTCTCCCCCACAAGCTCACTAAGATTCCATTATAAATCCTGTTGTTAACTGGTTTATTACAGTGACTAAAAAAGTTGGCTTGATAAAGAAGTTGCCAGGTGTAATCTGAACGACAAGCATCATTTTTCTGCAAAGTTTAAAAAATTCTGACCAAACTTTTTAATGTGCAAGCTATTACTCTCTCCAGTTTTAACTAGTCTGTGACATGTTTGTACATCCCTAGTAATATATTACTATGAAACTACTCATCCAATTGTTATTTGTCTTTAAAATGCCTTTCAAATATATTAGTAAATCTAATTTTAAAAAGAAGGTGCAGTTAGCAAGTTACTGAATTGTTTAAATCAAAGAAGTCAGTAGTTAGCTCAGAAATTCTATAAGTCTTTCTGTTTCTTATCGAAGAGTATGAGTTGATTTCCTTTCATATAACTACTGAGGTTCATTTTCTTCCCTGGAACCCTAGAAATCCAAGAATAAAATAAAATTAGTACTTTGAACAAATAAATATGCTGCATATTTTCAGCTTCTTGTTATAGCAGGAAGCAACCAAAATGGTTTTCAGTGAAGTGGGCTTCTTGTCTTGAGTCCCAGTTTTCATTAAACTGAATAAAGATGAATGATACGAATAAATTTAAAAAAACCCATGCACTATTTATTGCTGATGATCAGATTTTATTATAAGATGCTTTTCATAACAAAATGATGCACATTATATTTAAAACATTTCATGTGTACTCTGTATACACTGAGGTACCAAAATGGTTAGAGGCTAGAATTATGGTGCAGGAAATTTTTGAACTGATACTATGATCACATTTGGTTTGAGCTTGATGTTGAGCAAAACCCCAGGAATTATTGCTTCATAATTTGTGTTGTGTTGCTGAATTAACTTGCAGATTGTGGTAATACTTTTTTATCAGTAAATGTTACCTCCATAGCATAAAATGAATCACAATCATTCCTATTACAGGCAGAGGAAGATGGTAAAATGATTTCATTTATTTATCACAGTTTCCTACCAGAAAAAAATAAAAATAGATACGTATAACTTGGCTGCACTAGTGACACAGCAACTCAAATTTTCAGAATTTAATTTTCAATTACTTGAGTAAATCTCAGAACTTTATCATTGTTGTAATGAGTGCTTCTCACTCTAGACTACTGATACTTGCTCAGCTTAACTGTCTGAGATTTTTTTCAAAGACAGAAGGTAAATGCAGATTTATTAATTTTGCACAGTTTACAGAAGCATTCGTACCTTCACATTCATTTCAGATTTATTTCTTCACTTTGTTTTCATGACTAGGCTGCTTTTCTTTACATGAAAAATTCACTTTTCTATCTATTCTGTATAAAAAACATCCCTGAGAAAATCTATACACCTTTGAATTAAGTACAGCCAAAATGAGAGCCAATCATACTTTATTAGTAAAGTACAGGAATTTGTTAACCAATTTGTTATTCCTAATGTGCATGCAGAGCATCTCTACTAAAATAAATTCTGACATGACATAATTTCAGAGGTATTTCCCCTCTCTTCAGCTTAAAGCCCTGATCCACAGATACCACTTTGTGATACCTTCATGATGAAGATGGCAAAGAAAGGGAGAATTTTTCAGTAAAATATTTTCCTTTTACAGGTTCCTATCTTATAGACAGCTTCTTGTATCCAAGGATGTACAGCAAGTATATTACAGGCAAATGCACAATGCAAGTGGTGGGTGCCATCCCACTGGGCAATATACAGTATGAGAGACATTAACAAAAATTCCTTTGTGCGTTGCCTGAACAACTCTGTGAAATACTCAGCTTGTGACATCCTTAAACCACTTCCTGCTGTCAGGCACACCTAATTGATAGCAACTACATCTGGCCGTCAAAATCCTGGCTACCTTATTGTAGCCATGGCTACAGTTTAGCCAAACGTTTTTAACTGAAAGAATGACTTTATGTTTGATAACATTTACTGAGAAGGCTCGTTTAAGTCAGATGAGAGCAGAAAAAATGCATCAGACATTTATATGCCCTTGAAGACAAATAGAGGGTAAGTGATGCTGTTTGGCAGCATTTAATTTTATACGAGGTGTTGTGAAGGATGTAGATTTTAATTTCACTCCTGAAACTGTCACCCTTTGGAAGCAGGGCACTACTGAAATCACAGGCAAGATGTATTCAGGGGATGCTACGTGCATAGATGAGAACACACACACAAGTGTAGTATCTGCAGTGCAGAGTCGTGCAAGGACATTGTACAGATACATGTAGGAACAGAGCTGAAAATCCTTAACAAACTAATACAATGCAAAAGACTACTGGATATATTTTTGTCACGTCAGAAGTCAAAACTTTCTAAAATCGGAAAGAAAATAAAAGAGTAGCCACTATGCCTTCTCCTTTACATGCTCAAGTTTGAACACATCTACTTTTCTTCAAAGATCTGTTTCAAGTACTGCAGGTGTGACTCATAGAGCATAGACATCTGTGACTCATAGCACAAAACAGAGGGGAAATCTAGGAAGAACTGGCAGATTATATCAGCTGCTGGCAAGCAACAACCATTGCACCTCTATGTAAATCTTCACAAACTAAGAATATGCAGCTCAGAGGCCAGTAAATTTTTCCAGCTGCACATTCTTACCTTTTGCAATCTACAGCAAACATAGTGAACACAGTCTAACTGCACATAGAGTTCCCCTATGAAGACTTACATGCAATCTACATTATGGTCTTCATTTTCTGTTCAATGCATTCTCTGTGATAAAAGGTTCTCTCTGGTATTTAACCAAAAGAATGCCAATACTTAATGTTATCACAGACAATTAAAGAAATATTAAGCACAGATTTAGTATTATCTTGTCTAAAAGTTGCAGAACATCATAGCAGAAGAACCAAATCTTTCTTCTACACCCAGAAATATTTTTATATGTACATAAAAGCAAATTAACTTCCAATACACTTAGGTGTCATACAGACTACAAGTGGGCACATTCTGAAATCCTCTGAAATCCTCACCTTAACAAAGCTAATTTCACTGAGAGTTGTTCTGGAAGAGCTACAAACCACCCTTGCCTATGAAGATATTTCAATACATTCCTGGTTGTGGGCATGAATATTAACTGTAGTCTTCCAAAAGCATTACATTGACCTTCATGTATAAATCCCATCAAAAATTTTGTGCTCTTCAGCCACTAAGTTATTGTCACTAAATGCATAGCTGTTGCTACATATGGTTGAAGTCTTTGCCTTCAATTATTGCCCAGTTTCCAAGATATTAACTTTTTTCTGAGATGCCTTCATTTTCTTTGCTTATAAACATAATCTCTCACTTCCAGCTGAGATAGAACTATCTGGCAATTCCTGAAAAATAAGAATTGAGTTTTTTATTAAACCAAAAAATAGTGAATATCCAGGTTTTTAAAAATTCTGCTAATAGTAAAGTTCTAATGTACAGCATATTAACAGCATTGAATACAACAGATTTTAACAATATTGAAGATTAAAAGTTTTTTATCTTCCTAGAAAGACAACACAAAAAACACTGGGAGGGTGATTAAACTATATTAATCAAGGTGTTAACAGCTGTTGTGCTGTATGGGAAGTAGTGTCAATTTTGGAAAAGATAATGAAATTGCTTATATATTGAAATACTAATCATTTGAATCACTGGAGTTCATTGAACTCCTTAAAGCCAAGTATAACTGTCCTTAATGACACTCCATAGCTTTTTATGATATTTTCACACTTACTTCAGCATTTCATAGGATTAAAGAATAAAAATCTTACTCTGATGGTTATAGACAAAGTTGCAAATGAGTCACTTTGTGGTAGAAACAACTAGAGAAAACCGAACACATGGCTTGTTTGCATGTGTTTGTACAAGTTTCACTAATCCTGTCCTACTTCAGTGCGGAAATCTGTGGCAGTATGTCTAACAGATCCCAGGGAAGGAAAACCAGACACGCCCATCAGAAAGAAAAGGGTCACAATGTTCTTGAGTTTTGTTGTGTCTGGCTAAAATACAAGAAGGCATAGCGAGCTTTCCTATCACTTTAGAACTTGCAGTCCACATGCCTCTGCTCTTTGTAAATTGCTCCCATATCCATATGCTAAAGCATCTACAGAGTCATTTATGATTTTCTACATCAAAGTGCAGAGTTCAACAAGCAGCAACTGACTGTTACTAGTGGTAAAGTAGCTGATCTGCACTAAAACAGATTGCCAGTTGGATGGATGCTTATCGGTGGTAACATCCAGAGTCACTTTGTCTTTGTTCCAGTTCTAATTTCTTCAGACTCTTTTCTGTTACCAAGATTGCAGATGATCTGCAAGCAATTCCTTTAAATAGGATGTAAATTGAAACAATAGTGGTTTGGAACTATTTTCAAAGCTAAGCAGGTGCTTATGAACTTTTCCTGGGCCAACTCCAGTGTGGTCAGTAACTTTTCAAGTTCACTGGAGAACAATTAGTTTTTCATGGAAGTAGATCTGTTAAGAAAGTAAAACCACAAAGGACATTATTTGGACATTTGCTGAGAATCACACCATCCTATCAGAGGTGTGCTACCCAGAGAAGAAAGCCACTTATCATGACAGTCATTATATATCTCATTTAGACTGTTTTTAATATGTAAAACCAATCTGAATATTCTTTAGGATGTAACCTTCCCCCGACTGTGCTAGTGTTCCTGGGGCACTTATGAGGCAGCATTTATTCAAAACTGCATCCTACTTAGCCTCTCAAAGGTTTCTAAGGACAACAAAGTCTCCATTCCTAGTATGCCACAGACAAGAGTAGTTATACTGGGCATTGGTAGTGGAGTTTGAACTGGCTTTGAAAACTGTTCTTATTTCTCAGATTCTATCTTTTATAGCTTTAGCAGCAGATACATATTACAAGAAATTCTGTTAGCAAATGATAAGGCTGTCACAGTTTTAAACAGTCTGTCTGTCTTAATGGTTTTGAGAGGTGTATGTGTTCATAAGCAGAAAAGGTTATCCCTATAGCTGCGAACATCTCAAGAATGCGCCTCGTCTCATGTCAATTTATACTTGAAATATTTCTGCTATCACTTGGAAGTCAGTTGAAAACTTCCAAAGTAGAAAATTTTCTACACTATATTTCACTCTTTAAAGCCCCAGCTAAAGGCACTATAGCAGAGTTTTTAATGGTCAATGTGTTTACATGGTCATATAAATCCAAAGTGATTTGGAGTTTTTCCTATCCATTTGTTTTTTTCAGTGTAGAGAAACAAGCGCTATCATGAAGTCTGCATATTTTCTGTCAATGCAGAAGTAAAACTGTCTGTGGACTCAGTAACCCATATCACCAACAATGAATGAGCAGCCATGCAAGATTCAGCTCCCATATTGCACGTTCCTTTGATGTTAATTACATTCTCAAAAGGAACGTGTCTTTTCTTTTAACTACATATAATATCTGTTGAAAATGTAGCTATGATCAGAAAAATAACTCTACAAAATGGCGTCTTAAAACTTAATAGGTCTATGCATAGAAAGCATTCTGACCTAAAACTGTTTTATTTTCTTACCCCTGTGAACTGATGCTGCTTTTTCTTTACTGTATTTCTGTTAGCTCTGTGACACTAATCTTACTATGAGAGAGTAAAGTATATTCCAGCTAAGAAATAACTGATAATATGTTCACACTTTAGCTCTATCTGAAGACTGCTTAGTATCTGGGCTATAGAACTACACTAGGAAAGATGAATGCTGGCTTTTAGAGAACTGGCTGACTTTCCAGAGCATGAATGTTGCAGAATTCTGGATTTAGTATTTCTGTAATTTCATCCTTTAGGATTCTGTAATTTAGTTTTGCCATATTTAATATTTCTATTCTATCTCCCAGTGATAGGGTTAACAGTTCAGCACAGATCTGCAATTCAGTAGCACATTAAATAGCATTTGATGAAATAAGAATACAAAAATTATGGATTACGGTAGATCTTTTGTCAGTATCTTTCCAAGCTTTATAAAAGACTGAAGGAGAAGTCTTCTAGGGATTCTCAATTGGGAATAAAGTTTTGATGCATGCGACTTTCTTTATTTTGAGTCCTTGAACAAAAGATTGGCTATGAAGAGTTCATGGTGCATTCAAAGCTTTAAAAGACTTTCCATCTAAAATTGCATCCATTTCATCAGAGCGACATTCTTATTGCACTCCTTATTTTACTTCTGCAACGCCAGTGTATGCATACACATAGCATACATGGAGTCAAATGTGTCCCCACTTTGGCATTACATTGTTAAGAATGTTGATTCTGAGCTTTCAGTTAGATTTGAGTCTTAAATGTCCCCTGCTATTAAGGCAGGGGAAAAAAATGTGTAAAAATTCATCCCAGAAAATAAAACTCTTCACAATATTTTGTGGGTTCTTCAACTAAAAAAAGTATTTCTAATCTTTTTACAAGTTTTGTCTAAGATAACAGTAATAACAGTATTCAAACATTTCTTTCTTTAATTTTTAAAATAGCCTGTACCTATAAAAAGGGTGGAAAAGTTCTCCTTGTAAAAATTTGTAAGTAGGACTTCTGCAAAAATTGTAGATGCTTTNAACTAAACCTAGATCATTCTGCACAGCTCTAGATCACTGCTCAGTACTCAAACTTAAAGGTCTGATGCAGTCAGATATACTTTATACACACAGCATGTGCTTCGCTAAAAAACAAAGCGATCAGCTTCCAGCAGACAGCCCAACAGAAAATTGTCTGTATGTGTGATTAAGTTTTTAGCATGTTACTACGCCTTTTAGAAACTATGGATTTGGGAATCATGCTGTAAATAAAACACAAAAGATAAAATGAGTTCTTGATTTGTGAATGTCTAAACTGCATAAGCATTTTATAAAAGAAATATAAAAGGTAAAAAGAAACCCATGAATCTCCTTAGTACCCTGTAGCAGGAACATGGACCCTGCCATATGAGCCTCACTGGGGAAATTTAAAGAAGGAGTTCTAGCAATGTAACGTGATTTGGCAAGAGCTGAATTTGAATGTGGTTTTGAGGTCCCCATAAGCAACATATGCTTTCACTAAGCTGCAGTATTCCTTCCTTCCTTCAGCCCAAACTTTGAAATTATTACTTTATATTTAAGAAAATTATATAATTCTATGCCAAACCAAAGTTGTTAGTTCTTGATAAAACTATCATATTATGAAATTACAGCTCATCCAGAGGAAGAGAGAAAAAGTGAATATTTAATTTTGACCACTTTAGGGGAAAAAACCAAAATGAAACAAAAGTGGAGTGAAGGAGGGGGAGAGAATGAAGGAGGAAAGAGAGAGAGGCAGATGTCTGCTTATGATTATGAAATGAACTTTGAACTTCGTCTGTTCCTGCAGCCAGGAATTTTTGATTTTTTTAATACCTTACTAGAGTGAAAATTTGAAATATACACTGAACACAGAAAACTTTTACTTATGTGATTATGGCAAATTATATGTTAAAATGGAAAACAAACACCTTCCAGACGGAACTGGAGATTGAAACGTGTCTAAAAGCAAAGCTGCCAATCTGGAATTTGGAAACAAAGAACATACTTTAATTTCTTCTGCTTCCCACTCAATGAGTGGGATGACAGTGCTGCCTAGGAAGGTTCTGACATGCCCTCAAGTTGTTCTGCAGACTTTTACTTCCTATATTCTTTGTCATGTGAAAGCTGACAAACTTTCCTTTTCAAATTAGATTAATTTAATCATCATAATAATATCACCCTTACATTTCTTGTATTATTATTATTAATACCACCCCAGTAGCATGCCAGGACAGAAAAGCCAACTCAAGCTCTCAGAGTTATCACAAGACCAAGAGAACAAGAACTTCTTCTGAGGCTTGCTTGCAGAAGGAAGACAGTGCAAGACTAAAGGAGAAACACTGGAAGTTTGACAGGATGATCACCTTATTTTCAAGTTACATTTCAGAAATCAGTGTTGCTGAGCTTATGTTCCTGCACAGAACCAGAACCCCGGTGTAAGGGTATGGCCCTGGTCTGAAGTAGGCGTTCTCTGCTCCTGTTCTTGTGGCACAAGACAGGACCCTGAAGGCAAGCAGGGTTTCTCCATGAAGCACACCCTAACTTTGGAGGAAGGATTGCTTCCCAGTCTTCCCTCTGGTGGGATGTGTCTGATGTAACATCTTCTCCCACGGCTGCCTTAGGCTCTTATTCAGAGTGCATCCGCAAACTGCAGGCAAGCTACCTTTAAGAAAGTGAAAAAAAGCTGGAGATGGGAAGGGAGGAGGAGGGAGTCTTTTCCCCAAAAAAAACCCCAAAAAACTGAGATGAAAATGGACATCCCTTAATATTAAATAATAGAGAAGAACCAGCACAAGGAGAGAATAAAAAAAAAAAAATAAAAAGAACTACACAAACAAAAGAGAAAAAAAAAAATCCAGAAGAATCCCTATTGGTTGAGTTTCATTACTGGCTAGTCTTACACCGCAGTGTGTTTCAAACTGACAGAAGATACCTGGAAAAATCTTCTTACACCCAACTAGTACAAGACAAAAGAGAAGGCATATTGCTGAAAATTGTGGTAAATTATGTCACCTGCGGAGTGACCAGAAGTATTGGCTCATAAATTTACACTGTGAGGAGGGACTAGCCTCTAGCAGCTTTTATGACATTTAGATCAGTCTTTGGCTATAGAGGAACATGATTGTACCAGACCTGGGAATAAAAATGTTGGGATTTTTTTTTCCCATGGTTTATGTTTCAGTTTTCTGGTTTGGTCAAGGAAAAATTGTCTGAAAACCAAGTCTTCTTAAGCACAGCAATTCCAATAGGCTAAACCTGAATAACATTGCCACTACATTTTCCAGTGCACTCCCAGCCCTGACCCTGATTATCATTTGGAACCATCAATGTGAAACCACATCACATATGAACCTCATGAAATTCAGCAAGGACCAGTGCAAGGTCCTGCACCTGGGTCAGGGCAGTCACCAGTATCATTAAATATTGGGAGGTGAATGGATTTGGAACAGCCTTGTGAAGAGGCACTTGGCAATGCTGGCAGGTGAAAATTTAGACATCACCTGGCAATATGCACTTTCAGCCCAGGAAACCAACCCTATTCTGGGCTGCATCAAAAGAAGCCAACAGGTTGGGGGAGGTGATTCTGCCACTGTAGTCTGCTCTTGTAAGACCATACCTGGACCACTGCATCTAGCTCTGGGGTCCCAAAACATGGATCTGGCCAGAGGAGGGCCAAAATATTATCAGAGGGCTGGAAGACTTCTGTCATGAAAGGCTGAGAAAACTTGGGGAGTTCAGCCTGGAGAAGAGGCCTCACTTAGGCCATCAGGTACTTTTGAATGGGGTCTATAAAAAAGAGGGAGGGCTCCTTTTTACATATGTAGATAGTAATAGGAGAAGGGGGAACAGTTTTAAACTAGAAGAGAAGTTTAAATTAGACTAGGAAGGAGTTTTTTATTGTGAGGGTGGTGAGCCACTGGCACAGGTTGCCCAGAGAAGCTGTGCATGTCCAGTTCTGGAAATGTTCAAGGCCAGGCTGGATGGGGCTTGAAGAAACCTGGTCTAGCAGAAGATGTCCCTGCCCAGGGCATTGGAGTTTGGACTAGAAGGTCTTTGAAGGTTCCTTACAACCCAAATCATTATATGATTGCATGATCCTAAATAACAGGAAACTAAAAGTGTTAATGTCAGCATCTTAAAACTGATATTTTAAGCTTCTTGAGAGTAAGATGCCCAGCTGGAGCAGAAAATGCTCACAAAAGGCAGTTCAGTTTGTCTTTTGACTAAGAGACCATGGCACAAACATGAATAAATGATTTACATTAATCTATTTTTATAACTAGCCAGGCAAGAATATTGAGCTACCTATCAGAAACATCACAAACACTGAGAAATTTCAAGCCGTCCACTAAACCCGGCCTCACCTATTCCTCATAGCAAGTAAAATCTAAGCAGCCCAAGCTCTGAGGAAGTTCTGATTTCAAAGCCAGCAGCTTGCATTCTTTACCATTTATGATGCAAGCACATAGTCCATGATCTCCAGGCATATACACTTAAAACCAAAAATAATTCAGGCAGACACCAAAAAACTCACAATCATTTCCAAATAAGAATTAATACACTAAATTAATGCCAGAAATCACCAAAAATCTGTAGGAGTGAAAAAGCACAATCTTAACCAACCCTTAGGGCACAATTTATGTCTCTTACATTTCTGCTGTGTCTGATGCCTCAGTAAAGAAATGTTTTGTGTGGTACACCGGTGATAAAGAGACAAATGATATCTTATTAAAATTTTGGTAATCAAAGATATATCCTCAAAACCTGTATTTGTGTGTTTCTGAGCAACTCTTACTAAATTGGCCTCTAGATATAGCAGGTGCATTAAAATAGATAATCTGCACATAAATTCTCTTTCAATAAGCAAATGGAAGGAAGGTAGTGCTAATGTATTTCTAAACTGTTCGGTTTTTTCTTCAGATTTTGCCATCTCTTACTTGTTGGGATATTATCAAATGGTCAGAATAAGTCAAATACAACAAAAGGCCAGATTTTTTTTTTCTGTAGTTTCCTTAATCAATATGACTGTAGGCTAAAAAAACCAAACCAAATGAAAACCGCAAGGTAAAATAATGGCAGAAAAGTCTCTTGCAGCTGCTCTATTGCTGAAACTGTTCAGAAGTTCTTCTCTGTGAAACATATAGTTCCTGGAATACTGTCAAACTCAGTAACAGGGGATAATTACTGGCACAGTAAACACTAGAATATTTGCAGTGGAGTAACTTCATTTAAAAGAATTTTGCATACTGGGTTTTTTTTCTCTGTTGTTTTCGATGTTCTTAAATTATACTTAATACACCTTTTGTTAATACACCTTTTTTTTTCCTTCCAACATATTTCTTACTACAAAGTTCACGTGCAAAATTGTCAAGCCCTACTTATATTTTCATCCTTCATAATCAATCAATAACAATGTAAGAATGGAATGTTAATGAACTGGTCAAGACATCAGAGTCTAGAATTAATGATATTATGAAAAAAGATTTAGACCTAGTTTTAACACAGGATTACGGGATGACCCTCCCAGCTAAATTACTTTGTCCAGCTATAATACAAATTGATATTACCTGTTACAATACTATGAAGATGAATTTGACTACTGGGAAAAATGTTTCACAATTTCCGGATGAAAATTTCTAAAGGAACATTACAAAAAATCTACTTCTGCAAAGGCCAACGAAGAAATAATAATATGACAAAATAGTTACTTAGACACTTAGTTGTTTACAAAAAAATTATTTGCTATTATTTTTCAAAGCTATTTAAAAGAAATTTTCACCTGCCTTTCTCAAATACTCTGCCATTGGTTTACTGAATTTTCACATTTATTTCAGAAAGAGCTCTAGCAGCATTCATTCCAAAGTTTAAGAAATAAAATTAAAAGGGTGTGCCTTTCTTATTAAGCTGGAATAATTTAACAATTTTCTCTAGGGTATTTTTATTACTCTTTCTTAATTACTAAGACTACTTGCTAATTTCATCTACTTTTCACATTTTTGCTTCTGGCAGAGCTTTTATTATATAAAAGAGAAGTTTTATTGGGTTTTGGTTTTTATCATTTAACAGAAAGCCAAAACAAAGTAGTTGGAAATCATTTTGAGTGGAATTTTGGCAGTGGAAAAGAGAGATGAGTATAGTGTCTTCCTGGATAATACAGTTTTTCTTATTCTACCAAACGGTTTTTTCTCATGTTGGCAAAAAAGTCCCATCACACTGATTCTTTATTCTGTTCTGTAATTTCTCGGCATGATGACTGGTTTACCTTGCATAACAGTAACAACTCTTTGCTGTATTTTCATGGGTTCTTACAAGATTCACTGTGACAAAACATTCTGGTTTCATCTAGGAGAGAGTTAATTTCTTCTCAGTACCTGTTACAGTACTGTGTTTTGGATTCAGAATGAGAATGGTGTTGGTAACGCACTGATGTTTTGGTTTTTAGCTAAGTTGTGTTTATCCTAAATGAAGTACATTTCCTTGTCTCATGCTCTGCCAGTGAGGACGTGAGCAAAAGAAACTGGGAGGGAGCACAGCCAGGACAGGTTACCTGAACAGTCCAAAAGGATATTCCACACCACAAAACGTCATTTCCAGTATATAACTGGAAGGAGTTACCCAGAAGGGGTCGATCTGGGTCTGGGAAGGGGAGTCTGGCATCAGTCAGTGGGTGGTGAGCAACTGCATTGTGCATCACTTGTTTTTTCCCTTATTATTATCATTATTATTATTGTTTACTATTATTACTGTACTTTTCCTTTCTTTTCAATTATTAAACTGTCCTTATCTCAATCTACAAGTTTTACTTTGATTTTCCTCCCCATTGCACCGGGTTGAAGTAGGAAGAGAAGAGGGTTGAGTGAGAAGCTTAATTTCCAGCTGGGCTTAAACTACCATATGCTTCAGAAATTAATTACCGTTTCATTTAAATGATTTGACTTTTTGTTGTTGTTCATATTATAAAAGATCAATAAGACATAAAAAACCATATTAAGATATCCCTTACCTGATAAAGAGCTACATAGAGATAATCTGATTTGCTAGTAGTACTCACATTCACTGACATACTTATTTATTTTTGATTCATACATTTTTGGTATACAACACTAATAGAGTAATACAATAATTGAAATGAATCCATGCTAGACTTTTTCGACACCTATAAAATGAGAAAAGTCTTAAAAATATTGAGGAGTGTAAGCGTTTTTAGGATTCCTTGTTTTCAGTTGTGTTGTTTGGTAACTCAACGGAATAACAAATTTAATTTCCATCACCACAGGCTTTGTGAGGTCAGAAAGTCAGACTTTTCATTCTGCACCTCTTCAGACCTTTAGGTACTATCAGATCAAGTTGAACTGGTAAACTGATAATGCAAGAAGCAGTGCAGAATCCATTTCCCATTTCCACTCTCTGTTTCTTGATTGCAGTAGGACTTGATGTGCTGGACTAAAAACAGCAGTACTTAAGTATTTTGGCATAGCCAAGTGGTACACCAGTGTTGGCATAAATATTGTATTCAATCATGATCCCATTGTTTTACTGTTTCTACCAAAACTGAAGCTTGAATTGGTAATCAAAGAAGGGGAAAGATGTTTAGATTAAGATGCTAGGCTTTATATTCCATGTTTAAACTCTATCCACTCTTTAATTGAAAAGAAATAATGCTCACCCAGGTAATACTATTGCTGACCATTTAGCATGTCAATGGATGGGAAAAGGAAATCCGATCTGCAACCAGAAACGACTCACAGGCACAATTAATGGTTAAGTAGTAGGACTCAGGCAACAGGACACCAAAGTAAGCTGCTGACTGATTTCTCTCTCTCTCTGTCTTGCTCTACTCCACTCCCCAACTTTTTTTAAAGTTTGGCCCAAGTTGCAGGTATCTAAACTTAGCTGCTCTACCTCATTCCAACAAAACAAATCAAGCATGAATCACAGCCCTTCCTCCCCCTGAGCATTGCCAGTAGATCTGAGGCTTCTGTTCAGATCCAAGACTTTGTCTTTTCCCTTCTACTGCCAAGTAAAATACATTTGGTAATATTTAATTAAGGTTCCTATTCAGATTATATGGTCTCAATGCTAACAACAAGGCTTTAGCTACCCAACTCCCAGTGGCATGGTTAAAGCTACAAATATCAAATTGGGAACATAACCCTTCATTTAAATTTAATATGGGGCGTTATTGTAAATTAAATAACTATCAAGTGATTATTAAACCTTACCTAGAGATTAAGGATCATTATTAATTTCATAGCTGTTAACCCTCTATAATTATGTCTTTTGTAATCAGTTGGCATTTACTCATTAGTGTTATAGAGCGCCATCATAGCTTTGAATGTTATGCCATTGTTTTATCCTATTATGAATATTTTAATAGCCTTTAGTTATCTATATTATGAGAAATAGCCAATTTCATTAATTAACATTTTACGTACTTTTGAGAACTAAAATTCAAAATTCTACCTAATGGGCATATTACAGTGTGAAACAACAAGAGGCATATTGGGCCTGTATTAGTCTTTTTCCTCATGTGGGAAAAATGTTTTATAAGCAGAAGCTCACATTTAGCAGTGTAAAATACTGAAGCAGGCAATATTGGAAAAAATACCTGGTGTTTCAGAATTTAATGTTGCATACTTGATTCTGAAGGGCACATGTGTAGGATGCTGTAAGTATCAGTGTAAGCGCAGTACAAAATGTGATGAGTAGAGCAAGAAACAAGACAACCTGACCCCATAATCGTGAAAGTCTGTGGTGTGGTCACTGACTGCTACTGTCTGAAAAAAGAAGCAGTGCAAACAAGGGTCACTAAATTTACTTCTCCAGCCGATCATCTCCCATGTGCTCTGTCTCACCCTGATCAGCTTGCTACCTAGCTGTGCCATATCCATTTTTCTCTATTTTCTTTTAGCAACCTAAGGCTTGGCAGTAATGTCTCAACATGTAGTGGGCATTGTTTCACTACACAAATTGCTCCCATAGAGGATTTGTCTAGATTTGTGTTGGTCATGAGCATCTTAAACTTCTGCAATCAAGATGTATGATTAAAGGTCATGTTGTTTGAAGTTACTTTTTTTTCTATTTCCTTTCAGTTTTTTTACATCTACATATATGTAACTATGCTGTCCCATACAATATCAGTATTTGCAGCTTGGCTGACAGCTTGATAGGAATATTCAGATCTGGCTGCAAAACCATCAAGGTGCAGGGAAAGGAAAGAAAGCAGGCAAGAGCATGCATAGCATGTCACTGACCAAGACAGCACCTAGGCTCATAAAATTACTCTTCTTCTTGAGTTTATATCAGAGCATAGGAGACTTCTCTCACAGGGCTTTCAGATCCTAATCATGTTTCTGTCCTTCACATGGTACATGCATACATCTACAAAACAGGGATTCTTCATAGTATAACCACAGTAACAATTGTCCTGGGAAAGAGCTGGAACATCACTTGAGTGCAAATGGGCTGTTCCAGGTCTGTTCCTCTCATACTATAGAGATGTTATTAATCCTTGGCAAAGACAGCTTGATGGTCCAGGCATGCTTCACCATATGGTAGAAGTCCAACTGTTCCTAGTAGATACTCCACAGGTCTGCTATCATACAGCCCTTTCCCCAGGCACTCACCTAGAACATCTTCATATCCATAGAGACCAAGGGAGAATTTCTTGTGATACTAGATTAACAAGGACTACCAGATCCATTTTTGCAGGGGTTTTTAAACCTTACTTTGCAATGTGGAATTTGGTTCATCTCCTGAGATTTTCTGGACAGCCTTCCATATACACAGCACACTGCAAAGTCTAGAGCTTCAGGTGTCATCTGTACCATGGTCCTTCCAGTTCCTTTTCTAGATGCCCTTGCTGCTTTCAGACTGCAGAAATGTTTAAACCCTCTGACAGCTTTGGGGCTGTGTATAGGGTTAGCTAAGTGAAGTTTTAATGGCCTGTGATGTACAAAAGGTGACATGGAGTGATATAATGGTCCTCCCTGGCCTATTTAATAAGTCTCAGGAAAACAAATTTCAGAAGCATACCTTCAGGGATATTTTTTCCTCCCTTTTATTGCTAATTTGGCAGTATTTCTGTGTTCCAGTCAACTATAGGTATGTCAGACTGATGAAAGACTGCCCCTGGCTCACCCCTAAGTGGGCTGATTCAGCTATGTGGCACCAGTTCAAGCAAGAACATTTCCATCCTGTTTCTGCTATGTGCTATTAAAAATTGTTTTCCTGTGTAGGTAGTAGGAATGTAAGTGTCTGCAAATAACTTGTACCAGCCCAACCATTTTGTACAAACTAATGAAATTACGTCACTGGGCAATGACAGCCCGAGCCCTCACAGAGACCACATTAAACCCTGAAGCAGTTCAAATGCTCTCTCACAACTGTCTCAGACTATGGGTAGTGACAGTTGGGAAGATTTACAGGGTGGAAAATGCCTCTGCTTTTACTTGGCACTGAAAAAATGACACCAATTATATTAAAAAAAAAATAATAATTTTGTCTAACAGTAACAACCAAAAGTTCTATTTTCTCATTTGTAAAGACTTTTCATGCAAGTTAGCTGACTGATTAACGGGCATCATTAAATTACTGTATTTAGAAAGCTGTAATACACTCAAGTGTTGGCTTGTTCTCCTCCCAGGACCAAGGATATGAAACACATTTTTAACTCTATAAAGATGCTTCTGAAAAAGAAAGTCACAAGGAACACATGGCTGCTTCCTCTGTGTAGTAGCTGGTATGTCTCCAGTGGCTCCAACTGAGTAGGCGTGATTTATGCCAGCTGAGGTTCTGGCCCATGGTATCCAATTTTCCTTACCAAAAGAAGCTTCTTTTGCCTGCCTTCATACATGCAAAGATATTCAGCCTATAATAAAAGTGTGGTAAAAAGCACTAGGACTACTAAATAAGAAAAGAAACACTTCCAGTACTCATCCAGGGACCATACCTAAACATGACACATGTACACAATGATGACGTCAACTCCCTGCAACGGATCATGCAAACCTACTTGTGTCTTCCTGAACAGTTAAGGGAACATGACCCAGCCAAGAAGCGTCATCTTGGTTAATATGTTCACCTACCCTGAGCACAGGTGGAATTGGCCAAGGATGAGAAATGCTTTTGAAAGAAATCTCTCACTTGGAAATTTAGTCTCTAGTAGACTGAAAACCTGATATCTCGCATTGCACAATGTGTTGATTTTCAACAGATTAAAAATCCTCAGACCTCATCAATAACTCAGAGTGTACCTCAGAGGTTGTTGTGAGGTTAACGCATAAAATAGACCACCTACGTAGGGAAACTGCCATGTCCCTTTAAAATTTACTTTGTCAAAGAAGGACAAAGGAATTGATTTAATGAGGTTGTTTTCAGTTGTCTTTTGTTTCATATTTTACACAGGAAAAAGGAAAATATTTCTTCAGTTCAGGGCATCTGAATCATATTTCCAATGGGACAGGCACTTTTAGGACAGTAAGTTCTGAGGTATAAATAACCTTCAGTGAATTGAATCATAGTCATTCAGTTTTTGCATATGTGGAAACACTCAGCTTCCAAAAGCTGTGCTCAAGTTCTGTTTCAGGGAGCTATTACATCCTTGTTTAAATTAAAGGTATTTTGGCACATGACAGCTCAAAAATACTGATTGAACAATACAGTCAGCATCTTTGGTCTATAAATAGCAAGAGACTCACTCAGTGTGGTGAAAATTTAGTCTAACTGTCAAGCACTGTTAAAAAGGGAAGATAGGGAACAGGAGAGAGAAGCCCTTCAGAGATGAGGATGTACATTAATCCTTTTCTCAGAAGATATTATAAATGGACAAAGTAGCATTCTCTTTTTTTGTTTTTTTTTGTTTAAATTCTGATACTAAACATGCATTATAGGTTCAATTTATTTATTCAAGCTTTCATTAAGGTTATTCTGAGTATCATAGTCAGGAAAATGCAAAATATCACATTTACTACAGTTCAGTTCTATACCTTTTATTTGATAGGTGACGATCTTGAGTACAAGGTAGAACAATTTCTTAAAACTGTGTTACTGTACGGGTGTCCTGGAGTTTTGTTCCCAGGAAGATGTGAGGACCAAGACCCATTTCACAGCCTCTTCCACACAAGCTACACGTGCATAGATCCTCAGAGAGCCCCAGAGAAGGCTGTCTATTGGTATAGCATTTTGACATCCCTGCCAATGCCTTTATGTTTCTAGATGTGTGGGGGTAGTTTAGGTATGGTCCTTGAGGTGCTGTCGGTTTTATGAGCAGAAAGGCATACAAGGCTATTACAAAAAAACAAAACCCTCAGATTGTGTCTTTCTAGTTCTCTGGCATAAAATAGTTTTGCAGGTTAGTTAGGTTTTGAAGCATCACACAGTGGCCTATTACTCAAAAACAATATAAGTTAAATCTACTTTAAATGAAGAAAACCTGACTATTAAATACTGATCATAATGATTATTTTAAAATACATACGCAAAGAAAAACAGTCTTCAGGTCAAGACTGGCTCTCCATTTGTACTGTGAAAGACTTTCAGCAAAAGAGCAGTGAAGCTGACTATTCAGAGTTGAAGGCAAGGTAAATCTTTTGGGGTATTAGAAGAGGTGTGAGCAGCACACAAACAACAGCTTTCACTATCTGCACATTTTAAATTTCCGACACACAGTCAGGACTCTGAAGAAAACTAACAATATGAAAAGAATGAAATGTTTTGTCTGATGCTGTATTTCTTGCATGGTAATATCTTGCATCAAGAACTCTGTCCTCATATATGTTTGCACATTAGGCAGTGGACATGTTTCTTCATATGGCAACTGTGGTAATGACAGCAATAAAAAATGCAGCATAAAAAACATGGGGAAAAAACAAAAACTGATTCAGCTCCCAAACATTTCTGAAGATGGAAAAACAATTTATAGAGAGAGAATTAAATATAGTGCTCCTCCTTTATCAGCAATAAATCACAGGAGGGTTTTAATTGCTGTAAGTCATATCTGGATGCTGGGACAGTGCTCAGAACTTAGGCTGGTCTTGCCTCCACTTCCAGTGTTTCACAGAATTATCAGTGGCTTATGCTCCATCGTGTTTCTGTGTTCAATGAGAGCAAAGAGAATGAAAGACATAGTGATGACCATCATCTTCTAGCAGAGAATTATATTCATTATTATTTTCCCTGCTTTTGTATGTACAGAGAATGATCTCTAATGCATGGTCATCATGCAAATAATAGCAAAATATGAGTGGAATTCTGCACTGATCATCTGAGTCCAGCAATAATAGGTGAGCTATGAAAGAGAAAATGTCTTGTTAAAAAGCATAAGTTTTCCATCCAAGTAAGATGTGTGGCACAGAAAGTAGAAGGAGGGAATTGCTGTTGTTTAGCAGCTCCTCTTTTTCAAACAGTTCTTCAGCCTTGAAACAATTCCGTTAATATTGGTCATACCACCTACAGTGTCAGAAAACCATTGCTGCTGATCCAGATCAGGTGACTTGGAGTGAACACCATAAATCCATCTAGATATCACTTTCTAATTTTTTTATGCTAAAACCTGCTGTATTTCTAAATTATTGATTTTCTGGTGCAGAGGATTGGTCATCGTGATCCCAGAAAATTAAAGATTATTGGCACTGTTTCAAATAAATGATAGAATTCACATAACTTAAGTCTACCTCTTTTTTAACTTACTAAATTTTTTTTATTAAAGCATCACTATGTTTTTAATTCAGAGCTTATATAATAAAACCTGCAGAATTTAAAGATTAGTTGGCTAAGGGTGTGGTTTATGATGAGTAAAAAGACATACTTTATAAAATTTAATAGGGGTTTCAGTTTTTCACATATAAAATTTTCCTCTCATAACTACTATGATTTGGGTTGAAAAGTGAAAAAAGATACATTTAGATGTGGTCTGGGGTTAGTCAGAGGCCAGCAAAGGAAAAATATCAAACTCAAGGAATAAGAAGCTGAAAATTTCCAGCAATCATAGCAATAAAAATAACTCCTCTGTTGCGGTCCCTGTCTTTTTCCTTTCTTTTTATAATTTAAGCTTAGTATTGGGGAACTTGTCTTACACAAAAATCATGCTCAAAAAAATTGTGAGCCCATCTACAGTAGGAAAAGAGGCTTTACTAAGTATTTTCAGGTAAAAGCCTTTAAATGTGGGTTTATTTAAAGATGTGTTATTAATGATATATTTAATTAATTTTCAAGTTCCAATTAAGAAGCTTATCATGGCATGCTTAGTATGGAGATTGCATGTTTACTTCCTGTAGACAGAAAGGTTTTGCTGTAAGTCTTTACCCAGAAAACTTTTACTTTTGTAAAAGTATACTTTATTTTTGTTCCAGAAGATTAAAGATTTTAACTATGAGTATTGGACTGAAAAATTTAAAGAACTTGAGAGATTGTTTATCCATCGTAAAATTACCAGGTCTCTTTTTGATCTGAATTGTGTTGCAGTTTCCGGTAAGGTTAGATGGGAGAACAGCAGCTGCATATTGATTACTCTAGCCGAAAGCTTACAACACCGGTAGCCATAGAAGCCCCTCCAAAAAAATAAATGTTAAAAGCATTCCATTGAGAGAGTCATCCTCACCTTCAGTTCTTTAAAAGCAATAATGTATATTACTGAGCTCATTTCAGAGCTCAGTTTGATGATAACAGATTCATTAAAAAGATTATGAAGAGCAAGCACAGACAGGTGACAAGTGAGATAACAGTTTCATTGCAAAGCCTGACATGAACAAGAATGATTGAGCATTTTATAGCCTTTTCATCTTCAGATGTTAGTGCTGCTTCCACACCTGGAGAAACTGAGACTCATGATTAGATAAGCTGACAAGTTAAAAGAAGCAGCAGCAAAATTAGGGTGGAAAAAAGGAATGAATGAGAAGCAGTCAAGATAAAGTTCAGCTTCCTCCCCCAGAACCCTTAACATTTTGGGGACATATCACTGGATTTGGGGAACTCACCTTGGGGAAAGATCTGTGGGGAATGGCTGCAAAAGCGCAAATAAGACCCCTCAGAAATAGTAAGAAGGTGACGAGTTTGGCACAGCTCTCCTTTCCTCTTCTCCTTAATTACATCTGCTGCTCTATCCTCTTCTTATTTTATCTTTTCTTTCACTTTTTTCCGTTCCCTTCATCCCATTTCCGTTAATTAATCTTCATCACCTCACCACATATTCCTCCCCGCAATCAACACATCACTGGCATCTGCTGTTGTTGCACTGTTCATGCTGTTTGTTGCAGTTGAGCCTGTTCTCTGTCTTGTTTGTCTCTATTCCATTCAGCAAGTAATTCAAAGCAATTTTGAGATACTTTTTTTTTTTTTAAAGCCTCTAGGTCCTAGCATTATAATCATAATTAATTGCATTAAAGCAAGGGGCCAGCATTCAAGATAAGAAATCTCTACTCCCAGTCTTCTGTTGCAATGATGCTGTTTTGCTGCTGTGAACAGGTAGCTGGACCATCTACCTCAGTCCACCCACACTAAAAACCTCTTGGCTACCTATGATTGTGCATTTTGCTTTGTTTTCAGAAACATTACTGTACATAGTCTGAAGAGGCATTGCTGATGAGGTTAGACAATTCCACTACCTTCAGTTGGTTTAACAGTATAAAACTCAAATCCTCTATCATGACAAAATAATGCAATGTGACACCATGTGAGGATCTAACCCATATACTTTAAATAGTTATTATCCTCCTATCATCCATCTGTAACCATAATTAAAAATAATGACTTCAAGAAATAAAGTGAACAAAATTTTGTGAATGTAAAGGGGAAAATTCCTAATTTCTGTTTGCAGCCTTATAAAGTTATGTCTATCTGCATGATTTTAAGTGCTTAGAAATAACTGTTAAACACAGCCAGGATGGGAAAACAGATGTATCTTGTAATTAAAATAAATCAATTAATGTTTCTGTTCCCTTCAGTTTTACCTATAGGCTATGTACTTCCCATGGAACCAGGCCACCCATTGAAGCAATCCACCCCAGTGTGGCATCTGTTTGTCCAAAATCCCCCAAGAATAAAATGCCTCTATATCTCAACAAGTGTGAAGAGGCATAATTATTTGTACTCACGTAACTTACAAATTTTCTACTCAACCTCAAAAAAAGAAATTACAGGTTTTTTTGCTTCTGCTTTTCCTCTTCTCACTTTTGATGTTAGATTAAATATGACAACCCTTATCAGTCAGCAAAATGAACCAAACTCATTCAAAAGCCTCAGGGGTAAGGGATTTCTTTAATCACATTCACACAAATTATGAGGATTTCAGATAGATGAGGTAATACAGTTGAGTATTAGCAGCTGTAATTTAACAACTCATGAGGCAACAAAAATACCAAACCCAAAACCACATGGGTTATGTCCCCTTTCCTAAATAAGTGATAAGTGCAAATTATCGAAATATATTTGTACATCAGATCTTTTGTTCAAGGAGTCCAAGGTGGCTCCTAATAAGAATGTTATTTTTATTAATCTCTTGCTGAGAGTGCATCCAGCCTAGTTTATAAATTTACTCAGCGCAAACTGCAAGCATGTCAAATTTCTTAAGCTGTAGGAAGGGAGGATCATCTAATTGTGCGTCATCAGCATAGGATATGTACTGAGCGGTAGAGACAAGAATTGCACAGTGGTCACCAAGGAAGAACTGAGAGTTAAAGCTGCCTTCATTTTTGTGGTTGCAAAATATCATCCAGTAGCAAGATACCCTGAAATCTAGCAAAGAAAGTTTTACCAAAGATGCTCCTTTACTCAAAGGAACATTAGTTTTGCATGAATTAGAAAGTTGTTGCTTGTACAATAGGCATCAAAACAGATAAAGGATACGGAAACCAATTGAGAGTGCAACTGTTGAAAAAAAAAGTGTAAGAAGTTCTTGTCTTCAGCAAACTGCAGTACCAAGGGCATTCAGCCCTTCAACCCTGATCAGAATTAAACAGAAAATCTTTCCTAAATATTACCATCTAATATTGGCCTTTCCTTGCAGGAGAAATTCTGCATGATTTTCATCATCTTTGTGTCCATTTGCAGGACAAATCTTCAGTATGTCCATGTGTCTCTTGCATTGAGGAGCCCAGAACTGAACCCAGCACTGCAGGTGTGGCCTCACTGGTGCTGGGGAGAGGGGAATCACCTCTTTCAACTCGCTGGAAGTACATTACTAGAACACAAGGTCCCATTTGCTGCATTTGCTGCAAGGGCACATTTCTGGCTCCACCAGGACCACCACGTTCTTTTCTGCAAAGCTGCTCTCCAGTTGAGTGTTCCTCAGCATATAGTGGTGCATGGGATCATTCTTCCACAAATGCAGGATCCTGCACTTCTCTCTGTTGAACTTCATGAAGTTCCTTCATCTTCAATTTCTTCAATCAATCCTTATTTCTTCAATATTTATTGCTATTAATGTATTGGTGTGGTGTCTTGTTACTTCTTCAATTCATGGTAAAGAACATGAATTCTTAAAAGCTTCTAATTTTTCTTCCACGGTCAACTATAAATATTAAGGGACATGTTTTCTTCTAAATTAATTTAAAATCTTGCATCACTGTATGGAAGCATAAAGGCTCAACTTTGAATTCAAAATCATCTTTTTCTCAATGGTCACTGCAATACCCTCCTCACAATGAAATTCCGTCCTGATGGTAATTGCATTTTAGTGATGATTGTAGGGAACCACTTTATCTCCGAAAGCAGGACTAGGATTTGAAAAGCCTGTTTGATTACTTCTGAAAAAAAAGTCATCATACAAATGAAGTTGAGATAATGAGGCACTGTGTGGAAAGAGTGTCTGCTATTTCCAGCTTTTGTGCTAGAAAATATTAGAAAGAGTTATCACTCAAATCAAAGGTGAATTGGATCTAGGGGGTCTACAGAATGCCACGTGGAACAGAAAGTCCTGTGACAAGGACAGAGGAAACCAAGACTGTTTTCTGAAAAGCTTTATAATTGCCCAAGAATTTCATCCATGAAGAAGAAGAAACAGCAAACAGGTAGATCTGGTCTTTTTAGACAAGACAGACATTTGTAAAGATCATTTGTTACGATGACCCTGCACAACAAGACTGCTGCTCAGAGCCTGCCTGTGAAAACTGGGGATGTATAAAGCAGGTTGTGCTTATCTTGCTTTTATACTGGATTTGAGTATGAACTGAGTTCTAAAGGGAAAAAAAAAAAAAGAGCTAGTGTATCTCAGTATCATTTAATTGACAACAATTAATAACACAAACCACTCAGATGACAATTACCCCCAAAGGTACAGAATCTCTCGGTTAAGAAGAAACAGATGCAATAAACAAGACTGTAACAAAAAGGATAAATTAAAAGAATAAACAGAAAGAATTTTTATTATCGATTTATAGATTGTAGCATCATAGAGTGTAGCATAATTAGGTGTGAGGCTTATGATGCACTGATGACTGCTAGAGAACAGAAAGAGAATCCATGGCCAACAAGAAATACCCTATACCTTTTCATATTCTGAAGAACTAGCCTGCAAGTCTGAATTCCAAGAGTCAAAACTTGAACCAGCAGCTCAAGATTAGTGATATAAATGAAAGCTCAATGAATAATTTTCTAGGCAATTAATTAGTAAAGCATTAAAAATATTTCAAACTCATTTTTCCACTTTATACTAAACAAACTATCAGCATGAAATCCCATAGGTGAATATTTTAATTTTATACCTTCCTTGCAAAAACAATGGCTGTAAGACTTAGAAAATTCTAAGAACAATTAAAAAAAAACAGAAGATATTTCATCAGGTGAGCTTATACAACTTCATATCTGCAATCTCCTGTTTGATGCTCCCCAATACAATAGTTACTGAAGTTGATTAATATTCATCCAAGAGGTAGAAAACTCGTGGAAGAAGTGACTAGCTTCTCCCTCAAAATCTTCTCATGGGCTTGCTTATTTTCACTGTGTCATTAACAGACATTTGGTTGGTTTAATTACCTTGGAAACACAGAAATTTTATTGACTCAGAGGAACACCATGCAAACATGGCTTTCCACAGTGCGTTGGTAAGTCTTCCTTGCCTTGCCTAGTGCTGCATAAAGGTAACTCATCAGTGTCCTTCAAGAGCATCAATCTTTGCACTGCATTCCCATTTCTGAAGTGGTATTTCCTCTCAGAACAGTATTCTACACCTCACCATCTCCCACAGCTCTTCTCCAACTTCCTGGTGTAGGTAGTGAGAAACTGTCTTACAATGCAAGATTTTAGCAGTGGGATTGAATCTCAAATCTGAACTGAAATTGTGGCTTTCCACAGGAACTACTATAAGACCAAACTCTTTATTAAGAGAATATCTTCTATCTCTGACTGCTTCAGGTGCTCCAGCAGTCACTGAAATATATTTAAGAGGTTAAAAAGCATGGTGAAAATATACCTCATAGTTCCCGAAAATAGAAAGAATTGTTAACAGTTCACTTATCTTTGTGGCAACTGGTTTCCCATGTGAGAGACAACAAGAAAGTCTGTATTTGACTTGTACCTCCTTCTGTGTCATGCATCTAGAAAACTCTCAGAATCACATCTGGAGGATTGACAGTATCAGCTGTGCTGTATAGTCAGTATGGCGGTTACAGTTTGAGCACTTCTTTGTTAGGAAGGATTAAATAGTTACCGTGACTCAACTGGTGATGGTCATCTAGTTCACTTTTCACAGTTCCTCCAGATGGAATTGTGGTAGAGATAATGGAGAAACACCGGGATGTCTTAGTGCGGAGGCCATTTCCTCAAACCCTACCAGATCAATAGCAGAAGCAACGGTGCTGTGCTATCAGAGGTGGAGGTTTGCTGGGGGAACCTTTGCAGTCCCGGGTGTTAATTCAGGTTAGATGTGCATGCCAAAAAGTCAGTTAACTGTAGTAAATTGATTCACTCACAATTGATTCCTGAGTTGTTTGGTTTAGGGGTTTTCTTACTGATCCACTAATGACACCTTATTAATGGTAGATTGACAATAAATTGATTGGATAGCATTAAGACCCTGGAAAGGGGCTGCAGCAGAGCCTTTGAAGTTCCCACACACATTACAATGCAAGCGTAGATTGAACCCGTCATAGCATTCTCACCTCTTGAGGAATAGAGAACAGTCAAGGTACACTGAAAAAAACATTTTTTGACTAGGAAGCAGAGTCACTTCAAAGTGTGAAAGTTGCTGTGGATGTCTGTAGACCCCCAACATGAACTGTCATTAAATCATTTGTCATTTCCATCTAGTTAGCCTACAGCATATCACAAAAACCAGCAGCAACGGAAAACACACGTTGCTATCCACCTAGTACAAGTCAATGGATGCACCTGGCTCACTGCAGTTTGATATCCTTAAGGCATTTCAACAAACCAGGGTGGGGAGACAGGATGGAGAGAATATTACAGAATATTACTTGCCAGACCTCAAGATGAGGCAGAGCTGATACCAGTGTGTGAGAGATCCAAGTGTTTATTTGTACATGTACATCATTCAAGCATTCCAAGAGATGTGCTGACATCTTTCAAGATGAAAGCATGCTAGCTGACCTGGTTTAGGATCTGTGTTATAAGGGAAACTAAGGTTTCATTCTACTCAGAATTCTAATACCTCCAAATTTGTTCATCTTCCAAATCAGAACAAAGTTAATAACTTTAAATGCAATGGCAGGTAAAAAATTTCAGGCATTTGTCTTCCATTATAAATAACCCTGGTGTGGCGGTGGTATAATGTATAAAAGCCAAATCTGGTTGAGACTCTAAACAACTTATTTCAACAATTTTTGTCACAAGAAAAATTTCTGATGTTAAGGAAACAGAGGTTTGAGGGTTTATTTCATTTTCAAGTGTAGAACTGTTGCCAAAAATAAATCTAAGCAATTGACCTTGCATTATAGTTTATTAAACACAAACATAATGCAGAGCTTTGTCTCACGCAGAATTCAAGGCATTTCTTTAGAAACTGATCAAATCTGGCTTCACCTGTTTGAATGCTGATTGATGTAGCCAACTGAATTAGGTGCAATGAGATTTAAGTAATACTTTTCTGGCTACAAACTGAGGCTTAGCTGCATATTTAGCTAACAACCTGTAAAAACACATGCACGTGCTTATTTTGAAGAGAAATTGTTCATAATCTAGAAAAAAACCTTTTAAGGAAAATAGGTCCATAACTTATAAAATGTAGCATAGAAAAATGAAAATATGATATTTTGACATACAAATTTGATCCTAAATAATCCTTCCTTTCTTCTTTTAAGTTTTCCAATTTTAAGGCAATCTAGTTCCCTCTTTAACATCTATACAGCCATGTTGTCCCTCTCCATATCTGAGGGTAACAGAGGAACTATATAAACTATGTAATAATCTCTCCCTAGAACAGCTTGTTGACAAAATGGAATATGCTGATGTATTCATAAACCTGTCCAGAAACTGTTCTTTTCCGTGCTTTACCAGAACAGCAACCAAACAGTTACGAAAAAAAAGTGTCCAAGACAGTAGGAAACAGATAAACACCAAAAGCAGTTCAAATATCTTCAGCCTTCCCAATTCCACTCCTAAGAAATGAAGAAAAATAAAATATCTTTCATGGTTTCTGGAAGGGCTGTTGTAACATGCAAGCTGACAACATTCTCCTTTCTAGAAAGAACATGGCGACATGAGCAGCAGAAGAGGATTTAAAGCTCATTACTTGTTATTGTCTTGAGATGTGCCAAAAGACCCATTTTTTAATTTGAAGACTTCAATGTAACATTGCAGAAAAAGGATAAAACCAACTTTTTATTAACATATAAAGTAGTCAAGAGTGAAAACTCTTCCCTAGGATGATATTCAGAATGAACCAATATTTTGATGACATTTACACAGTAGATACAAACTGGGTTATGAGATCCAAACAGGAGGTGTGATGTTTTGTAAGCAAGTGTTTTCAGTAGACAGTATTTCAAACATATGCAGAAAGTTACAGAGTTTTGCTTGGGACTTTTTTATTTTCTAAATGTTCAGTACAGTAGACTATTTGAAGTGGTCGGGAAGAACTCTAATCTACCTAAAATTCACACTTACATCATTGTCAGTTGTGACTTTCAAATTTCATTTAGACCATGGAAAAGGGACTTGTAACCCTAGAAACATTCGCAACAGCAGACTAGTTTAAGTTTTTAAGATAAAATTGTAAGAGACAGCATCATCGTAGTCGTGTCAGGCTTTCATTCATCTGGATGGGCTGAATGGCTCTACCAGATGCCAACATGCCAAATTTTGTTTCCTGAATTACATCCTTACCACGTGAAATCTTGCCATTAAAAACATCCCTCCACAAAACCTCCATATTAAGCCAGCCAAGCAGGAAAGCAACTGAAAATGAGGAATATATACATCTCGCCTGTCCAGCTTTGAGGCACTGCTAGCAGGTGTGCCAGCTCAAAAGCTTTTCCCAGGAGATTGGTGAGTTTTTGGCCCCTTCAACCACTCAGGTTTCCCAGCAGATCCCTCTCCTCTTGTTCTTTTTTTTTTCAATATCCACCCCATATACAGATATTTTATGTGCAATAAGAAAGTGATTTTTCTGTGTTAAAGAAATAAAACCAAAACAGAACCCCAACAAACAGAGTTGAAGTGCATGTTTTAAATGGATATTCTATTTACTTAATTACTCTTGTTGTTTGGTTTGTGTAAACAGTTCCCCAGTTGGGTTAACACAGATAAAGACCAAAGAAAATGCATGCTGTTTTTGTCATTTTTCTACTTAATGTCTGTTACAGTATAAGACTACATCTACAAGAAAAAGAGATAAAAAACCCACATGGTTGATTTTAGGCACAAGACGCACATATCCAGCAGTAAAAAGCCAGCTCTCTGAGGCAAAAATTCTTTACCTTATAAAAAGTGCATCAATATAATGTTACTGAAGTGCCTCAACAAAGTGCATTTCTTCTAGCTAAAGGATTAGTGAGAATGGCATGTTCTGACAGACCCCACCTTGGAATAGCTAAAGAAATATTTTTTAAATGTGCTTAATATCTGCAAGACAGCTAAGGAATGAGGCTCTGGACACTTGAAAAGACACTGAACTCCAGTGTCTCAAAGTGGTCAAACTGACCTTTGTTTTCTGCATCCAAGGTGCAAAATAAGAAGAAATCTTGATTTTTTTAAGTCAAGGTGAATACCAGAAACAGCAAGAGGCAGCAGTCAAACCTAACAGGTTTCAAGGTGAAAATATAACACGACAAAGATCTACCTATCCTGGGGTCTTATCATATCTGAATATTAAAATGATGAGGCACATGTTCCCCATTATTTAGGTCTGCATTATTGCAAATTTTCATTCTCATATTTCTTGCAAAAGTTTCTTAAGAGATAGGTAGTCCCTGTATCTATTAAAATCAGAATTCTTTACCTCTCAGCAGGATATAGAACAGACTGACATACATCCTGGTCCTGCAAAGCAACTAGTGCATGTAAAAGTTTAATTGGAACATGAAATATTTAGCAGTTCCATTGCTGTGTAAATGTTATTTATTATTAAGTTCTTACATTGATACAATTAGACTTTTTTCCTCCTCTCCTCAGATTCACAACTCACAATTCAGCGTTACTAACTCTGAGAATGAATCAGAGAAAAAGAGATATACCTGCTGCTAATCTGTGTACTTAAAAGCATCATTAAATTTCCCTGCTTATAGGAGTAACATGCCTACTTTTCCTGCTAATCAAATGACAGAAAAACAAACTTGGAATGAGTCCAAACCCCAAAATCAGATCCAAACCTACATCAAACGTCTCTAAAATGCAGGGTTATTTATAGCAAGGGTGGTGGTTTGGGTACATCTCTAACCCAAACCTCAAACTGAACTTTGGTTTTGATTCAAAGTGTTAAAACTATAGGTTCCTTCTGATTCTCTCCAAATGAATTGGCTCATCACTTGTCTGAGGTACAAATTACTCAAGCAGGAATTGTCTGGCAATTTGTCCACTGAACAGCGAATAAATCCTTTCTGCAAAGACATAACATTAGACCTGATACTATAAAGTTTGCATTCATAGATAAAGCATTTGCAGTTGGAAGTGGCCCACACTGGGAATTCCTTAGGAGGCCCTTAAAACCACAAGCTACTTTTTCCCTTCTAGGGCCCTTCCTTATTATTCCTTTTTTTTTCATCTCAGATTGCAGTTTGAAACTTGATCTTGTTTCATGAGATGGGGGTGGCGTGGGGTAAGAGGAAAAGGAAAAGAGGAAATTTTCTGCCAACAGGAGAAACACAACAGTAACACTCCAGAAGTATGCTCTATTGTAACTAATAATGTGAAGTTACAACAACATGTAAGTACCATTTGCAGATGATACTGGGTACAGTAAAAGCTCAGCATTCTGCTGCCCTTTGCGTTTACTCATTAGGAGGATTGTTTCAGACTGCCTTTCCTGATTCCAAGTACTCACTCTCCCTTGGGTTTGCAGCATTCTTTCCTTTAACTGCCTTACCGTCTCTATAAACCGCGGGCCAAACTCCCAAAGGCAAATTAATTCAATGTACTACTTCTCCCTCTCTGTTTCCCATCCCTCTCCCTTGTCACCTTCACATGCCATTTTTACTTTTGTCACAGCTCTGGGATCAGGGCTGCCAGGATATCGTTCACCTCCTTGACTCTGTGTGCACACCCCAGCCAGGTCCCAATATCTTGAGATAGAAACCAGGATATCTATATTAGAAGCAAGCAAAAGCCTGATTTCCGAACAATATTGCCAAGCCCCAGAGAAGACCTTAGAGATTGCATGTGGCACTGTTTCAACACAGGCAATATTCTGCCTGCATACGCATTGCCTAGCAATATGGCCTGATCCCGTAAGAGACATTGAGCTATACAGTGAGCTCTAGTAGGAAATTAAATCCCCTTCATTTTTCTTGCTTTCTCTCCCCCTCTCTTCCCCACTCCTTGCCCCTTTCTTTTCCATGACAGAAAATCTGAAGATTTCTTTCCCACACCTCTAATTGGCATGACATTTGTTGTTGAGTAGTAGATTCACTATTAGCAGTTCTTACATGAAAACCAGCGAGAAGCTTTGAAAACCGCTTTTCTATTGGAAAGTTGGATTAGGAGATAACTGCTAGCAACACTGCCCACCTGTTGTTCTTAAACACTCTTCTATGAACAGTTCAAACACCAATTATGCCCCTATGCTGTTGGTGCTGAACAAATAACTAAGAATTTTACTGAAGAAATGAAAATACAGAAATAGAGAAAGTCTTTTGAATGGAAAAAAGAAATTCAAGAGTCTCTGAGATTTCTTATTGGAAGGCATGATACAGAGCTGGGAACAGAGTATGAGCAACCTGTGCCTGTATTACCTTCATAATACACCCATGTGGAAGGTGTAGGAGGCTGTTTCCACTATAGTCTCTCAATAGTTAGATTACCATTTTCATGGGCAGTGTTAAGTTTCCCATGAGACAGTGCACACCTATGCTACTGGTGAAATGTGCCAACCACTGTTTGAAATTTAGGACAAAATCCTGGTAATGGGAGACTCTGTTCATTTCCAGCAATGTGAATGCTGAATTTATACAACAGCCTTGCAAGAAGACCTGCAGTTGGGACTGTCCAGAATAAAAGTAGTATTTGGCTGAGAGCTAGTGTGCTGCAATGGTTGCACACATTGTTGTGATGTGCAATATAGCTCATAAAACTTATGAACCATGCTGGATGGTGTGACCTGACTGCCATTTGTTCAGCTTCATTGACGAGGTAATTAAAAGCAACTGTGTGCTTGGAAAGGTAGCACTTGTAATCCAGCAGGTGGATTGAAGGCCAGACTGAATTTACACTAGATAATGCATATTTAATGAATCTTTCACTTTAAAAAAAAAAAAGCCAACCCCGTCCCCCCTCCCCCAGAACAAAACAACACTAAACAACCCCAAACCAAACAAAAATAAACTGCTTGGGGAGAAAAGAAGACCCCCAAAATGCATGATGAAACACTGATGCAAGTGACTGTGCCTGTGGACTTTAGGCCTCTCTTCTCTCAATTATGGACAGAAGGCCCGTGGTGGATAGTAGGTTGGTTTTGTTTATTTCTCAGTTTGCACTGTGTTCCCTTTAGGAGAAGAATTCAGTTCAGCTCTCCCAGAAAAAGGGGTGGGGAGGGACTCTGTGGACCTGCAGACGAAGGGCTCATACCCTGGGAAAGGCTGAGTGAGCAGCCATACAAGCCAGATATGGTAGAAAGAATGTATTGGTGACCAGAGGAGGCTGCAGTGTCACCAAGACTCTGACGATTACAGAAAGAAATTCAAAGCAAGTATGGAACCTACCTTCTGGACAACAGTAGGAAGTGGAAAAGCTTTGTATAAACACTATTTTCAAAAAGAAGCCTATTCTGTCTCCCTGACATTTTATGTTTCTCTTTCAAAAGTTGAATGACCCACTGGTTCTTTTAATAAAGCCTAGATGATGATGATGATGATGATGATGATGATGATGATGATGATTATATTATTATTATGATTATTATTAATTTTCTCACACCGGGAGATGGTTTCAGCATGTTCATATCAAACCTCTGTCCAGTTTAGTTTCTGTAATATATTGAGGATTGTGATCTTACTCCCTAAATCCTCTTGCAAGAATTTTTACAGACCAGGGACCATCATTTTCTCCTGCTGGATCTGTACCTGAACAGTTAAAATTCTAGAGAAAGCATGGTCAAGCAATGGCAAAGCAATTTAATTATTTGGAGAGGGCTGAAGTCCTCCATAGAAAAAAGCATAAATCCTGCAAGTATCTTAAGCAGTGAGTGATCACTTCACACTACAAAGGAGCACACAAACCAAGAAAGGACCTGCAGTCCCATTTCTATTTGCAAAAAAAGAGTTCCAGCAAAAAAAAACAATAGTGGAAAAATTAATATCTATTCAGAGCTGGCCTTGACTGATGTATTTGATGGTTTTAATTTCAAGTTCTGCCTGATTTTTCATTTAACTCCTGAAGAGAGGACTAAGAAGACAACATTAACAAATGGGTTTATAGGAAGCTATATGACACTTACGAGTGAGATTCTGTCAAACAGAGGATATAAATAGAAGAAAATATATGGCAGTAGCAGATGTAGGTGAAAGGTTAAAGAATGCAGTGCAGAGGGACCAGGTCTGAAGTAACTACTGGAATAACTAGAGTTAACCAATATAAGACAATCATCTCTCTGAGGCTAAAGCTTATGGAAGGCCAACAGTGTTTTGGCACTGAATACTCTTTAAATAACTGCAACATATTACTGAAAAGAAAGGCTTTGGGAGCTCCACATTCTAGGAAAAATACTAACCAGATACAGGTTCACATGTTATTGTAAACAGCAAAAATCAACACCACATCCTACACATAAAAAGAGATGCAAAACTTATAACATTTTGCAAACAGCAGCAAAGTGAACAAAGATAATGCAAACATCACTAGCTAAATATTTTAAAGGAAAAATGGATGCTGTAGAAGAAGTCATCATTTGAAATATCATTCTATGTGAAAATTCTGTGCATTAGTTTTCAGCTGGACATGAGTATGTAACCAATAGTACAAAAAAGTTTTACTATAAAAGAAGAGAAACTACTTGCACTAGAGAACAGAATGTGAGAATAAGGAAAACAAAGTACATTGTTAGAGGGTGATGTCAGTTACCAAACTTGCAGTTAGACACAAGGGACAGAGCATGCAGAGCCCATATAGAGAATGCAGTAATATACAAAGAAAAAAAAAGCCAGAGCAAAAAAAATTATTTTGAGTCCAGCACTCCATCATGAGAAAGATCTGTTTATCTCCTTTATGACTGAGAAGAATTGCAAACTGCAATATTCTCACTGTCAGGATAGGTTAAATCTCAGACACATAAGCATACAATGCCATTTCTTCCATTTTACCTATCCAAAGACCCTGAAAGAAGATAATAAGCTGCTTCACATCTGTCTTTTTGTTCAAACAGATTACAGGAAGTTAAAAAAAAGAACAGGACAGACTGAAGAAAGAGAGAGTCAGGAAACAATGACCAGACTGCATCTTAACAGCTGCAGTGTTTGTTTTAGAAGAAAACACATGGATGTCCAGGTGCAAGATACCTCAGGGTTTAATCAGGGATTCTTATGAAATTCAGCTATAAGGTGCACTGTGAATATATGTAATTGAGTTTTATGCTGTTTATTGAAGAATTGGAGAGTTAATTTTTGTCTGGGGTATAACATATGTTAACATAGGTTGTGTCTCTCCATGGCAGAAAACCTAGGCATACGGGTGTTGCTGAATACAGAGTTATTCAGTCACTCTTTTGGAGACCAAAGCTGTTGTTTGACAGGAACCACGAACTGTAATCCCTGAAGTGTGAAGGAGAGGCAGGACACTCTCATTCAGTTTACATATGTATCTGAGACAAAAGGACACACGCCTTGGTACAAAACTGATTATCAGTTGGCATTAGGAAAAGAATACTCCCATGGTTAAACTGTTCCATGATTTTGTGCTTTGCAAGTAATTTATGCTGTCCATGGAGACACTTGGAAATTCTTATAAACAATAGATTGGCTAGGCTGTTCATAAGTTTGTTCCACTTCTGTAATTAGAATATAAAATTTATAAAAATTCTGTAAAGATTTGTGAAATAACTTTGTTGTAACAGAGGTTCAAACAGCCTGGCCATGAAGAATTAGCACTTCAGGTGGCCAGGATTCTTTATCCCAATTCGGGGGTTGCTTTGTCACAAAGTCTTTTGAGCAGGAGCTATGAGTCAATTCTCAATTGCCAAAAAGACACTAGGAAAATCAGAAATATTTCAAAAATGTGCAATTATTTGTCTAACTATGCAGATAAATATTTTAATCCTGTAAAATCTAGCTAAAACATAAACTCCAAGCTCTTTGTGTCTCCATTTTCTGCTAACTAAAATATTTTAATACTTCATAATTGTATCCAGTTACCCACAAAATAGCAAAACACCATCTCAGTTTGTTATAATAAAGTTACTTGAAAACTAAGCAAAAGAATAAGTAATCAGTTATATATGATTCCTCTCTCATTTGTAGATATTGATACTGCACTCCTAGCACAATTACTATATATTGCAGAATAAAATCCCATTGACAGCACCTGCTGTCATTATCTGCTTTGTTTCAAGTACAATCATCCTTGTGTGGGTTATTCATTAGAACATATAAACTTATAATTTTCAATATTTTGCTTCTTTTTCTGTCAGTGGACCCAGAAAGACACATGCACTGAAATTCAAATTTGTTGAAAATATTCTTAATGTTCATGAGACTTCAAAACTGCTAAATATATATTCTTGAATCTCTTCTAAAACCATAGATTTTCCTCAGAGAGTAGGGATGACAAAGCTTTCTTATAAAAGACAGCAGTTACACTATAACTTTGAGTAATAAGAGGAACAGAATATAAAGCACAGCAGAATTTTTTTTACACTAATATATAAATATATTGTTGGATTAACATACACAATATTAGTAATAGTTATAAAAATTTCAATAAGAGTGTTTTCTTTTCCTAGTAGGTATGCTGGCTGGAGTTTAAGGAGATACAATGCCTATGCAAAAGTGTTTGATCCAGGGGTCATTGAAGGAATGAACATGAATGGTTCATATTGGAAGGGACCTGTGGGTGTAATCTGCCTTGTTCAAGTGGATCCAACTGCCCTGATCAAGCAGGACCACTTGAAACAGCTGATCCAGGACCACCTCCAAGGATGGAGATTCTCTGGCAACTTGAGCCAGTGCTTGGTCACCCTCACAGTAAAGTACTTCCTGAAGTTCACAAGAAACTTCCTGTATTTCAGTTTGTGCCAATTGCCTCTGGTCCTTTCACTTTAAAAAGCCGGTATCTGTCCTCTTTGCATTCTTCCTTTAAGTATTTATATAAGTTAATAATTTTCCTGAAGAGTCTTCTCTTTCCAGGCTGCACTGTCCCCAGTCCTCTCAGCCTTTACTCAAAGGAGAGATGCTGCAGTTCCTTCATGGTCTTAATGGCTCTTTGCTGGACAATCTTCATGGACTGGGAAGCCCAAAACTCAACCCAGAACTCCAGGTGTGGCCTCACCAGTTCTGAGGAGAGATGAATCATAGAATCATTACAGTTGCAAAAGACCTCTAAGTCCAGCCACCAGTTTGGCACCACCCTGTTCACCACTAAACCATATCCACAAGTGCCACATCCACACACATTTTGAACACTTCCAGGCATGGTGATTCTACCACTTCCCTGGGTGGTCTGTTCCAATGCATGATCATTCTTCTAGTGAAAAATTTTTTCTAATTTCCATTCTAAACCTCCTCTGGCACAACTTGAGGCCATTTACTCTTGTCCTGTCACTTGTTACTTGGGAGCAGTAACAAGAGCCCCACCTTACCACAATCACCTTTCAAGTAGTTGTAGAGAGAGATAAGACCTCCCCTGAGCCTCTTTTTCTCCAGTCTATACTACCCCAGTTCCCTGGGCTGTTCCTCTCAAGGCTCGTGCTTCAGACCACTCACCAGCTTTTTTGTCCTTGTCTGGACACGCTCCAGCACCTCAGTTTTTCTTGTAGTGAGGGGCCCAAAATTGAACACAGGATTTAAGGTGAGGCTTCAGCAGTGCCAAGGACAGGGAGAGGGATGTACAGTGAAGGATCCCCTCCTTTTACCTGCTGGCAGTATTTTAATGTAGCACAGGATCCCGTCTGCTCCATCTGCTGTCTTTGCTGCAATGACAGCAAAAAAAATTGTTGGCTTATGTTCAGTTTGGGATCCATCAGGATCCTTTTTTCCTAGCTGCTCTCCAACTGAGTGGCCTCCAGCACACAGTGGAGCATCAGCTTGTTTATCCCCAAGGACAAGACCTTGCACTTCTCCTTGCTCAACCTCACCAAGCTCTTGTTGGCCCATTTCTCTGGGCTGTAAAGATCCCTCTGGCTGGCAACATGATCATCTGGTGTATCAGCCACTGCTTCCAGTTTTGTGTCAACAGCAAATTTACTGGAGGTAAGTTCTGCATCATCAGCCAGATTATAAGTGAAGATGTTTAACAGAACTTGACCCAGTATTGACCTAATATTTTACCATCATTATTGGCCTCCGACTAGACTTGTGTTCACTCTCTGAGCCTGGACATTCAGTCAGTTTTCAACCCATATCACTGACTATTCATCCATCCCAACATTAACAGCTTGTCTACAAGGATCTTATGGGTGACAGTCAAAGGCCTTACTGAAGGCATGTAGGCAATATCCTCTGGCCTCATATCATCTGCTAATCCAGTCATTTATTGCAGAAGCTTATAAAGTTGGTCAGTCATTACTTCCCCGTGGTGAAGCCATGCTTCTGATGATCCTTTTCTCATCCTTTATTTGCTTGGAAATGTTTTCCAGGACTAGGTGCTCCACAACCTTCACAGGGATCAAGGATCAAGGTAAGGTTGACTGACTTACCGGGAAAAAAAGTAGATCCACAATGCTCAGTTTATGTATGTAGATTGTTTTGTTGGTTTCAAATGGTTAATATGTATTATGGCTCAAGCAATTTTTGGCCAAAAACTCCATAGGCATCCCAAGCACCGAGTAAAGTCACTAACAAATGAGCAGGGAAAGAAAGCACTTTGGGTCATTCCACTTTTTGCTGCATCAGAGGATTCATAAATGGGAAAACTCAGGTGGATTCATTACATTCACAGTACAGCACACCTTAGCCTTTCAAAACTCTACCTTACACAAAACTTTCCTGTCAACTCCCACTCTGTTCTTTCAGTTCAAGAATGTTATATTTAAAAGGAAAGAGAAAACAATAAGCCCTATATCTGCAGTGCTTCAAGTCCACTCTAACTAAACTAGGACTTTAAAGTTAAGCACTGTGCACACATTTTGGTATTTGTCCATTCCTGTTTTTTTCCCCTCAACGTAAAAATGCTAATTTTTTCATTGAGATAGTGTCATGTGCAGAGGTGGCTGGGAAGGAGTCAGATTATTAACTAAGGTCCTGCTGAAAATGTAGACCTTTTCTCCTTTCTTTTCCCCTTCAACGGGTTTCTTTTTTCCTCTTCTCAGAGCGATTATTAACTTCTCCTTAACTGTTGTAAATTGTGGGGAGTGGACAACCTCAAAATTAATACATGGAAATGCAAAGAAAAGTGGGAAAAGTGCTCTGTAAGGAATTCTTTTAAAAAATTTTCATGTTCCATAATGGAATATTATAACTATGCAAGTGCAATCACAATTAAAACCTTGTGTTTTACTAAAAATAAATCTTGCTTAAGACATCCATTACTCATTTCCAGATTAAATAGCAAAGTTTCAAACTGTAAGGGAATAAGGGCCCTTCAATTGGATTATCTGGCAGCTGCCAATAACATGACATCTCTTTGATATCTATCTTGCAGTTTTTATAGCTATTTTATTCCTCTTTCCTGAATATTCAGGTCCCTGACCCAGATCCCAGCATGAAAAGAATAGGTAATGGGTGCATATCCTTAATGAGCTACCTTTTTTAGCACAAACAAGATGTTTGCTTGTTCCACACATAGCCACCATATCTGTTTGTTTTCCCTGTCTGACCTTATCTGATTGTTCCACTGGACTTTCTTGCAGGCCTGAGCTTCTTTCCACTCTAGAATTTTGAAAAGGCACCTTATGGCAGGCATCAAAGCCCATCTGGAGAGACAAAGAGAGGCTCCCAGCTATCACACAGTAGCACTTATGCCAGTTCCTTGTCTGGAGAACGGAAAAAGCACCTGGTCCTCGTTAGCATCACTGCTCTGGTTAAGGAATTGCAGGTGTAGAAGTGTATAGCTGAAGTCTGACAAAACATCTTTCATAGCAACATTAGATCTGTCTAGTGAGATCTACCACTTCAAGTATCTTTTATTCCACCTTGAAAGCCTTAGCAAGCAGTGCCCTGTGATTGTGAAATCAGAGTTATCATTTACTGGGAAGAATTCTTTAACAAATTATACCTAATTTCTCTGAAATTACCTTAATTGATGGTAAAGCATGGCTAAACCGTGTTCTCTATTACCTTCCCTTTTATCTTCATGCAAATATGATTCCACACTATCAAACTGGCACAACCAGTCATAATAAACAGCTGCAGGTAGTTCTCTGCTTGGTGAACATGGAACTGGACATGTTCCATAGATTATGCTTTCTGGATTGCTGCATCGAAAATTATATAGTTCATTCCCTATCATCACTGATTTTTCCCTCCCACTCAAGGCAGCAGTGTTAGGACATGAGATATTGGTTTAGTCTCTTATACAGAACAGAAACAGCAGAGGAGATTGGTTGTGTTTGAATTCCTCCAAATATGGTGAGCATTTGGAGCAAGATCTTGAGTTTTATCTCAATTTAACACCTCAGGGAGGAAAAAAACACTTAAAGATCTTGCTTAACTAACTTCTTTCTGGGTAAGATGCAGGTTTGTAAACATATACAAATTCCCCATTTTTTTATTATTCATATTATCAACTTCAGACAGGGTGTCCATTTATCTATGATAAGAAGAGAAACTGTTCAGAAGCAGACCTTAATATGGAAAAGGGAAATGCCAACTATTTTACTATATAGCTACACCCAAAAAACTTATTCATGAGAAACAAATTTTGTCAGATACACAAAATGCATTTCTGTGTCACAGGTTGTCTTAGGACATGATAGATTTCTTTCTGAAATAAGGACATAATAATTTTTTGTTTTACTTCACTCTCTTCTTTGTATCTCTGTGTCACTTAAAAGACAATTTTGAACCCATTTTCTTGTAAGATCACGAATTAATATAAATCTAAGTCCGTAGCAGCAACCATCCAAATACCAGCAATGGTGAAGTTGACCTTTAAGGAATTTATAAGCAGTAGCGGCTTTCTTCCTTCAGGCAGATTTGTTCTGTAATGAAGAGAAACCTAGTGTATCCAATAACACTTCTTTTCTCTTTCTTTCTCTCTTTTTATCCTGTCTTTTTTTTCTTTTCTATTTTTTTCTTTTTTTTTTCCTAAAGACGGTTATGTCTCTTCGGAAAATACTATCAGAAACTTAGAGGAATACAGTCAGAAAGCAGTTAAACCATGGAAAAGCAGCTAGGACTAAAATTAATGTTATTTTTCAAAATTTATTTTAAAACTTTAAAGTTTAATTTAAAGTTTAAAAGAAAACTTCTTAGATGGCCCTTTGGAAAGTATACTGGGCTCCCTCTAAGCAATTTTATTTATAGGGTTTTCTTTTTCCAGTATGAGATGCAACTGTTGGGTCAAAAATCAGTTTTGAATTTCTTTAATGAAAACATTCTTTTCTCATTTAATACTTCCCACGCAGGATCATATTCTCTTCTGTGTAACAAGAATGTGTGATTGCTGAACTCAAACACACAGACTCCTAAACTACTATCATCACAACCTAAATGTTTATAGCAGTTAATTACCAATTCAAACATACTTTTAAAATGTAACCTCATTGTGCAATGACTGTCCAGCTTTAAAACAAGTAATAATTTGTACATCTCAGTACACTTGTATGACAAACTTTATATGTGCATGTCATTAAGAAAAGATTTCCCTCATCATTTTTAATTGAATTTTCAGCTTCCTTACTGAAAAAATAAAAATTTCTTTATTACGCAGCAACAGAGCTACAAAGCTTGTAGCGTGATGATCTGCAGCATTTTGATAGTCTTTATTTCCAGACTGTGCATGAGTTCTGTGTCTTTGAGCAGGTGGTAGAAGAGAGGCAGTGAAAAGGGATCCAGTTGCATATACAAAACATCTTTCGTCAAAAGGCCTTTGTTAACCAGTTAAGAGTTTGTTGGATGTAGTTCAGGCTCAGTGACCCCTTTCCTACTACACATTGAACCTTTCAGCTGAGAAACCTCTCATTCAAGGTTGTTATTAGAGACAGTACGGTGTATAGAGGAAAGGCTCTGTGAGACAGGAGTGTTGTAAAGGGTTCATTACATTACATTATTGTTCTGGGCACAGCTATCATATAGCAATTTTTGCTCCTTTCATGGAAAATTTCGTTCTGGATGCTTGCATCCCAAGACCCACTAATAGGCAAGCCATTAGCACCTTTTCCCACTGACCTGCAGTTGTGGACGGACCAGCTGTTCAACTCCACTTGATTCCTTCTCACAAATTCTCTGTTCTAGAGCCAAATCCTAAGAACTATTTCATACTAGTCCAGCCTACCAAACCAAAAGCCCAAAATACTCTGACTTATTTCCTGGCAGCATATTTCAGCCCCTCTGCACCTATCTCAAACATACCCCCAAAAGAAAGCCCTAGAAGAACAACCAAGAACTGTATAGCAATCTTTAACAAGTTTGTGTTGAAGCAATGAAGCAATTCCTTTTCTTTAAAGTTTATGGCTTTGTCTCCCCAGTAAACTTATACATCTGCAATATCCTTTCTGATCATTCCAGCCGCTTCTGACTCCCATATTCATGGTCATTTAAATTTATTTTCCTTTAGTGAAAAGGTAATGAAATAATTTTAGTTTCCCCCTTATACTGCAATTATTTTAAATTGCTGAAATTAATACACATTTAAAAGCACCGGATATTTTTTTCACACAAAAATGAAACTAGAGAACCTATATCTGTTAAGTACAAGAACATATAAAATCTGAGTGGAAGAGAGCCCAAGTTTAGTGCCTGTTTCAGGGAAATGGCTGGTAGCTCAGATGTCTGCTTTAAGAGGTCATAGCTGTCCTAGAAGACTAGCACAAATCCCAGTCCAGACCAGTGCTTCTGCCTTCTGTTTCCCATCCAGTCAGGTAGAGATGAAGACAATTACATGCCTCCAGGGTACTGGGGATTCAAAAGGAGTTTGAGGTACGAATAGGCTAAAGGGTGACAACTGAGGGTATGACAGGGCACTCATGTAAGTTGAAAACGGACTCAAAGTCACCGAAAACTAGGCATCATTAATTTTTTTCACTTGCATACCTTCATTACTGTTGTTCATAATTTACACTCCATTCTTACCAGCATTCTTTAATGATCCTAATTTAATCATGATTGATCTTCTCCCAAATTCTCTAAAAATGCCATAATGTTGCAGTTTACAGTAAACTTGGACAAAAACACGTTTAAGTGATATCAGAACAGTTAATTTCAGCTACAGTAAAATAAACATGATTTCTGAGTGAATTCACTATTAAGTGTGTATTTTATGTCATTAAAATGGAAAAAAAAGTAGTAAAAACAGGCCAGTAAGAAGGTAATAAAAGACTTTGGGGATTCTTTTTAGGGTGGGGGAGAAAAAAATCTCCAAAATATGTATGTCTGAATAAATTATGGACACTGGAATATACTTCTATGCAACATTTTCAAATAATAAAATAATCTTTTTTATTAAGTAAGTGTGAAGTTGTTGGAGGTTTTATTAATTTACATAGTGTGGAAGAGAATGCATTGCTTAAACAGACCTTAAAATTTTCAGTCTGAAATGTTATCCTGAAACAGAGTGCCTTGTGACCTATTCTGAACATTAATTGGTCAAATATTGCAGTACGACAGGGAACAAGCACTCATGAACTCATAATACAGTTTTTTTCCCCAGGCTCTGCCCTTAAAACAACTAGAGTTGTTCACCAGTCTGGAGCACTGCTATCATTTAGTTCTACACAGCATTCTGTTCCCATTTATTGGGAAATTATATCAGTTCCTTCTTGATTAAAGATTCTAGCTCATCATTCCTACGATAGCTATTGGTTTGAAAGATCATAATAGCTTTGGAGAACCATTGAAGTGTTCTCAGTCCCTTTAACTGTTCATTTGAAGTACAGGAGCTTCTGCCTTCCTAGCAAGCAACAGAAATTTAATCATCTTCATTCAGTTCCTGTTTGCTGCTAATTGAGCGGCATTACTCTCCAGCCTTTTATTTGAATGCACCATATAGGTACAGTATATTTTCATGTATCCCAGCAACTGCAACAACCTACTTAGGCTGATACAGGAATTCATTTGCTCCAAAACAGACATAGGAATGAATTTGAGTGTTTGTCAAAGACACAGCTAACCAATGTCAAAAAAAAAGACTCAGGCTGTATGCAGAGTTCTCCCAACCAGGTACCTTGTCCACCCTTTCTCTTACTTTCTTCATACAGTGGTAACTCATCTTTGTCAACACTAAGATATAGAATGACACCTAGGGCAATAAAACCTTAGTGCCATTTAAACTCTCAAAAATATCAAGCAGTAAATTGCTGTGCTACTGTTATCTTAGTACCCCTTCTTCAAGTCACAGAGTTTTGATACAGAAGGTAGCAGGGACGAGGTTTCCCTTCAAAGAGAATGCCTGTTTCCAATGGTCCCTGTCACATTAAGGCAGACTTGGATGACAGTAAAAAAATCAAACTCGATTTTGTTGTGATAGAATTATATTGTCATAACAATTCGTATCGAAATGTAAGCATTTACACAGAAGACTTCAAGCTGTTCACTAGATCTTGCTCTTATGCAGATACATATGCAGAAGAACATATACATGAATATGTATATTCAAGCATATGTATTTTTATTTTGTATGCAGTTACATATATATTTTTTTTAAATCCTATCACATGTACAAAGATGTGGAGTTCAGAAGCTATGAGTTATGATACTGTTGCTTTGTAGCAAAAGGAAGGAAAGATAACATCCAGCCCCGTCTTACACTTCCTGACACATTCACTTCACTCCTTCATGGTTTGAATACTGAGTTAGTAACTAGCATTGAGATTAACAGAACTTGGGCTGATATTTTGGCAAGTGTTTTCATACTCCAGCTGAGTCAGGAAAATTTTCCAGGTGGCTTTCACACAAAATAAAACTATCCAGAGATGCTCAGCCAGGGTAGTACTTTTCTCTAACACTACAAGAGTTCATGTCAGGATTTCCTATCTCCTGTCTCTTCCACAGACCCCGTATGTGCCAGTTCAAAGTTCTCGGTGTCCTGACAAGTTTCTCTTCAACTTAGGAACTCAGGATGGAAATCTCTCTAAAATTTGTCAGCCACAGAGGAAGCCAAACCAAGCATCCTGCCTTTTGCACAGCTTCTGGCTTGCTTTGTGGTGCTTGAAGCAAGGAAACAGGATCTGCAGACTAGTCACAGTAAGATATATTTAGCCACCATCTACAGACTTCACATGTTGCCATTTGGCATTTTTTCTTGACACAAGCTAAGTATGAAGTATAAGAAAAACCACATGCCAAGCTGTTATGCACCTCCAGCAATACAATAGTCTAATTGCACTGTGGTCTGTCTTAAAGACTTTAATGCTAAGTGCTAGAAATATTTTCTTCAGTATGTGGTTTGGAGCAAGGCAGAGGATAGAATGGAAAGCTATACAGTGTGAAAGACAATTAAAGAACAAGACATGACTAAGCATGTGTTATTACAAGTAGTTATTACACCTTATGTGTTACAGTTTACCAGCCTAAAATATGACACTCTCTTAGAAGTCTCCTGGTTCTGTATGTTTCTCTTATTTTATTTGGGACATATAGCATAAAAATTATTAAAAATATTAACCTCTGCCAGCTGAGGTGAGGTGTGGCAGACATTTGCAGTCTCCTTCCTCACACAGACACATTGCTAGTTGAGCTGGAAGGCTTTGTTCCTCTCCACTCCTCTTCACCTATGGCACCCTGAGGTTGGAGATGTTCTGTGTTATTCACTGCCTTTGAGAAGGGAGTCTCACTCTTCCAGGTGATCTGCCTTCGGCCTGTTAGGTAAATTGGTTTCTGTTTCCTTTAACTGCCTCAGCTTTGCCAAGTGTAAGATGGCAGGGATGTTACTTCGAGGTCCACAGGTCTGTTTCTATATATCACTCCAGTAACTGGCCTTAGACATAAATCTGCAGCTGCTTTGGACCTCAGTGTCTCCCAGATGCTTCATGCATTCTCAAACACACACAAACAACTCTCTCTGTTAGCTGGTTCAGACTGGTGGAACTTATAATTACCCAGCTCAGACCCCAGGTCTCTGACATAGCTGACTTGAACCTATTGTCAATCCAGCAGACAACCCTCAGACCTTCTGTTCTCAAGCATATCCGGTGCAGGCCACCCCAATTTGTGGCTCCCAAACCTCTTACCTTATTTACCACTAGTGTCTCCAGTTGCTGGCACCTGGTGCACACCCCTGTGACCCATGGTGACCCTGTGACCCATGAATGTCACTGAGCCTCCACACAAGAATACTCACAGACACACCCCATTCAACCAGGGAAGAGAAATGGTGATCAGTGAGAAGAATAGACAGTGCTGAACACCCCCTGCTCATGCACTTCCCCTTGCAGTAAAATACTGGACCTATTGGAAAAACGTGGGAGACGGGCCACACTATCTAGAGCAAGGTTTCTGCTTTTCTTAGGACTGTACACCAAGATGTATTTATCTTCCTGCCACAATAAGGGCTTCTAATCTCCTCTTATGTCATGAACGGAGGCTTTACAGCAAGGTCAAAGGGTTCAAATTCCTTGCTAGATAGAGGAGAACTGAAAAATGCATAATTAGTTTTTCTTGTAAATATGAGTAGATCTGGTTTGGATTTGTCCCTCTGTTTACTTTTATGATCTGGTGGATGAACTGATAATGGTGGGCAATTTTCACTTAATGACAGAGGCTTAATGTCCTAAACAAGAAATAGACAAATGAAGCCCCAGGCAAGTCATGTCGTGCTGTTCCTAACACATGAAAATAAAAACATATTCCATTGTTCATCAATTTTTGTGAGACTGAGGGTGTTTGGATGAAAGAGAGCATGTAAGTACAGCATGGGAATAGGGACTTTTTCTGGCTGGTTTCATTCTAGGGTGTTATATTTGTTTTACTGTGCTGATTATAAAATGGTTACATCTGGGAAACATTTCAGAGATGTAATTCTGCACTCTTCTACCAGTGTCTGTCTGCAGCTGACAGCACAGACGAAAGGACAAATCCTATCATCTGCCTAGCACATTATCACCTTACTACACACACAGGTCCACTAATTCTAGACTACTCATTGACTAAGACAATGATCAAAGGAAAGAAGTGTCACCAAAAGCAGAGCAGAATAAATTAGCCAGATTTATGATTTCTTACTGAACAAGTTGATTGAGAAGTAGACCAATCAAAAGCTGAAAGTTTATGGGAAAAAAATTAGATGTTTCCCTACCCAAGAATGTCTTTACATAGGTTTGTAGTTAGACATTTTTCAATCTCTCTCTTTTTTTTTTTTTTTAATGAAAAGCCAAGCATAAATGAATAGCCCTTTTGTAGAAAAACACCTATTGTTTTTTTGTCTTAATTTGTTTATATTTTAAATACCACCGGCTCAGGAAGTCTGACAAATCCTGTTTCTCAGAAGAAGAGAGAAAAACATTGTTGACTGACAGCTTTTGGGGAGGATAAATATTGGTGCAAACCATCCCACCCTTTTTGCTAAACATTTTTTTAGAGGCAGCTGGGCAACTGAATGATTCCTTATCCAATTTAATAATTTTTGTGCTATTCTAAGTTCTCATTGTGCAAAGATTTTGCAATTCCTCTTGTTCATCTCTAGGATCTTGTCTGTTGTAAGCTAGGATGAAAAAAGGCTGGTTCTGTCGGAGTTGTATCAGTAGCCATGAAGGCCTCATTTTTTTCATTTCAAAAAACTAGAAGGTAAAATGGAAAGAGCAATAACTTTTCCCCACAACTACATCTCACACACTAACAAAATTGCTTTACAAAATTAGTTTGCTTCTCATCAAAGTACTGTAAGTGAATGATACATGACTGAACAGTAGAAAGGGGGACTGAGTGTATCTTAGTATGCACAAGAAAAAACCCAAACCAAAAACGCCTGCTATGGAAAAGAAAACATGTATGCCCATAAAGGAAAGCATGAGTAATTCAATGAAGCTGCTGTTCAACAGTTTGTCTGGCTGAAAATATTACTTCTGTAATGTAGCCAAGCTGAATGTCAGCTTAGGTTATCTGCTGTGGAAGTGCCAGAGATGTGGGTGAAATCTTCACAGGAAGACTTAGCAGACATGCACTTAGCTCTGAGGTCCAACTTCAAGTTTTCTTTAGTCGATTATACTGGCACCTCTTTTTGCTTCTTACCCTTCTTCCTGTGTACTTTGCACACTCTCTGTAGCTCATCTTACCTCCTCATTCACCCCTATTGAAGAGGTATTCTGGGGAGAACATTCTGGCTGGTATCCAGGGTATTCAGGTACAAAGGTTTTTTTCTCTATAATCCATGGCACAAAACATAAGACATTTTAAACTGGAATAACTCTTCCATAAGCTTTGTTGTGTTGTCAGGAACAAACCAGCTCTTTTCTCAGCCCTCCACAGAATTCATCTCATCCCTTTGAACTTGCTGGACACAAAAAACTGTAGCTACTTTCCTTGGAAAAGAAGGAAGACAATGGTTTTTGTCCAACCAGAAAGCTGGATACAGTCATGCTTCTGCTAGTCTCAATCTGGAGTAGCTCTTTAACAGTACTAATGCAGCTGAGTAACAATAGCATAGGATCTTACTAAGCCATTAGGCTCATAATGCTTTTAAAAAGATGCTGTTACCAAACACCAACAGTGCTACAGCACCTCTAGTAGTGAACTATGATCCCACAGTGATAGCCCAGCTCTTTCCTGCTCTTCAACAGACACTTAAACTTTGAGTGATGGGAACCCAGGCTTCACATTGTTCCCAGACATTTGGACACACTCTGTGCGAAGGATCTACTTCCAGACAATGCTGCTAAGCTTCAGGGGAAGCATTTTCTTATTTCCACATTTATTAGCTGAGCAAAATCCACTCTTTACTGCATGGTCATCCACCTGGGATTGCTGCCATATGAAAGGAAGGGATCTTAGCAGACAAAGAATTGGAGCACTAATAGAAAAGTTAATAAAAGCCCATTATAGCTGCAGCCTGGTCAGCAGTCTCGGCATTCAATTATTCCCTAAGAGAGACTGATGTGTAAAGATCATTTCCTGCTTTCTTATGCATTCTCTCCCTCTCCTAGTAAAGAAAACGAGTCTTTCTTTAATTAATTTAGTGCAGGCCAATAGTGTTCAACATTGGAAATAGTGTATTGCCTACTTTTTTATAAAGAATTTGTAGTTCTACTCAAAAATATCTTTCAAAGGAAACCGCTAGAAGCTAACCTGACTCATAAAGTCTTTCAGAGGAGTGAGGGAGTGTGAAAAAGAAGAAACATATTTCATAACCAACGGGATACCCAGCCATTGTGATGGTTAACTCTTTATCACTGGAACGATTTTTGCAACATCAACAGTATTCATATCAAAAAGTTATAAGGAGAGCCCATTAACTCTGAAATTTCATAATCATCACTTGCCTTGTCAGGTTAATATTTCACAGAATTATCATTTACTTATAGTTCCTGTTCTGTGAGATTTAAAAAAATATTCATGTCATCTTTTCTTCCAACGTACATTCTGAGATGATCTGGTTTTGCATTCAGCACTCAGTGTCTAGGAGGACTTCCTCCTTCTGTAACTCCTACCCAGTTCTTTTTTCCTACTATATTCCAAAAACTATTGCTAATGATATTTTTTCTTGACTGTTGATGTTTTGTACAAGGTGCTAATAATCTAATTATTAATAATCACAGTCCCAGCAGGGAGGCAGAGCAGCTGGGTGCTCAGGGTGATAGAAGGAGCCAGTGACCTGGGAGATATGTTCAGTTGGCTTTGAAACTGTCAGTTGCGTATAACCACATTTCTACTTCAACACTCTTCTTGATGTTTGGGTTGCAGGCATGTACACATTAAAAAAAAAAAAGATAAGAGTGCAGAGAGACCTCTTCTAGAAGGGAACTTCTCTCTCTTTACTCCTATTAACATGGGACTGGTCACTTTTGGGAATCATAACAAAGGCAAGACTTAAACTAAAACTCAAGCTGCACTCACTGTTGGAGCCATGTTTTCCCTTGAACAATCCCAGTAACACACAATTTTAATAAACCTTGTTTGCTTTATAGAGGATATACTTCTTAATTTTCTTTCCTTTCTCCCAACACTTTCCTAAAAAGAGCCTGTTTTGTGGAACTGCTATGTGGAAATGATTATAAATTGCTAGAAGTTTAAATTTTGCTGGGTTTTTCTGAGAAATGGAATGGAAGAAGAGAATGGAAACATCAAAACAAGTAGTCTTCAAGTAGCCCAATCAAATAAAAAGGCCTGTTCAAAATCAGTAATTTGTCTAGGATCTAGAGAGAGCCCCTTTCAACTCTGTAAAAGTGTGCTGGGTCATGCAGTGCAGTATCTGTTACATCTGTGGAACTATATCCATCAGATAAAATGTTTAAACCTGCTCTAGTCATTCTATATAACAGAAAAAATGTTGTTCTAATAGAACAGTGTCAGAGGATCAGCTGCTTGGAAAATAAAGGCTTCTGCATTCATGAACCAGCAGGAGACTGTTGACCTATTCTACTCCATGGTCATTGGCTCTTAATTATAAATAATTTAAAAATGTTCTGTGAAATGAATGTTTATTAAAAAATATATTTTGCTAGAAATAAAGGGTTTATTAAGGAATTTTATGATCAGCACACCCCTACAGCAGGTCTTTAACATTCTCTTTTCATATAATGATCCTATAGAGGCAAAACTACATGCGTTAGGGACACCAGGACATGGAAGAAATCACTTGTCCCTCCAACAGCTACTTTTTGTGACTTCCGAGAATTTATCATTGTATTAAGTCTTATCACCTTAGAAACTATTATATATATAAATCTATTTACTAACTCTGTTTGTACAAAGGACCTTTTTTTGAGGCTAGTGTGCTGTTCTTAACTGAGCTGGACTCAAGATTGCTTTGTAGGGTTGTGGTGATAACTGTTTCCTGTTTTTAATTCACTCCCTCAGCAACAGAAGACAGCAAATACTTCCACATACATTTTCAATAATGTACAGTAATAGCTTGGAAAAGAGGAATAATTAGCTAACACCAGTAGATGAAATAGTAACATTTTATTGGTCAAGATTCTTTCTGGCCTTAAAAAATAAAAGTAGAGTGTTAATAGCACTTACATTTCTAAATATGATCCAATGCTCACAAAATTTTTTCCATGTCATCTCTCAGTTTAAAAAAAAGCAAAACTCAAAGAGCACAGCCTCTGGATACCTCTCAACAAGCACCATACGCTAAGATGGTTGGTGGTTACAATTGAACATCTATAAAAAGGAACATTGAGCAAGAACCAATTTTAGTGGAAACTCCCTTGAGTCACCAAGATGTGTTAACAAGCAAACAAATTCAACAAAATAATCATGTTAGAATAGAAAATCTGACTCAAAGCTCCAAAACTAGGAAATTGCCACATCTCCTTACTGCAGTCTTCTGTGAGAAAGATGTACACATGGTCTTCTGCCAGGAGACCCTGAAAGTGTGGGTCAACTTACATATCCTTCATGCATGCCTGGAAACTTCTATGCTTGGCTAACCCTGAGATTTTTCAGAAAACGTGTATTTTTAAAGAGAAGTAGATGACTGAAACATCATCAGTCATCCTTTAATTCTGTTCATGTCGGGTGTCTGTTACCCTCCCAAGTACGTAAACTGTCCATCTCACATAAACTCTGAGATTAAATCTTTGATGTATTTTTTAGGATGATTCTGAGCACAGAAAGGACATTGACCTGTTGGAGCAAGTCCAGAGAAGTACTGCCAAGTTTATTAGAACGTTTATTAGAAAGATGGAGCACCTTTCCTATGCAGAAAGGCTGGTAAAATTGGGGTTTTTCACCCTGGAGAAAGAAGGCTTTGGGGTGACCTAATTGCAGCCTTCTAGCACGTGAAGGGGATCTACAACAGATGGGGAGAGACTTTTTACAAGAGTGTGTAGTGACAGGACAAGGGGGAATGGCTTCAAACTGAAAGAGAGTAGGTTTAGATCAAATACTAGAAAAAAATTCTTTACTGTGAGAAGGATGAAGCACTGGAACAAGACGCCCAGAGAAGTTGTGGGTGCCCCATTCCTGGCAGTGCTCAAGACCAGGCTGGATGGGGCTCTGAGCAACCTGTTACAGTGGAAGGTGTCCCTGCCCATGACAATGGGGTTGGAACTTGATGATCTTTAAAGTGCCTTCCAACCCAAACCATTATATGATTGGCAAAGCTAAAATCTCATGCAAAAACCACATTAAAATTTATATGAGTCAGCTCTAATGTATCCTCTAGCTCCCTAGTGTAACTACTACACATTCACTTTATATCTAATTAGAGGGTTTTAAGAAAAGATAGCAATTATAGTCCATTACAAAGTTTCAAGAATAGTCTAAAAGTCTGAATTTGGAGGACAGCAAGAAAGGTTTCCAAAGAGATATCAGCAGTGAAAGGCAGGTGAGAAAAATGTGGGCCAACAGGTAAGTGTGGTAGGGCAGCTGATGACAAAGGACATAGAAAAGACAGGAGTACTTAACACCTTCTTCATCTCAGTGTTTACTGGTGGCACTTGTTTTTATTGGTGACAGTGGAACCCCAGGCCCCTAAGACTACGGTAAGCCCAGTGGAAGACTGTTATACCCTTGGTGAAGGAGAATCAGGATATGCAGCACTAAAGCAAACTGGACCTATACATGTCCACAAATCCTGATGAAATGTAGCCACAAGTGCTGAGAGAGCTGGCCCATGTCATTGCAAGGCTGCTCTCACTTATCTTGGAAATATTGTGATGACCAGGGGAGACTACTGAGGACTGGCAGACAGCAAATGTCCCTCTTTTCCTCATGAAAGATGACTAAGAAGATCTAGAGAAGAGCATGTTGGTAGTCTCACATCAGTCCCTAGGAATGAGACGAAGTGAAAAGTCCTGGAAACCATTTTAAATCTATGAAGGAGTTCAACTGGAGTAGTAAGTACTGATTCACAAAAGCGAATTCCCAGCAGCCTTCTGTGACTGGCATGGTGGCTGAGTAGAGAGCAGTAAAAGTTGTTTGCCTCCACTTCAATAAGGCTTTGAACATTGTTGCATTTCTCTTAATATCCTCACGGACATGTTGATAAGATATGGGCTAGATGAGTGGATAGTGAGGTAAATTAAAAATCAGCTGAATGGCTACTCCCAGAGGATTGGGATGTGGGACACAAAGTCCAGCTGGAGGACTATTATTAGCTGTGTACTGGGACCAGTACTGTTTGACATCCTCATTAAATACCTGCACAATGGAACAGACTACACTTTCAGCAAATTTTCTGATGAGAAGATGTTAATTCATCAGAAGGTCCTGCTACAAACCAGGGAAACTTGGGCAGGCTGGAGAAAAAGGCAGACAGAGAGTTTATGCCACTGAACAGAGAAGTGCAATGTCCTGCACCTGGGCAGGAGAGGCCCTAATGACAATGAGGTCATCTAGAGGCAGAAATTTGCTCCTGGAAAAAAAAATACAACTAAGCATATATCTAGTGTTGTATAATTATTGGCAGTTTGAGTTATACCTATTTGAGGAAGCCACATTGAAGAGAATTTGATTGGGCAGAGCAGCCCATTCCCTATTTTTGACTTGAGAAAGAACAGGCACTGCATGGAGCAGGAACCACACTTAACACTACCTCCCACCTTTTTACTTTCACAGCCCTGCTAATTGCTACAGGCTGAAAGGACTCGTGTAATTATCTTCTGTGCTTGCTTTTAAACCATAATATCATTTTCTCATCTAATTGTACTAAAAATGGTACTATTTGCCTGAACTTTTAGCAAAGCCTTTGATACCATTTCTCAAAGAATTCTTCTGGAGAAACTGACTTCCCATGGTGTGGACGGGTGTACTCTTCAGTGGGTAAGAAATCAGCTTAATGTTCAAGCCAAAAGAATGGTGATGAATCAAGTTACATCCATTTGGCAGCCAGTCAGGACTGGTCTTCTTCAGGGCTCAGTACTAGGGCCAGTATCTTTATTGATTTATATCATTATCAATGGTCTGGACAAGTGGATCAAGTGCACCTTCAACCAGTTCACCAAGTTGGGTGGGAGTTTTGATCTGCTGGTGGGTAGGAAGGCTCTTCAAAGGGATCTGGACAGGCTGGATCAATAGGCTGAGGCCAATGCTAAGAGGTTCAACAAGGCCAGGTTCTGGGTCCTTGGGTCACACTTGGGCACACTTGCTGGGGACTTGGGTGACAGCAACCCCATGTGAAAATGCTACAGGCTTGGGACACTCTGGCTGGAAAACTGCTTAGCGGAAAAGAACCTGGGAGTGCTGGTCAGCAGTGGCTGAACAAGAGCCAGCGTGTGCCCAGCTGGCCAAGAAGGCCAAAGGCATTCTGGCCTGTATCATCAATAGTGTGGCCAGCAGGATCATGGTAGGGATCGTCCCCTTGTATTCAGCACTGGTGAGGCCACACCTCAAGGGCTGTGCCCTCTTCTGGGTCCCTCGCTATAGGAAAGACATCGAAGCTCTGAATTCGTGTCCAGAGAAGGTCAGCAAAGCTGGTGAAACGTCTGGAGTTTCATGAGAAGCAGCTGAGGGAGTTGGGGTTGTTTAGCCTGGAAAAAAGGAGGGTCAGGAGAGAACTTACTGCTCTCTACAACTACTTGAAAGAAGGTTGTGGAAAGGTGGGGATCAGTCTCTTCTCCCAAGTCACAAGAGACAGAAAAAGACCAAATGACCTCAAGTTGCACCAGTAAAAGTTTAGATTGGATATTAGGAAATATTTCTTCACAGAAGGCAGTGAGGCACTGAAAAGGGCAATCCAGGAGAGTGATTGTTTCATTCTCCCTGGAAGTATTGAAAAGAGAGGTAGAAGTGGCACTAAGGGATATGGTTTAATGGTGGACTTGCCATTGTCAGGTTTGTGGTTGGACTTGATGATNGGTCCTTGGGTCACACTTGGGCACACTTGCTGGGGACTTGGGTGACAGCAACCCCATGTGAAAATGCTACAGGCTTGGGACACTCTGGCTGGAAAACTGCTTAGCGGAAAAGAACCTGGGAGTGCTGGTCAGCAGTGGCTGAACAAGAGCCAGCGTGTGCCCAGCTGGCCAAGAAGGCCAAAGGCATTCTGGCCTGTATCATCAATAGTGTGGCCAGCAGGATCATGGTAGGGATCGTCCCCTTGTATTCAGCACTGGTGAGGCCACACCTCAAGGGCTGTGCCCTCTTCTGGGTCCCTCGCTATAGGAAAGACATCGAAGCTCTGAATTCGTGTCCAGAGAAGGTCAGCAAAGCTGGTGAAACGTCTGGAGTTTCATGAGAAGCAGCTGAGGGAGTTGGGGTTGTTTAGCCTGGAAAAAAGGAGGGTCAGGAGAGAACTTACTGCTCTCTACAACTACTTGAAAGAAGGTTGTGGAAAGGTGGGGATCAGTCTCTTCTCCCAAGTCACAAGAGACAGAAAAAGACCAAATGACCTCAAGTTGCACCAGTAAAAGTTTAGATTGGATATTAGGAAATATTTCTTCACAGAAGGCAGTGAGGCACTGAAAAGGGCAATCCAGGAGAGTGATTGTTTCATTCTCCCTGGAAGTATTGAAAAGAGAGGTAGAAGTGGCACTAAGGGATATGGTTTAATGGTGGACTTGCCATTGTCAGGTTTGTGGTTGGACTTGATGATCTTACAAGTCTTTTCCAACCTAAATGGTTCTATGAACAGTGACTGGATTATGTGGACTTATTTGTATTCAGCATAGACTTTAGCACGTTTTGCAGTCAACACAATTGTAGGACTATAACAAAAGAAGATTTTTATGCTGCCTTGAACTTTTGAGAAAACAGGTCCTACTTGCCTCCCTCAAATCTCATAGTAGGAATACATGTGTACTATACACAGAAGTCACATTTAAAGAAATTTTTCACTATGTTTTTGGAGCCCCACCAAGTACCACACTGCCAATGCTTTTTAACTAATTAGAATCCTGCTTTTCTACCTGTGAGTTCACACAAAGGTGGTCTTTTGATTTTAATCCCGCTTGCTCAATAAATTGAGAATGCTCTGAATTATTGCCCATCTGTCCATAGTATGTATCTTCAAACTACAAATTTTCCCTCAATGCCTTTGAAAATCAAGTTTTAGTATATAATTCTAAGCAATATCATAAATGCCAACCAAAAATTCTGGGAAGCAGACCTACACCTTCTGCAAATACTTGGCAACACTAGGTCTTTTTTTATCCCTGCTTGTGTGAATCATGGCCTTACCTTTAAATGCTCTGGCTTTTGTCACTCTAGGCCTCAGTCACTGCTATTGTCACTATAATTTTGTCAGAGAATTATCCAGGCAGTGCAGAATGGGCAGGAATACTCAGCACAGCAGTGTAATCTTTCACATTATCCTAATACTGTCTGGCTTGGCTGTATTAAAGTACATAGCTCTAAGACAGGCAGCAGTGGAAATGTAATTTGAAAAGAATTATTGGAAGGCAGAGAGCCCCTAATGAGATGAGTAATTTAGAAGTCACGATACCAATTCTATTTCTCCCAGTAGATGCTTTGGCAGCTTACTGGTTTCTCTCTTTCTCTCTGCCCGACACCAGCTACTTTTCTGTGTTCGAAGGGTTAACAGCAAATCAGACTGAAGTGGCATGTATTACCATGTCTTCTGCATGACTGATACTGCAATCGATCTGCAGTGGTTCATTTTCTCTCTGGAATCTCTGCCTACTGAGAACAAATACAAACACATGTGGAACCAATAGGAAGCAGACCAAGGGGTTTAAGAGCGTATACCAACCTATGTCAGAAAGTTCTCACTTAACAGATGGGGCAATTAATAAAACAGTCAAGTGGTATGACTGTGTCAAGGTGCCTTTAAGTGCTAACAATCCTCTTTTGTCTTACTACTGTAGTGTACAGATGGATTCCAACTGAGAATAAGCAGTGCATTGTGCCCATGTTTGCCATCGTACAGTGTCACAGTATTTATAGGGTGCCAGGTGTCCAGTGCCTATTATTTTAAGTACAAATAGGAAACTGGTTCCCTCCCTTCTAATTCCCCCCTGCTCTACTATTTCAGGTGATGAAGTGATCACTAATCAGGGTAGAATTAAACTTTACAAGTAAATCAGCCTTTTTATCAATTTATAAAGGAAGGATTTGCCATAAAGTAAAGCTAACATAATGCCGCCTCAGTTAACGTGCATCTTTACTGTACTGATCCTACACAAGAAAGTGCTTTATAGGGTAGTGCATACTCCTCAGTTATGCCTCATTACATCAGGTGTTGATTCTCAGAATTAATCAGTTTCCCCTCTGGAGTATGAAGTGCAAAACTCTCTATTTCCTATTTAAGACTTTCCTATTTAGAACTTTTTACCAAGATTACTAATCTAGGTGTCCCCGCAAATTCAGCTGTACTCCCCTGCACCTATGTCTCGTGTTCATTCCCCTTTTCTTCTCTTCCTTTTTTCCTTTTCTTCTCTTCCTTTTTCTTTCGCATTATCTTTTTTCTCAAAATTGCATATCATATCTGGCACAGAACAACTTTCAGTTTTGGAGAGGGCTGTTCTCAGTTAACCACAAACAATTTTAGTGTCCTTTGAGATGAAAATGCTTTAAAAATACTTTTAGGCTCGAAAGAAGGTAAAATAGACGTTGATCTGTGTTTTACATTATTCATCAAACCGTACTTCTCAGTCCAGGACAGAAATAGAGCAGTGAAGATGAGGTTATTTCCATGGGATCACTAAACCTCGCAATCATCATATGCTGCCGAGCTTCCAGCTCTTGTGCTAGCACTCCACTAGAGAAGGGCATTCAGCAAGATACTTGATGCACAGGCAGCCTAAAGATATTTTGAATTTTACTTTCTCCTTTTGTTAAACATTAAATGGAGGAGTGAAATCTAGCAAAAAGACACCATCGCAAGATATTGGAGTGTTGTAGTTCTACTCTTGTGGGGAATAAGTATTTGATTATATTCCCTTCACATTAGTGCTTTGTTATAACATACTGTGTAACTAATAATATCTAGTGAATTGTGCGTTATTGCTTTTATTATTGTTATTGCTATAATGCTTTTTACCTCAAGTATGCACCAAAAAAAAAAGAAAGGAAGACTGATTTATATCTCAGAGCAGACAAGAAAGAGTATCCTTTTATCTGCTTCAGAAATATTCTGGTAATGGTAAAACAGGAGGAAAAAATATGTTTATTTTTATCTTTATTTCTCCTTTATTTTACACATAATAGTGGCATTGCCTCAAACTATTTTTCACTCTGGTGAGTAAGGTTTGCAGGATCAAGTCCTGGCTATTATAAATGTAATGAGCCTGTCAACTCACCAAAAATTGATGGAGCCACCCCCATCCATTTGTGAAATCATTAAATTAGATGCCACTCAGAGAGAAATCTCTTACTATGACTGATGATGACTACATGCAATTTCCCCAATGATATTTGTTCCAATTTCAAATAGAATTTGCTGCTGGTTTTTCTTTCACTATTCTGTGTTCACTCAGCTTATACACCAGCTAATCAGTTCACCATAAGGAGAATCTTTTTACTCAAGACAAGACTTTTAATTAAGGCTGGAGAGCATTGTAGGAAACCCAGGTTTGTTCAAAACTAAACAAAATGGCTGTGAAATCAAAGACGAAGCCTTTAAAATAAACTAATTGCAAACATTCATGAGCTTGAATCTGGAGAAAAAAGAAGCTTCAGCTAGCCCTAACCAAACTGAGTTACACAGCTCCACTAGTGCAAGTTAGTCCTTTAGATAGCAAGCTTGACACCTGTGTGGACTGAGAGAGTAGCATGTTGCCACACCTGCCCACACCTTTGCATTGGGCTGCAGAGCATGTGGAGAAATAGAGGCAGATTTACTGCTGTGTCTACAATATGACATCCTTGATCAAACATCCACTAGCCACTTGCAGTATAAAGGAGTAACAATGCTAGCGGAAGGACAAGCGCATTAAACTTCCATGATGAAAGTTACACCATCCTTTCCTCCTGTGGATTATTTATTGTCTTTTTCATGACTACGGTCCGACGCTAGAGAATCTGTAGGACTCAGTTTGGTTAAAGGTGGTTGGTTTCTTTGTTTTATGCTGTGCATGCAACGTTTGTGGATTAAGACACATTTGGAGGAGAAGTAGCCATACTGGAGTTAGACTGAATTCTTATCTGCTCCAACACACCTAGGACACCTAGTGCATCTGCCTATTAGGCAGATTTTTAAAAATATTTATTAATTTTTATTTACATGTTAATATATTTTATATACTTATTAATGGAATAAATGTCTCTACAGTGATCCATGGACATGTAGATGCCTCATCTGCACAGGAAAAAAGGAACTGTAGACACAGCATATCAGACAATTCTTTTAAAGTTTTACAGTATTGTGGCAATATACTGAAGTCCAGTGGGGTGATGTGTTCCAATGATTTCCATAAATTTGTAACTGTTGTCTTTCCTCAGCAGTATCTTCTCTGCATTTCAACTTACCTTGTCATTTTTGCAGCATAGTAGCCCTCGTATGGCTGGAAGATCCTGAGAAGGTGGAAAGCATGTGACTCCAGAGAAGCACCCAATTTTGTTACAGTTTAACCCAGCCAACAAATAAGCACCACACATCTGCCTGCTCAGTACCCCGCAGTGGAATGGGGAAGGGAATTGAAAGAGTAAAATCGAAAAAACTCATGGGTTGAGATAAAGACAGATTAACAGGTATAGCAGAAGCCACACATAAAAGAAAAGCAAAACAAGGAATTAATTCACTGATTCCCATGGACAGGAAGGTGTTCAGCCATCCCCAGGAAATCAGGTCTCCATCACATGTTACATTGTCTCGGGAAGAAAAATGCCACAACTCTGAATGTCCCACTTCTTCCTTCTCACCCCAGCTCAATATGGTGAGCATGACACTATATGGTACATTACATCGCCTTGGTCAGTCAGGGTCAGCTGTCCTGGCCTGCTGCCTCCCAACAACTTGTGCACCCCCAGTGCACTCACTGGTGGGGCAGTGTGAGGGGCAGAAAAGGCCTTGATGATGCGTCACTGCTGCTGACGCGTAACAAGGACATCCGCACGTTATCAACACTGTCTCTGGCACAAATCCAAAACACAGCCCCATACCAGCTACTGTGAAGAAAGTTAACTCTACTCTACTGGCTAAGACCAGTACAAATATACACCAGCAGAAGTTCTGTTTTTCATTGGGTCTATCACTGTAAGGCAACACAAATGTCCTTATTTATGACCAAAGAACAGAAACTCAGCTTTCTCATTGTTATTCAAACTTGCTGCCAAAATTCATTATGCTCCTTGCTTGAACCACCATTGATATTAAGCAACTGTGGCTGCAAATGTGCCAGATGGTATCGCACACCAACGCAACGCTGACATCTTTTAGTTCAAGAGCCTTTCGTGATAGCAAAAAATCTTTCACAGTTGAACAAATTACAAGTAATTTACTGATGTTTTCTCTTCCATCCCAAGATTATTGGAAGATTCTTTTGATTTCTTAATATATATGTTTATAACAATCAGATATAGAGGTCACAACATTAGAATTTCTTTTATTCCCCAGGCAGTCAATGAGCTCAGGATGAAATCAAACAAAACCCAAGTATCACAGATTTTCCCATGTCCTGTACACAGCTCCTTCAGAGACAAGAGAACTGATTCACACTTTCACCATCACACTCTTGGTCATCATTTGCATGTTTTGAACCTCCTTTTTTATGGACTAACTTCAATTTACTTCTGTAGTTTCAGAAGATACTACTGGGCCTCACTGACAAGACAGTTTATTTCTAGATATGCCTACTGGAAAGAGTAGAAAAAAAAATCAAATTCCACTTCCCAGTTTTGACTGTCTTTCAAATGCAGCCTGATTCAGCAATCCCCTCCTGACAGGCCTTACCTGCTTGTGTGCTGTATAGATGGCTAAACTAGTTATCTTTTTGCCCATGTAGATGTATAAAACTCATAAATTGCTGCAGGCTGCTTTTCAGGAGAAAAGCATCAGAGAAAGCCAGAAGGTTTTGAGATTGAAGGACTGTGGTCTAATGAAGAGCTCTCTCACCTTCCCTCATTGTAGGATCTTCCAGATTGCAGCACTGCTCTAAGAGTTTTGGAGAGTGACTGTGCAGGAGATGCTGCCCAGGCGGCTGGGAAACATGCTCGTTCAGCACATATACTGCAGCTTTGTCCAGCTGGACTTGCCCATAATGCCCTACAGAGATTAAACCTAACCTTCTGCAAAATGACAGGATGGCACTAGTACAACAAAAAAATCCTTGCCTGCTTTACAGTTTGAGCTGTGATACGCCCAAAATGGAGAAGGACATCTGCACTGAGCCCTGATCATGAAGACAGAGCAAGTTAACGTAGCAACTACTGCCAATACAGTGTACTAGAAATTAACCCCAGTGGGATGAATACATACAGATGGGTGGTTCAGCTCCATGCATGCTGAAGTGTGGCTGAAGCACAGCCTAGAAGAAAACAAATATGTGTATAATGTGTCAGCTATATTAAGCCTCAGCTATATATTGAGCAATTGCACCCTCTACCCATCCCTCCCCCCACTTACCCCTGCAACTCATTAATCTAACAGCAAATATTTTAATAAAAGGCCCCTTTCAGTTTGTATCATGCCATTGTTTTGGGAAAACAAGTTTATAGTTTTTGTAATGTCCATCTTCCCTTCCCCAAACACTCTGTTTCCTGCCAATCGTACAGGAACACAGAGTGCCAGGCACTTTGACAGGATGTTTGTTTGCTGCTGACGTTAGCCAAGTTGCAAGTCTCAGCACTTATACTGAAAATCGGAGCATAAGAAAACATCTCAAACAATTATTTTAACATTAATAGAGTTGTTTATACTCTAAATGAGCAATAGATTATTCCCAAGTGAGGAAAACTTGCTGGTAAACCCGTAATCTTCAACAGCTTTCATATTCTAATAGTTCTGCAGAACAGACACCAGACAACATAAAATGTACTTTTAAACACAATTTGACCTTTTCAGTATTGTTAGTAAAGTAGAAAATAACACCAGCATTCTGCAGGCTGAGAGGTCTAAAAACTATTTCTTTTTTTTTCTTTTTTCTCCAAATTAATCTAAAATAATCACTATTTAGCATTCCATAGGCAGGCTTCCTCTGATTACAAAACATTATTATTTCAGGACATCAAGTATTGGTGTAACAGTGTGAGATATAGTGGAAAGACAATCAAAAGAGGTTTCCAGGGATCTCACTTACTCACTATGCATTTTCTACGTGCTGCTCCATTCTCTATTGCTAGCCTGCTTGTGGGTCTTCCAGATGAAATACAACTGGGTCATGTTTGCATCCCTATGACAGAAGAAGCTGTGTTACTTTACACAAAATGGTGAAAATTTTGCCTGTTTGGACAGAAGAAAGACTTCAAGATAAATGAGATCCCTATAACTGGTTAAACAGTAATAAGTGTAGTACTATTACCCGACATTAACTAAAAAGCCATACAGCAAGAAGGATTAATTCAGAATATTTATGTTCCCACTTGTCACAGGTTAGAGAATTATTCTATTCACAGGCTTATGTCCCTCTCTGCCATTCCATTCTTAAGTGTTGGAAAGGTTCTGTTTATGTTTTTTCTCACTATTTTATGCCTTCATACATATCTCAAGTGTAGCGAGTGTGCTCAGACTCAGAGTCTCATCTTTTTCCTCAAAAAGGCAATATGTGACTACAACTACATTAACATTTAAGAAAGGGCTCTAAAAAGACACAGGTTCCTAAAGACATATTTCAGAATATACCAAGATTCGATTGAAGGTAAGAATATGAATAATTACCAGATGTATGTTTGTGAGATGTATGCAGTGAAATCACTGCACAGCTCTTAATGATGGAGTGTCTCTATTCCCAAACAAATGCTTACCTTCTAGGCATGTGTATAGTTCTTAGGTTTCCAGCTTGCATGTTTTATTAAAGCAATCAGCTGCATTACGCCAAAACACCTTTCAGTGCCTGGACTTGTGGGTAACAAAAGAAAAAGCAGTAGTAGAGAAGCCCTCAGAGTGGGGCTTTCCTGAGTTGTAGACTTGCGCATATCTGGAAGGGACCAATGGCTGAGCCTGAAGACGTCTATTAAGAGCATACTGACCCAGGAACAGAAAGAATAGTCAGCCTCAATTGACAGTGTTGATTGGTTTTTTTCTGCTATTAACTGGCTAATCAAATTGACTTTGTAGAGATATAATTCTAACTGAGCAAGAATAATATTCTACGTAACCAGAAACATACTTGTGTCATAGTTCATTTAGCCTGCCTCTTCAGCAGTGTCTCCTCTGTCTTAATGGTCTGAGACCAGCGCATGTTGATTATCTACTGGCTCCCCTTTCTGCATGTACAATGTAAAAGCCTGATCTTTCATCCTGACAGCCTCAATGGACTGAGGCCAAAGTGACCTCTCAAGTCCACATGATTTGCAGCTTCTCCAAATAACTGCAAATCACCTATGTGGAAATTATCTATGTCTTCAATGAATCTTATAGAAATAAAGTCCTATGTTTAAGGACCGTACAAGGACCTTCAGAACAGGAAAAGCAGGTTTCTTTTGCTGCTAGCAGTTTCTTGTTATGTCATAGGGTATATTACTTTGACTTCCTGTCTGTATCTGGACTGAGTGGAGGATAGATGTCATTACACATGCCATGATGCTACATTCACAGTTGTCAGGACTGGGTTGTGGTTAAAGTTCTCCCTAGGTCTACTGGGCCCATACCCTTTGGCAAAAATCCAGACACAGAATAGTGCCATCCTGGTTCTTGGTCTTCCCTTAAATAGAGCACTGGAACAATGTCATAGTAGATTTGGGAAGCACTCCTAGGACTAGATATGGCCTTTGTCATAATTGTTCATTTGTGGACAGACAGAAAAAATGTGTTTCCTTCTGCATTTCGACTCCTCAGATTTAAAGGTTTGTTTCAGGTACTGAGCAGCAAGGTTTTATAAACAGAGGTTACATGTTTTCATAATATGTACTTACTTCATCTTCTGAGTAAGCAGAGGCTTTCAGTGTATCATACACACAAAATGCTGATAATGACATGCATTTTCTGTGCAGCTGTGAAAAGCTCTGCTTGAGATCAGACCACGTCCTAGCCTGACCATTTCATTTCCCTGTGTAAAACCAGCCTTCCATATCAGCTGTTCTCCCACAGCAAAACACGGATAATAACAAATGCAGGAAGAGAACATGCAAAGATGATATAATGATATGAAGAAAAAAATCCAGTCCCCTTTAAGTAACAAGAGTTTGGGGTTTTTCTCTTCCATGCTGTACTGTAGTATTTAGGTACTGTGGTGAATGAATGTCTAACTAAAACAGATCCATCAGCTAGATCAAACAGGCACCATTCTCTTTCTCTCTTTTTTCCTCTTTCTTTCTTCTTTCCCATGGCTGCAAATATCTGTTATTACTGAAACACAACTTTGAGGAATTTTCTTTTTCAGGCCATAGGGGTCACTGACCATGTTGTTCTACCCAGGCATTTTAAAGTGGGGACCTCAAAAACAGCATGGGAGGGGTACTTCTTTACAGCTTCAGAGAAAAATTATTTCCAGAAAAAAATGCACCCGAAATCATAGCACAGATTTTAGTTACCGTTGAAAGAAAAGTAAAAGCAAAATGTAAATGGTATGACTGAGACGTCATTTAAAAAATATGGTCACATAGCTTTTGAAAAGATTTTAATTTTCAAATCTAAGCTGTAGCAATTCTATTTTACAGACCCTGCAAACAACAGAAGACAAATGGGCTTCTTACAATAGGATACAGACTTCACAAAAATACCCCAAAAGGCAAAAAAGGAAAAACTAATGAAACCAGGGGTTAAGTGAATTTAGTTTTGTTCTTTACATAAGTTTTGGTGTTGTAAAATATGGCACATTTTGTACTGTGCGTTCACTCAGAAAGCCAAACAGAAACTTGTCATCATGGTTTGGAGAGCACAAGGCCTCTCCTTTCTCATGTTTCAACTAAACAGTCTCCACTTGGGCTGAGGAACATATCATGTATCATAAATCACTCTCTGATAGATATTTGGCAGCTAGTCAGAACCCCAGGCTATGCAACATACAGTATGGGACATTTTTAAGGTGGAATCTAGATTTTGTAACTTAAAGACTTAATAATATCTCAAAATGTTGTACTACTTTCTGGTACCAAAAAAAGAAAGGCAAAAAGAATACCTAAGAAAGCAGAATTCTCCATATGGTTTTAGGTTCTGAATAATGCATGGGCATGCACATACATACATACATACATACATGCAATGAGTCATGGAACTGTAAACCTGAAGGGCTTATTCAAATGAATGAAAATTAAAAATAAATTAAGGAGCATGTTTACAGCTAACCCTTATACCTGTGAAATAGCAAAGAAGTACTGGAATTTATTTTCCATCTGTTAAAGGTCTTAACTATTTCATTGCCTTGGAAAGCAAGAGGTTTTAGGATACCCAAGCACATGTAGTCCAGATTCTGGTGGTTTTGATAAGATTTCATCCAAAGGTTTTTATCTTCTCATTAATGAAATGCCATGTGCGCACAAGGTGGAGAGAGATCTGATGAGAAATACGGTGTTGAGTACATAACTGGTGGTAATTAACCCCTTCATCAGAGAGCATCACAGCTCAGTTCAGGAGGGCATGCTTTATCATCATTTCAGGGCAGTGGCAGCAACTAGGAAGTGTGTATTGACTGGCAAGGTTATGGAAGAACTGTTTCCCTGGGTTTGTGCAGTGTGTCACGGGACACTTACGGGTTAACTTTATGTTTTTGGAACGCGTCATGGTGTTCTCAATGTACTTAGACTGAGCAGTTCTCAGAAGGGTGAAATAGAAACAGGAGGAATTGCAGAGCATGTGTTATGGGGGTTGGATTGGAAGAAACAGAGACACATGTGGAAAAAAGAAAGCTGCTGCACAAAGTCCAGAGCAAGTTAAATTAAAATTAGGTATTTACTGAGTTTTTTGAAGAACAAAGTATTGAGTTCTAAATATGTTTTATGATTTAGGCTCTAATCTTATTAAAATGTGGGTCAGCAAAACAATTCCACTTAAAAATAATTTTGTTTACACTGAATTATGCCACTTCTGTTAAATTCAAGCAATTTTTTTCAATTTTTTTTATATAAAATGAGAGTATGAAAAATTATAACTCAGTCACTGCTTTGCCTATGACTGTGACAACATTAGATTCTATGCTGAAAAACCACAGCATATATGCTTAAATCCAACCACTACTTGATAATCTTACTTAAATCAAGGACAAGGAATCCAGGGCCTCCCAATCATAAAGAACTGAAAATTTAGATCTTTTTGCATATTAATCTCTCTCTCTAAAGTTTTCTAAAGCTAAGCATATAAAATTTAACTAGCAAGAAATGTTGCACATGTCCAAAATGGTCAGTACAAAGAAGTGGAACACAGATGATCTTCTTTGTTATTTACATGTTTGATAGTTTCACTCTTCATCTGATTATCTAGCTGATATAATGCATAAGTGAAAAGACATTTTTCTGCTCTATAAAAAGACAGTTCTCTGATTAGGTAGCAGCCTATTTAAAACATCAAGAAATAAGAAGTATTTACGAATTTCTGTCCTTGCTGCTCCTTCAATTCACAGTCTAAATGATTAACATCCTGTTTATATAGATGCATATGCCTACTCAGGCATCCTACAATAACATGTTACAAAGGTCATATAGTGGTTTCTATTCTAACCTTCTTTTCCTGTAGCTCTAAATTTCAATTTATCACTTTTAAGTCTTGAAAAAGACTGCAGAACTTTGCATTCTTGGTTTATACCTGGAGGAGACAATTTATTTATTACTTTGCAGGTCAAGCAGGTCATGCTTAGCTCCGGCAGATCTCAGGATTTCCTATCCAGTATTCCTTGTTGTGTAAATACATATGTGCATGTTTATAAATGATGTTGTACTCTCTGAGAACTTTGATAAGGGTAAAAAAAAGGTACAGTCCACAGATGTGTCCGTGCTTTACAACCAAGTTTCCAACATTCCTTTTAAGAGTTTGTGTATATATAGATATAAAAAAAAAATAGCGATTAAACATTAATTATTAATTAATACCATAGCTGCGATAAAACAAAAAAGTATAACCCAATAGACACAGATATTGCATGCAGTATTAAAGCCTGATAATCTGGCCCATATCACCATGCAAATAAACAAAATTAATCCTGTAGTTTGCAGAACCATTTGAATATATAACAAAAAGCTCTACTACCTTTTCAACAAGTAAGGAGATAATGTTCTTTTAAATGCTTCTTCTGTGTGTTTTCTTTCATAGAATCATAGAATTGTTAACGTTGCAGAACAGCTCTAATATCATTGAATTCAACTCTTAACTGAGCACTGCCATATTCACAGCTAACCCCTGTCTCCAAGTGCCGTACTTACATTTTTTCAACACTTCCAGGGCAAGTGATTCCATTACTTCCCTGGCAGCCTGTTCCAGTGCTTGAGCACCCTTTCAATAAGGAAATTAATCTAGAACTTTTTATTGTCAGAAGTTAATTTTGGTTTTTAGATGTATTTTGGTTATAATAAAGTATTTACAGGAAAAATAAAAAATACTGCAATGGAAAAACCTGGGCACCTCCATAGTGAGGCAGCTCTAACTAGGTATATTAAAGATCACACTTTGATCTTTGTTCTTTTCACCTGTGTCTTAGATCTCAAGTTACTTCTTCCACCTAAGGATATTTTAAGTTCATGTTTAAATCTTCAAAAGGCTTTTTTAAGTCTACCTTCAAAGCTAAAATTAGCTGTCCACTGCCACTGAAAATCAGTAACCTGAATAACTATCATTGAAAGTATCATTGAAAGTGTTAGGCTTGTTCTACTGAATAAATTATTAACTTGTAATTAAACTTTTAATTTCAGTCTTCAGCTTCAATCTGAAACATAGAAAAGCAATATTTTCTCTTCCTAAGTTATCTTTGAACAGCATCCACTCATGCAAGCCTGTTAGGGCTGGGACTATTAATAGGGAAATAAAATTCGGTAGACTTGTTACAATGAACTCTAGAATTTGATTCACACCTGGTTTTAATTCCTCTCCACTTCTTTTCTATCCAATGATTATTTAGAAAGAACTGAAAATATATCAGTGGAGGAGAAGAGAAGTAGATGTTCATTACTAGAGTCAGTCAGTGTTAGTCTTCCTTGCCTTTAAAAGAACAGCCTTGAAGACTAAAGAGCACTGGATATTTGGGGAGTGGGAGAACATTATTCAATATCAATTATAAAATGGGCCATATAAAGGGGGAAAACTGTCAGGCTAATAAAGTTTCTAAGCTCTTATCTTCTATAATTCAGTCATCATATTAAACAACCAGAAACACCACTTTCACCAGTGAGGTTAAATAAGGGGTCCCAGACACTTCTTAAGTTATGGACAGGACAAAACTTTTGACTTTGTGTCTGGCAGCACATCTAAAACAAGGCATCTTGGAGGAACCAACCTCCCTTTTCAGGAAAACTGGCTTGCATATTTTCTCTTTTTGATGTCAAAAATTGGCCATGGATGTGTTCAAACCCTAAAGTGTTTAAACAAGGTGTCAGCTACAGGAGTAAAGTTTTACTGTTTCCTGAATAATCTTTACTCTTCTTCACAGAATGGATCCCAGCCAGCTACCTTCCTAGCTATGAGAACACTTCCCATAAACTGTTACTTCCATGTGAAGATAAACAGCAGAATCCTTTACACTCACAGGACAGATAAGAACATGAGACAAAAAAGGGGAGATGAAGGAGTAGCCTCTCCAATGAGTGAACTAAAACTTGCCTCAGGTTTAATTTATTAAACTTTTTCTAATTGTAAAAGTTCCAGCAAGTCCCCTGGAGAGAAGAACATGTGGAAGGGAGCCTGGCTGCATGTGTGGCTTCAGGTATATGCAAACATTTCTGGTAAGGTGATCGATCAGTGGACGTACCAAGCTACAGAATACAGTGCTTCAGGGAATGGCAATGAGTTTCCCACAGGGTGAGGAGAACCTGAGTGCTCCTAGGAAGCCCTCTGGTCTAGAATTTCTGCAACATTACTCACAGCAGCTGAATATATCATTTTATATTTACCTAAAAGGCAGCTTAAGAAACTGGTCTGACTCTTCACAACATTTTGTTTAAACGCAGCTGTAGAATGGTCTTTTCTGATTAAAAAAAAAAAATTCTCTTTGAAACTTAATCGAATTATCTAATGTTAAACCACCACTAAAAATATTTAATTTTGGACCTTGTAGCCCCACACTGATTGAGTAAATTAGTTTTCCATACTTGTCTTATTTAACCTGATGTCTTAGAGAAATGAACTCCCACCATTACTTACCATACAAAATCTACAGTTCATCGTGTTTTATTTGCTGAAAAGGAAGAGGCAGCTTGGCTGGATTCCTTGGGGAAAGATAGCCTGTCATATTTGCAAAGATTTATTTGTGAAAAAGCACTCAGGATGATTTCTTTTGTGCAGCCCTCCTTGTTTCTGCTTTGAGCACCATTATCAGAAGCTGAGTTTCAGGATTCATTTGAAATCACAATCACGAGAAGTGAAGAGGAACTTTTCTCTACTGCAGTCATTGGTTCCTTCACTTAGTTATTCAAAATTTCCTTATAATTATGATTGCATATTTTAAAGCCACGCATCTGGTTCTGCCTCTCCCTCCATTTGTTTCCCTGCTCCCAAGATAATTACATTTTGACAAAAATTTATTGAGACATCTGTTTTTTGCTTCAGATCTCCAGGTCATTCTGCAGCCATAACAGCGGTGCAGCGCAGCTCAGCCATTTTCACCAAGGAGCGGGCTGCAGTAACTAAACTGATGGCCAGACTGGGGGGAAATCTCAGTGTAAATTTGCCAGCTTGTTTAAGGTGGAAAGAAACGGGATACTTGAGAATGGAAGGCGAGATAAAGAGGAGCATCTTTCTGATAATACTATCCTTCCAGCACTTGTAGTTCACCTCTAACAAAGCTAACTTGCACAAAATTAGTCGTGCCAGTAAGCAATCACTCTGCCAGGGAATGCTGAATTAGTGCAGCAAGGGACAGGGACAACCGGCAAAAGTAAAAGGAAATTTTAATAGCACAGTAGACAGAATCTTGATTAGAACATTTTGTGAAAAAGCAGGCAGGAAAAAAGCAATTAATTGAAAGGAGGGGCCACGTCTTTAAATACATGGCCTATGTGTTTAAAACCACTGCCTTTCTGGCTGGCCCTAATTAGGATCTATGGCACAGTAATCCAGATTACATTTCAGTATACAATCTTGTCTTTAGCTACCTCAGAATTTAACACATGCACAAGGAAAATGGTGTGATTTAAAGTCTGCATGATCAGATGATATTCAGGAGAAGCCAAAGCTGGAATATTTAATACCTGCTACCATCACAACTTAGTCCTAAAATAAACTGCCAGTATTTTTTAGTGATAGTAATGTTTCCTAATTTTCTCCATTCACTCTTAGTATGTGTTACAAATATTGTGTGCATGATCAGATGCATTTCCCATTTCATGAACTATCAAAATAAAATCCAAAATATTCAGTGAATGTTGACATTAGCCAGAATATATGTTCAGGGTAGGAAGAACTTAGAGAAATTTTTTATTAGGAGCCTAAAGGGCATTTTAATAAACCTCTCCCAAATCCCAAACCAGCCAAAGTTTATCATTATTAAGCCTCATCTTAGCTAAATCCTACATAGTAAAAAATTTCCTGTTACTCTATAAGTTTCCTCTCACAAACCCCAAAGATAGCCTTTGTAAAGTTAACAGAAAAAGTTAATTTTCCAGCTTTTCTTTAACCAGAGAAATGTCCATTTTTTACCATGACATCAATGATTTATTGCCTTACTGCATTTTTTAAGGCAGGAGGTGTTTCCTTGTAGAAACAAAAGTTTGTCTTCCAGCTATAGGAAATTAACGGCTTCTTTTGAAGACGTGCTATTCCCTTCGTACTACAGGGCAAACCAGGTGGCTTACATTTTAGCCATCCCCTTAATGCAGTGTAAGAAACTCATAGTGGTCATGGGGCAGAAAAGGAGTTATTTTATGAACTATTTTCATATGAACTGAAATTAGTAGCCATCCCCTGAAGAGAACGATGCATCACAAAGAAATAGGTGATCCTCATTGCCTATGAACTCCGTAGACTAAAACAACACAAAAGAAAGAGCAAGAAGTGTTCCATTTTGTTAGGGTTTTTTATAATTTGACACAGCAATTTCTTGGCTTAGGACATTAGGTTCAGAAGGAAAGTACTTACAAATGTCACCATGCAATTGCAATTACAAAGTTTAGCTGGCTTTTACAGAGAATTTTTCCCTTGCACCTCAAACTGATCGCTGGGCATTTTCACTTGCTAGACATTTTTGTGATGGGTAACCTTGGTAAGAAGATCTATTCCTTTTCTTAGCTTCTTTGTTGTCAACTCTGGTTTAATGTGCTCTTTGTTGCATCTGAGCAAAACCAGCCTGATTTTGAGAAGTACTGTGTTTTGAAGAATGGAGGAGGGAAGTACCTATCACCTTAATTCATTCCTGTATCTCTAGGAAGATAAACGTTTCCTCACCCCTCCAGGCTCCCAGGGCAGAAACTGAATGTAGGGTGCATAAAGTGATGAGCACTTGGCCCATTGCCAAATATTCTTCCACTTGTTCACTTAAATATTCCCCTTGAGAAAATGCCCTTTATTTGATATATGAGGTGTGAATTCAACCTCCATCTTCACTCAGCTTCTGTCATTTACTTAGCTTACATTGCCAGATGTGCCAAGCCACATCAGCTGGACTAGTGATGAGTCTGTCAGCTTACAGGTTACCCCAAGAGGCCCTGCAAACTTATCTCAACTGTAGAACTCATTTCAATCTCAGATGAGATCATTCAGATGAGACAGGCAGAGCACCCGATTTTGTTTCTGCAGCATGAGGAAAGTGTATGGTCAGGAGAAGCTTATAAAAGCATACTCAGAAACAAAAAGGACCTCAAGCGTAGTTCACTTTTCTCATTCTGTGTTCTGTAGACACTAGCATGATGACCCAAGCTATTTCTACTTAAAACCAAACTGAATGTGCAGGAAAGAAAACAGATAAATAAACTAAAAAAACCCACAATGCAAAACAACACAATCCTTGATTTTCCCATGCACTGACAGAAGAAAGTATAATTTATTTAGCTTCATGAAATCTCTGACAATAGACATGGACAAAAAGGATGAAATGTATCTAGGACAAAGGAAGGCTCAAACCCCCACATGTTTGTTGAAGCCAGACATTTTGCTGGCTGCCCAGATTTGATAAATGTTACAATAATTATGACCACAGTCTAACAGCAATTTTATCACACAGACGCGTTCATAATTTTTTCCCGTGTCATTGTTCACAAAGGCACAATATAGGTGCTTTAAAAAACCATAAATATTTCTGTAAGTGTGCTCTTATGCATTGGCTGCTCTGTGTTCCTGTGTTTTGATGCGTCTGTTCAGGCCACATTTGCTATGGCAAGTTTTGTCTGACACAAAAAGCATTTTGATTCCTGAATTATTAATACACAAATATGAACTTCGATTGAACAAGAGCCACTGAAACTCAAGTTTGAGTGAATATAATGCTTTGGTTTAATCTAATAAATAAAACAGCAAGTCTTTCTTGAGTGTTCAAAATTGCTCCGTTTTCATAAAGAACAATATTTTAGAAGTCTTCAGGACACTTCAGGAGTATTTGCAGTAAAAGAATACAGAAAAGTACAATTATTGTTGTTATCATACAGGTTGTATTTGCACAGTTCATTGTAGTGTTTTGCTAAACTGGCTTTTTGGAAACATATTAATTCCACAATAACTGTCAGTTCTCTAATGATGTTCCTACACTGAGACCAGCCGTACTGTCATTCTTACTTTAGCTCTCTCTGATGCTGCGTTTCTTTAGTGTGCTCCCACTCTGGATCTGAATTTACTTCTTCTCTAAAAAAGGGCTCTCAAAATATTGTATTTGAACCCCTGTGTCCCTGAATTGTAACATAAGATGGTGCAATCCTATAAGGCCAAGCAAGAAGAAAAATATTTCTGTTGTTCTAATATGCAATCTTGAGACTGTACCTCAGTCATTAGGCAGAATATCCTAAATCCCACCCATGAAATATTTTTTTTTATTTTCTTGATAGGAAGAAATGGTTTCGTATTTTTCAAAAAAATATGCATCCAAAAAAAATGTTGTTGTTGTTGTTGTTGTCTTCAAGCATGCAATATCACAAGACCTGAGTATCTTGTGACATAAGCATTACCACAGTGAGCAGGCAGGTGTGGGAATGCTATCTGTGGAAAGGTCTGAGTGATCTACAGCCTGATTTTGAAGTCCCAGATCCTGAAATACCTGTGAGTACTCCAGCTGATATCAAATATTTGGACATACCAAAAAAATGGCTGAGAAACAGCCAGCTGTGTTTCATGCACCACTTTTCTACTGGCTGTGCCTTCACCAGGAACTCATGTAATAGGGCTGCAGCCCACTTCTTCGTGTTTCCCTTCACTCCAAAATTATTGTGCGGGACAGGAAAAATACCTAGCTTCTGGCATCATCCTGTTCCAGTACTTTACTTTTAGTCTTATGAGTTTGTCTTGTATGCCATCTCCACCTCTTTGCAATCATGTACAAACTTGCTCCTGTGGCTTGAGAGGATTAAAATAGAATGAAAGAGTGAAGTTGTACCTTGTAAAAAGGAAGAGGTGGAGGGAAGAGGTTTTAGTTTTTGTCTTTGCTTCTCAAGCATTCTATTTTTAAATGGCTATAAATCAAATTAATTTTCCATATGCCAAGTATGTTTTGCTTGTGAGGGTAATTTTTAAATGACCTATCTGTCTTTATCTCAATCCAACATCTTTTTCATCCCATTTTCTCCCCTCAATCCTTTTGAGAATGAGGAGTGGGAAAACAGATGGGTAGGGGTCTTGCAGCCAGACAAGATCAACCCACCACAGACACAACAGGAGAAATTCTGATTTCAAGAAAGCTGAATCTCCAGCATACATATACAAAGAGTTCACCTGCACAAACTTCATGTAAAGTGTGAATAGTCTGATAAGGGAAGAAAATAAAAAAGTAAAACCACTTTTTTTTTTGAGAAAATTAAACCCAGGTAGAATTCAGGGAATATTTCAGTAGATTACTGAAAAAGAATTAAACTGTAAATAGCAAATCAAAGTTTAAAATAAAAACTGATGGAGCCTCTCAAACAGAAATAAAACTTTTGAAACCAAACTTGGGTAATGTAGAGAGTTTATTTTGAAAGTATAAGGTACAGTTCAATATCCATCAATCCATTTGGTTTCAGAACCGAGAATTTTTTATTTGTACATAGAATGAAATAGTCAAGAAAGAAAATCTCTGAATAATACCTGCTTCCACCACTCCTACAACAACCATTTTAACCTATTCCTTTTGTACTTTCTTATCAGTAAGTCAGTCCTCAGCAGTAACACTGAAAGATAGCAGAAGGAATTAAAACATTACATGTTCATGAACAGACATCTGCAAAAGGCACTAAGTAACACAGTATGGCACCAGTCTGGTTTGAAGTCCAATCATGACAGTTTAGTTAATTTCATCCAGATATTCTTATTTTGATATGAATATGATTTTTGCATGGGATGGAAAAACAGCTTAAGATCCATACTTTACTTGAACACAAGAGCTGAAGACTCTACCATCTCTTTTGGTTGTGTATTAGTAACATCAATCTTTAAAAAATCAATTTTTTTTTTAATTTAAATTGCCTGGCTTCAGCTTAAAGGAGTTTTTCTACCATTGTTTGTCATGCAGGTCAAGCACTCTATATTTCCCACAAACCTTTTTTCTGAATTCCAAGTACATCAAATATTTCTTCTTCCAAGATGATCTGGTTTTTTGCTGTAGATGTTCACCTTTGAACTACTGCAGGATAACCATGATAACTTTCACTATCATTGCAGACACGTGTAAAAGCCACAGCAATGCCCCAAGTTGGGTGGGAGTGTTTATCTACTGGAAGGTAAGAAAGCTCTTCAGAGGGATCTGAACAGGCTAGATAGATGGGCCAAGGCCAGTGGTATGAGGTTCAACAAGGCTAGGTGGAAGGTCCTGCCCTTGGGTCATAACAATCCCATGCAAAAATGCAACAGGCTGGGGGAAGAGAGATGGAAAGCTGCTTGGTAGAAAAGGACCTGGGGGTGCTGGTCAACAGAGGCTGAACATGGTCTAGCATGTGCCCAGGTAGGCAAGAAGTTCAATGGCATCCTGGCCTGTATCAGCAATAGTGTGGCCAGCAGGACCACAGAAGAGATCATTCCCCTGTCCTTGGAACTGGTGAGGCTGCACCTCAAATCCTGTGTTCAGTTTTGGGGCACTAATGACAAGAGGGACACTGAGGTGCTCGAGTGAGTCCAGAGATGGGGAATGAAGCTGGTGAAGGGTCTAGAGCACAAGTTTCATTAGGAGTGGCCGGGGGAACTGGGGTTGTTTAGCCTGGAGAAAAGGAGGCTCAGGGGAGACCTTATGGTGCTCTAGAAGTACCTGAAAGGAAGCTGTAGCAAGGTGGTAGTCAGTCTCTTTTTCCAGGCAGCTAGCAATAGAACAAGGGAAAATGGCCTCTAGTCACACCAGGTGAGGTTCAAGTCAGATATTAGGAAAAATTTCTTCACTGAAAGAGTGGTTAAGCATTTGAAGAGGCTGCCCAGGGAAGTAGCAGAGTCACCATCCTTGGAAATGTTCAAAAAAAGTAGACATGACACTTTTTGGATAAAGTTTAGTGGGCATGGTACTCTTTAGCTGAAGGTTGGATTTGACTGTCTTGGAGATCTTTTCTAACCTTACTGGTTCTGTGATTCTATGATTAATTTGTCTGGATTTTTTCAGTTCTCATTACTCTTTATGATAGTTATTTTTCAAACTACCCATTAAAACTTTAAAACTTTTTCAGGCTTTTGGAACTTCTATAGTGCTTAATATTAAGTTAATATATTTCATAGAATCATAGGATAGTTTGGGTCAGAAGGGACCATAAATGTCGTCTAGTTTCAATTCCATATTTATATACTAGCAGATATAAATAGCCTTTTACTCTCTTTGAGGACCCCACTCTGGCCGTACGTGTGCTTTGCAAATACTGCTCTTCATCCTTGGCAAAGGACTGAGAAGTATGTGAACATCCTGATGACGTACTGGGACTATTTCCTGCTTCTTTGCAAATAGTAACACCTTTAAGGGAACACTTCTCTGGAATCAGTCTTTCCAGCATCATTATGAAATTTTCATCTCCATTTGGCAATGGCCCTGTTTCACTACAAGGGTTTCTTTGTTCCTAATATCTTCTGGCTCCTCCTTATTCTGAGTCCTCTAAACCACATTACTTTTTTTAATATCTTTTGTTTCTCTTTATAATTTTTGTCATGTTACATCTCTCCTTTTTCATACATCTTTTTAGCAGACAGTTCCTCTTCTTTCCTTCCTTTCTTGTTTTTGGTTTGTTTGGGTGGTTTTCAGTTTTGTTGCTGTTCTTGCTCTTGTCTTCTGGGGTGTTTTGAAATACAGCATTCAAATTCATCAGAGAAGATGTCAGATTATTTTCTTTCCACTTGAGAGGATTGAAATCCTAAAATTATTCATTAAAGTGTTCAAGTCGGAAAAACAGTCTTGCAAGGTGATTGTGAAAGCAGTTGTCAGATCACCATCACCATTAAATTTCTTGCTTTTTTTGTGTTCGATTAGTTAGTTGCTGTCTAGGAGAAAAAGGAACATCTAACCAGCATAAACTTAATCAGAAGACAAATATCTTCTAAGTGTTTAAGGTAACAAACACATTGCAGATGAGGAGAACAGAAGTTTCAACTCATGCTAGGCATGTTAACAGCAATAAATGAAGTTGGCTCTGAGCACATCGTCTGCACAAAATTATGATTTAAAAAATTTTGGACTGGAATGCAAATTCCCCCACAACAAATGGCATAGATGCTAGGCAGACTGAAGAATGGCAGCAACTTGTTCAATAGCGTCTAAAGGCACCTCTTTATTTTTAGAAGATGCTTGGGTTTTTCCTACCCTATTGACCCAGACACCAAATCCTATCTAGCAGGTGGGTTCCTCATCTTCAGTTTTTGCCAGCAAAACAATGGAAAAACATCAGGCAAGACCAACATGAGTCCTCCTCCTGCCACTCTTGATCCCTGCAAGAGGCGGAACAGGCCGTAGTTCAGCAGTACATTCCTGCCCGTTATGGACAGCAGTTCCTATTGTCACCTTAGAGTGTTTGCCATGCAGCTTTGTTCACCAGGCCACCAGGTCACCTCTGCTGTGCTCTCAGAACAGCTGTTCAGCTGCAGTGTGCACCACCGTATGGGACACTTGTTTTAGTTTAAAGCTGATTCACATTCACTTGTGAGCTGACTTGCCATACAGATGTACATCTCCCCAGCTTTCTTAATTTTGGTCACTTTCAATGAAGCCATACTTTAGAGAACATTTTCATAAAACAGGTATTTGGTAAGTGAGCAAAATTTTTCACCCACGTTCTGAATGTGCAACCAAAATGGAAACAGAACCATACTGATCATGCAAATAGTGTGAAGGAATGCCAACAATCAGGTAATTTGATAACATTTCCTCCAGCTGGAGAATTAGTTTTTCCCTATTAGTATATTCAACATCACCGAAACAGCTGAAAAGAAAGAACTTCATACAGAACGTGAAAAGAGTAAATGGGGATAATGTTAAAAAACTGTAGGTAAACACTCAACTTTTTGAACTTTATTCTCCAATTATTCCTGCCTTTGGAGTTCAACATTTCCAGTGACCTGCTGTGGAGGTAGTGTACTGTTTATATTGGATCAGGCATCTCAGCCTTCTACCCCCAGGTACAGAACCCATATATGGAGTTATGTAATTTTCAGGGGAATTTTACATCTTTTCCCTGAGTATCAGATTTCTTAACTAAGTCAGTTAAGGTTGTCTTCACTGGAGAAAGTTTGCACTTTCCCAAATTTTTAGCAATGCAAAGGCTCTGGCTTTGAGCAGCAGTCATTAATATTTCCTTTTTTCCTATAACTGCTAGGGTGACGACATCACTGGAAACCATATCCCGGTATTTCTTTCATGACCAGGCCAGACCTTCTGCTTAATCAAAGACCAGTTGTGGAAATCAGATGATTCTACATATTTCAGTAACAACAAAGCAGGGTAGTACTAGGAGCCAAGGCAAACAGGTGAATGTTTTCATTTTCTGCAAGGTTTCTGACTTGCAAGAAAACTTTGACTGTAAAGGAAGTGATTTTGATTTCTTCATTCAAGCTAGAAAACTTCAGCTTGAAGAATTTGAGATCCATTAAAACTCTTAATGCAGTCAAGTGAATTCCATGGAGAGCGAAAGCACTGATCACTGCCTAAACTTTGTGAAAACAAGCTGTGTTAGAAGGCTACAAAATCTGGTTCTTCCAAAAACGTGGATTGAGCTTGTAATAGTAGTTTCTTACTCATATTAATGGGAACATCTAGAAGCCTCAATGAATCTGCGGGCATAAGTTCCCATAAGATAAATAAGTAGACCATACAATGAAGTGCTGTTTTCCTATTTGACCACACAGAAACAAAGACACAGTAAGGTTAAAGCCTAGCTATTCCAGCTTTCAGTCTCCATGGGCTTTCATTTTGAAAATGATTTTTGTAAATCATCATTCAGTAGACTGTGCTTCTGCTAAGAGCACTCACAATTAAGCCCTTGGTGGCATACATATATATTTTACCTGCAAATCAACTGGAAAGTTCAGTGTGTTGCTCTCAGAACACAGCCTTGAAATTACACTGGCTTCAAGGGCTACTTTTGCTTATGAAACAACATTAAAAATTTTTGAGTCTGAGATGCTGAGATAATCTCCAGCATCTGCTCTGTGTTTTACTAAGAGCTAATGATAATTGTGATTTGACCCATGCCCCTCAGGAAGTGCCTGGACTTGTTTTTTTAAGGCAGATTTCTAATTCAGCCCAAGTATCTTTACACCATACAGGCGTCATCAGTGTGCTTGAATAGGGTCACACAAGACCAAGAGCAGAGCATTTAAGTTTGGAGTCATTAGACAGGGCCGGATGGAGGCATCAGAGATTAAGCTCCTCCTTACAGACTGCTTTTAATATTTCTGCCTTTAATCTCCTATAGATTCTTTGGTACAGCACCAGGGACCAGCCACAGTGCTGCACTTATCAGCATGCACTGTGCCAAGCACAGAGCACAGTTTGGTCCTGCAGCAGGCTCCTGACCACAGCTCACACCTCCCTGCTTTCTCAGCCTGGGGACTTGACTGAAGCACAGAGCCCCTGAGGTACTGCCTGTCCCAGGGAAGAGGGAGTGAAGTCATCCTTAAAGCTGCTTCTAGGCGCCATTAATTTGAAACATTCTCTTTCTATACCAATCCTTCCTTCCTTTTTATAGATTGTTCCCAATCCACTCTTTTACTGTTAACTGCTAGAAAACATAGTTCAGAATCATAATTTTGCCTTATATTATGGTCAACCTGCAGGAATTTTCCCTTTGCTGGATACTTCTGGACAGGACCTCCCTACCCATTGCTCCAGCCACACCTGAAAAAGCCCTTCAGAAAGTTTTTGTCTACCAGCATAACTCAACCATCTTCGTAAAATCTTTCTTGCTTTCACCACAATCCTGGAGCAAATACATCAAATGGAAATTGTTTCTGCTTACAAAATTACAACCACTTGATGGTCTCTATAGGACAAAACACTCCAGCCCCCAACAAACACACAGATCCTCAGCTTTTGGTTATTTATTTTTGTAGTCTCCATTAAAAACTGGATTTAAGTGCAGCCAAGACAGAACATATACCTTTATCTGAAGATTTAATTCTGAGATGACTGAACCCAGCAGGTCCCACCTTCTGTTGAGACATCAGGTCAGCCAACCTTAAGTCAGGCTGGAGAGGGACTTCTGACACTGGTGCCCTGGCATAGCTACTCCTTACAGAAGTGATGCCACTGGAGGTGAAGAAGAGAGTAGGACATCTGTCATCTCTGCAGGTGCTCTTGCTACTCGCTTGTCACCCTGCTGCTCCCTGGGAAGGGAAGGGATCCTACTAGAGCTCCTGCTCCCCCATTGTTTGCCACCTCCTTCCCTGGGGGTGAGTGACCCAACTCCACCTTTCATCCTCGGGAGAGACAAGGAGGCCACATGGCATGAGGGAAGCTCTCACTGACATCAGGCTGAGATAGTGGGGAATGGTAAGTAAGGTGCCTAAGCAATTGAAGAATTAGGGTAAAGGCCAGAAAGGGAAGGGGGTTTACTGAGCATGCTGGAGAAGAACCTTGTGAGCCTGTGGAAAGACGAGTACAGGACTGGCAGCAGGAGTTGTTTATGAAGTCAGCTGTGAGTCTGGATATGCCAGCTGTCTGTCTTTTCAGTCCCTAGAACACAGGAAGAAGAGAGTTTTGATGTTTCACAGTGAGATAATGTGCCCAGCCAAATTTTGTCCTTGAGCACAGGACAAGACTCTTTCTTTTCCTCTTACCCTAATATCATCCTCCTGGGATCCTCTGAACAACTATCAAAATGCAAAATGAATTACCTCGTAAATGTATAAGACAGCAGGGGTTTCTGTTCCTCACATTGTTCTTTGTACGAAGCATCACAGGTCTGAACAGAAGGGTTATAAATCTAAAAACTGCTGTGAAGGGGTCTTGCATATCTCCTTCAAAACATAATGGTGTGACAGGAAAACTAGCTACTAGGCGGCCATCACTGTACCTCTCATTTTATTTTCTCTATTCCACTCCTTTACAGAAGTGTTGTAAAGATCCCCAAAATTTCTTAGGACCGAAGATCGAAAGCCACTATCCTAAAGGAATACAGCATGTATTGTGGGAGCTTCCTGTTGATACACCAGTCCAGGCCTGCCAGGACCCCATAGCTCTTTCTGCTGTCTGCTCCTGAGCAGAGGGATGCTGGCACCTGTAAAGGCACAGTCATCCTTGCGTGATGCTCACATAGCATGCCCCATAGGCACTAAGAAAAAAAGCTTAACAGGTGAACATCTGTTTGCATGATCTGCTTACCTCACTTTCACATCCTCGAAAGTGCCTTAACTCATTTACAGTCCACATATTAATATTTCCAGCTTGTGCAAACTCTGAGTCTTAGAGGCATTGTTTTATATTTAGTTAGTTTTCTTATTACTGATTGTACTTTATGAGTACTGTGGTGTGTGTCCTCCTCTCCCGTTCAAAGTCAAAACAAACTAGCATATATCAGATATTTCAGGTATTGGATACAAACTGTATTCCTGTATCACACTCTTTCAAAAGTAGGGACTGAGGGTGGAAGGACATCAAGCCACTTAAAAAGAAGGAGAAAAAAAAAAAGGCAACAAAAGGAAAAAACCAAAACCCCACCGAAAAAACCCCAGCTTTATCTTTGCATTCTTGTCTCCATGAAAGAGAAAATACACTCAGCTTCTGATGGTTTTCACAGATCCAAGTTTTCTGGTCTGTGAAACAAATCCACTGTAAGTAACTGTGACATTTTTTCGACGTACTTCAACAGAAAAATACACTGAGATAAATATTTCAATCTCAAATAATTTGGGAGAGAGCTGTTTTACAACCAGAATAATGCCTGAAAACTGTTTAAGTACTAAAGCCCCCACTTACCCTTGGGTGACCTCACTGCATTGTGTGGCATTTCAGTGCTTTAACTGGGGGCACCATTTGTTTCTTGAAACATCAGCAATTATCTGATCAGAGAGTTTCTGAAAATTGAATAGACAGCTGCTTACAATGGATATGGTTCCAGCTTCACAGTGCTGCAGAGCTTGATTTGTCAGTTATGTAGAGATATATCTCTTACCCCTGCCCCAGTCCTGTGGTATCAGACTTTCTTGCCTGTCTGCCCACAGCAATATGTGCTGGTTTTGGCAGCTGCAGTGCATCTAAATATAGTCAATGGAGACCATTTTTTTTAGTAGTGAGCATCATCTTAGCAGCAGAAACTATTGTTTTCTGCTTTGAACATCTCCTTTCACCCTAAGGCATCCATCTAAGGGGAAAAAAGAAGTATACATATTAAGAACTGGAAAAAAATACATCTTCACCTTAATTAAGGTGCCTTGCCAGCAATATAGGCAATTTTTAATAAGACTTGTTAAAAATCAGTTGAGGGATTTCTGTTGACTCCAGTGGCATCAATCAACTTTCTAGAGGAGCAGGTCCCAAGTGCCCTCATTCCCTTTTTTTTAAAGCAGCAGGTTCTGTTTAGATACCACATAACAGCATGTGCAGAGGCTAGCTGTAAGGGAATGTTGATATGAAAGACTGGTGGTGTTCTCATAGCTGCCATATGTTCGGGGGTTTTTTTAAGTTTTATATTTTACAATGTCCTGTAACATTGTTCACTCCATTCTTTTCTGGAGAACATACTGATATGACAGAGTAAGAAAAGTGGACCAGGGCACAACATAATGGTGAATGCCATGAAAGGTAAATTGAGTACAAGACACACTTGAATCCTTGCTCAGCTTTGGACAGATCTTTACAGCTCTCAGTAGCTCAGTCCGTCAACATTTGTGGGTAATGGCCTTGGTAATAGTGGCTCATCTCATGTCAAGGACCTTAAATAAACTATTAGGGGACAATCTAAAGATTTATTTGGCAGGCCAGAAGTAGGATACCTCTTTTCATTAAGACCTTGGCTAGGTCCTGTATATGTCTGTCAAAGTCTGACAATGCCAACAGTTTGTTCCAGACTGGTCTCTCTTGTAAAATCTTAGTGGACACGGTTCTACCTTTTCTAAGGGTAACTTATATAACCTATCTATGAAACAATCCTGTGAAAAAGTCCTGTAGTTACCTTACCAGAAAGACTTAAGGCTGCAGCTTTTGAGTGGAGATGTGACAAAGCACATGATAATCACCTGGATAGCAGCAATGAACTTTTCATCCCTCCAGCAAATTGCAGGCAAAATTTGGTTCAGTCCTGAGCATTCAGTAACCTTCTTGTGCTCATAGACACTCCCGGCTGTGACTCAGATACTGGCAATTAAACATTCCCAAGGGTTCCCTAGCACTCAGGGGAACAGATCCAAAGAAAGAGGACATCAGGGGAACAACCCCAAAGAAACAGACGCCCATGGGTTGAGGCTCACAAGAAAGATGCTAAGACAATGTTTGCTTTAACCTTTACCCAAGAAACCAGAATCTGATTGGCCAACAGATATAATGCGCAAATTTAGATCAGTAACCAGCATAGAAATTAAGATTAGACTCAAAAAGAAACCCAGATATAGCAAAGATTTAAGAACTTCATGTAATGACTTAAGCAGCAAAAATCTATGAGTTGGCACTGCACACTTCTACTTTGCTGCTTGTGTATGTGTTTGGATCTGGTGTCAAGATTTATGTTATTTTTCAATTATAATTTTTAAGCTCATAGGAAAATACACAAAAATAACACTGGACTTGGAAAAATAATAATTGTTTGTCCATTTCTTCTCAAAAATCTTGGAAATGGGAAAGCAGAAAGGCCTGAACCAGGAGTGCTCCTCTTTTTGTACTCACCACAAAGTTGCAAGTCATGGTCTTTGCATTCTCTCCTTCCTGCTACTTTCATTTTGGTGTCCTTAGACAGTGCATCTCTAGCATGGCATTGCAGCCCTGGCTGTGGCACTGGCAGTGTCAGGCAGCTGCCATTCTCTTTCCTGAACTATTTTCATCAGTGCCGCCCTACAGCTGGCATGCACAGAGCAGGGGATCAAAGTCATGCAGGATTGCTGCAGGCTTCATAAGTGGCATGCTTTGCACAGGGCTGAAGAGTGCCTGGAGAAGTAGGGCATTTTCTTATCAGAAAGGAGAGGCAGGACTGAACTTAACTGTCTCTAAATTCTGCAGGAAAGTTTTCTGGTTTGGAGGTTTAAACATGGAACCTGAGGTCCTTAAGGCAGTCTTCAAATCATGGCCAAATGACATCGTTTAATGAAACCCCAGCAGGAAAAATCGTTTCAATTTCCTAAATCTTCATGCCTGACAATTTGTTTTGGAAAGACACACACACAACAAAGGGCCTCTCACAGAAAAATTAGTACATTTCATAAACAAATGGTATTTGTGTAAACAAACCAGTAGGGAAAAATAACAAATCATTTTATATTTTTCACACTACTGGCTGTAACTGGATAAAGCTTATGCTCTAGAAACTACAAAATACTTTTATCTAAGTAGATGGAGAGCTGTTTAGCTTCACTGTGGGAGAAAATTTGATGATTTATATATAATCCAGTTTAAGTCTCTACACTGTTATCCCACCAGTCTTTTGAGCAAATTCATGTTACTTGCTAACTGTTGCTACTGGTTTACAGAATCCTAATGGTCTAAGAAGAAAATGGTCTATTTCCTGGAACAAGAACTGAATGAAACATCCCATATATATATCTAATTCACACTTATGAAAAGTAATTCTTCTTTTGTAGAGCTGAAAGATCTTGACACGAGATAAGGGTTTCTGGTTTCAGGAAGAATTTTGGGAAGATTGGATCCTACTGTCTTTATTCAATGAAAATGTAATCATGAAGGCAGCTAAGAAATCAAAAGTTGACTGTCTGCCAAAACCCAATAACATTTAAAGAAAAAGGAGGACTCCTGCCCTTCTGCTATTATGCCTAATCTTACATCACAGGAGATGCAGTGCAGATTGATGCCTTTTTCTGGTCCCTAAAATCATGAGCCAGACAGAATTAGGTGATAAAAATGCGGTTACTTTTTATGAAGGGTACCCTCAGGTGCACAATGTGCCAAAATACACGCTGAAAATGTGCCAAAGATGCACACATGACATAGAGCAAGTACAGTTTTATAAGTTTAGCAAATTAGCATCGTTTACAGGAATCCCCAATTAGAAACACAGGTGATGAGGCAATTCCCCCTCTTGGCACAACCCTCTTCTGAAGCCCCCTGTTGTCGCTAGTTCTTTATGGGAGAGTGTCTCAACCTTGGTTCTCAGAAGAGGCAAGATAGGATAGGGGCCTAGGAATGTGGATTGTCTTTCTGTCTAACAGGATAGGAAATTGCTATCTACAAATCTATATAGTTATAAAATAATAGGCTACAGAGTTACAAATATATGTGAAGAATATATAAAAGCAAAAATCAGTCGGGCATCAAGATCACCTGTATAATTTGTAGGGCTGGCTAAAACTAAATGTAAAATTTAAATTCAGTTGATTATCAGATTGTATTTCCTTTTGTTCTTGTTCTCCTTTTTCAGTGTAAACTAAGCCCAAATGTGTGCAAACACAAATATGTTAAATCTAAACTAGGTATACACAGAACTCCGTAAGTTGTGCCATGCTATCAGGCTGCAAGGTTTAAGGTTTGTTTCTGAGATATTACCAAATATGACTCTTAGAGACAGAAAAGAAAACATAAGACCAGGTCTGTAGCATAGCTCATTTTTATTGTTTAAACAGTTTTTGCATAGGAAATATATCCGCTTCCAGTAATTGACTGCAGTATGAGCAGCTGCTAGCAGTATAGGCTGGATATAACAGTAACAATCACATTAAGTCAAGCTTGATTTACACCAGTTTAAAACTTGTGGCAGTTGAGTTCATTTGTAACCTAAAAAAAAAAAAAAGTACCAAAAAGAACATTATTATCCTCCAACCAGGCACAATAAAAACCTTTGTTAATGCTCAGGCTAAAATCAGGTCTGATGCCAGAGGGCCCTAATTCCAAAATTAAGTAGCTGTACTGTAATGCATCCTACTAGTGAAGGTTCATTACACAAAGACTCTGCACGCACCTTACTTTTAATTCAAATGTAACCTTCAGGATTTGTGGCCTACAGTATGGGGAAAAATGCCAGAAGTTTTAAAATGGATCAACCCTGGTATGTAGCTAGCAAGCAATAACTGACTACTTGTCACCTACAGTTGTACTAAATGTATCTAAAGAAACACACAGCCCTACAAAAGTTTTTCTCAGAGAAATATCATTGAGATGGGGTGCCTCTTCCCAGATTACTAAAAGTTCTATATGATATAAGCACAAATTAACAGCATGATGAAGACATAATCTAATGCAGCTCTTGAGAAGCCTATGCCTGGGATTGAGGAACCCCTCACATTCTACAATGTTGTAGAGATTATTTTTGAAGAAAATGTTATCTGAAACATATTTACAACTGAACTCAACAGAGACTGTGAAATTGAACAGGCACTGCTCATTTGTTTGAGTTTTTTGGTAAACATTTTGCTGGTTTTTGTTTCTTTCTCATTTTGCATCAACTTCTATCAGTCCATGCAACTTCAATGCCCTCAATGAAGAATGCATAATAAGCCATACTTCTTAAAAAACTTCCTTCTGCATATAGAGATACATCTGCCACATCAGTCCCTGTAGCACAGTTTTCAAAACCATTCTGTCAAAAATACAGTAATACAAAGACTGGCTTTAGTGTCACTAGCTCACACTGCTCTCCCTTTATTTAGGCCACCTTTTGTTTTACTGTTACCGTATCATGCAATGAAAGTATCAAAGGCTTATTCTAGGATATCATGATGCTAGTGGCACTGAAGCCCTTTTCACAAATTCAACATACATCTGAATTGCAACACACAGATATTTCTAAAGAGTACTAACTAGTGAACCCTTTTATCATAAAAAAAAACCAAACAACTACTTACAACCATTGAAGAAAAAATTGCAACAAAAAAATGTAAAAATTGACCGTCTCCAACTTGTCCCCTTTACTATTGACAACGTGACCAACAGAGCTGTGGCATGGAAACAGTACAAAGAGTTGTCATGGCAATAAGTTTGGCTGATGCAAAGGTCATTGTGCAGGGTTAAAGGGCAAAATCAGTGGTCCATGTTATCCTCCAACTGCAATGCTCCACCACACCCACACAATTTTGAGGAATTAATAAAACTGGGGAACTAGCAGAAAGTGCAAATAAGAAGGAGGCAGTTTTCAGCTCCTTCAGCATGGAGTAGAACATTCAGCTTTGAGCCTTTGCTGTTTAACTTGATTAGCTGGCATATGATTTCACTCTCTTTTTTTTTTCTTAAGTTTTCTATAGAAACCCAATAAAAAAATCCAGGAGCATACAGCTGGTTAACATTAACAAGAGACCTTGAAAGGATCATGTAAACCATAGAGGATGTCATGCTTGGGGCCTTACTGCCAGCAACATTAGAGAGTTTTTTCATTAAAAGTGAAAACTGTACACTGAATATGGGATAACTTTCTGCAGCCTTCATAATCTCACACAGTATATATAATTTAGGTTTAGGTACAGAACACACTCCGGTGTCACAGATGTCTTTGTGCAATCTCTTTCATTAAGTCCTTATGAAGCTACAAGTTGCAAATCCAAAATTCTGCTCCCTGAGGACACAGCTGTGTGAGATTTAAGTACTGTTTTAGCTCTCTGCCTATCCTGAATAGCTCTGTGAACCTAATCTTAAATACCATCATGTAACAATCACAAAAACTTTTGCTAAAGGCCATATATACTAATAAAAAGACAGTGGTGCTTCCAACATTTTGAAATGCTCTGAAAACCAACTTTTCCAATACTAAATACAACAAAATAACCTTCATAAAATATAACTTTTCTCCATTTACATTTTTAAAGGATTAGTAACCTATGCTTTTCAAGCACAGGAATCTGCGAAATAACTCCTAACATGGACAGATTTTTTTTAATACATAAATTAAGAAACTGGAGAGTTTTAACCCAAGTCCAGTTTCTAAACAAAGAATATTCTTGTTTAAAAATGGAAAGGCATTTCCATTATAATTGTTAAAAAGATAGCTTTACAAACAAGGGTATTTTAATTAAAAAAAAAAATTCTTAACAAAACTATACAGTGTACAAATTACTGTCTACAAGGTAGGCGGTTTATTCAGAAGATCATCCTTTCTTCTTGCTACTTGCAGCTTCACAAACTCATTCACATATTTTCAATGGAGCTGCCCACCTGAACATCACCCCACAACTATATTGCTATAATTAATATTTTTGCCATGTCTTTATGTACAGTCTCCTTCACTGCCTTTTTTTTTCCTTAGTCAAGCCTCAAGCGTTCATGTCACTCCAGGGGAAACACACTTCAGTGGCACAGCCATGAGGCCAGGGCTGCAAAGCAACTTAATAAAGGCAGAACAGTGCACATAGAACGGGGTGGCTCAATTTAGTCAGAATACACTTCCTGGTGAAGGAGGAGGCCAGAGACTGGATTTGAGTTCTCAATCTTATCTTAATCTTTTGACTGCTGAGCTTAAAAAAAAAAACAACCAACAAAGCCAACCTAAAATCAAACATACAAAAAATGAAAAGTTCATTATCTTCCAAGCAGGCCTTTCTATTAGAGAGGCAGGTGACAAAAACCCACAGTTGTTGAATAACCCAGTTTAAGGAAGGAGATTACTTCTCTAAAAAATTGTGTCTTTAAGCTCAACTTTTTTTCATACAGGAGGCCAGTGATAAAAAAAAAACAAACACCTCTGTTAGGGCATCTATCTTCCTACAAAGGGCAATCACCATTCTGGATATTTCATGTTGAAGCCTGAACTTGTTCCAGTTTTGTCCCAACATGCTATTAAAGGCTTTCAGAGAACACCTTGTTAATGGTACTAATCAAGGACATGCCCCCAGCACGCCTCTGCTCTCAAACTGGTCTGTATCACGCCATGTGTAAAGGACAAAACATACTTTGTTTTACCAGGCCAGAGCCTGAGGCGCACTGGTTTTGGGTCTAGCACACTTTGCCATGTGCTTAGCAAACAAATTGACTTACTGTGGGGCTCAGAAAAAGAACCCCACATTGCTTTTTGCGTCTGTGTCTTATCTTTTTCTTTTTTTTTTTTTTTTTCAGTTTGGCTAAATCTCAAAGACTTCCCTACAGTTCCTGTCTTTGTAGCCATTCAAGCCCGGCCTACACACTCTCTCTTCTTGGAGTCAGGGGGATGTGCCACCACTTCTGCTCTTAACCACACTTGGAGCCAGAAGGGACCGACGGTGGTACGCCCCTCACCAGGGCTCCATTGGGGTGGCTGCTGCTGGAGCTGCACCTCTGGGACTGCTCCTGGGCATGAAAACCTCCAAAACACAAGCACAATTGCAAAGGGATGAATTTTCCCATCCACATGGCTATACGCGCCTCTGCTTTCACCCTAATAGGAGAATCTTTAAAGAAAATTCACCCTATGTTGGGCCACGCATTGCAAAGATCCCTTGCGTCTAAGAAGTCACCGGCAAGAGGCCCACTACTGGTCTGCAAAATGGGATTTTACTGGAAACACACTTTTATTTCCACCATGGTCTAATTCCTTACATAAAGAAACTCCTTTTCCACTACACCCCAGGGCTCTCCATCTGATCTGCTCTATGAGAAGACTGCAAACCTCTGACATAGCCCAAGCAGGCTGAAAATTGTAATTCAAATGCTGAATTAACAAACTTGGCAGGGTGAGAGGGGAGTGGAACATAAAAAAATTATGTACAGGAAAAAAATCAAGCGGGATAAGGGGGGGTGAGGGCAAATTCTCTGCATGAGCAACTCCAGAGTCCACTGGAGTCAGTGGAATTATGCCAGCAAAGATTTTGGCCCTGTACTTGCATTTCCTAGACAAAGTGAGTGTCTTTGTCATTCTGAGCTAAAGACATTTTCTAACATGAACACTTTAGGATGTGCTATCTTTGCCAGAATGGAAAAGGCTTCATCTCACTGTGGGTCTTGACCTCTTTGTCTGTCTGTCTCTCTTTCTCATGAAAAAAAACCATGAAGTAAAACAATTTCCTCAAGTCAAGTCTGCCTCCAACAGAATTCATTATTTATTTTTAAAATCCAGAAATGATTTCAGCTTGCACCCCAGGTGGGAAGTTAAAAAGAGGGAACCGATTTGAAAGTTTGTCACAGTAGGCAGAACAGTTGCTTTGCAGCCCTTGCCTGGCTAAGGGTGCACTGCTTCACAGCTACACTGTAAAGTGTTAAAAATCCTCCCCCCCCACCCCAGAATATATATATATGTATGTATAAAAAAAAATCCCCTGTCCACCTCTCAGTACAGAAAAGGACCTCATCACACTGCAAAAATAGCAGTACCCACTTTGGTCAATTAAAACAAACAAAAAAAGCATACATTATTCTTTTTTTTTTTTTTT
>VWZW01002093.1:1645462-1663238 GCA_013397115.1 Edolisoma coerulescens
TTTTTTTTTTTTTTTTTTTTTTAAATCTGTGTACTTACCTATAATAACCAATACAGCTAAAAGCACTACCTACATAGGCAAAACTTGGTATTGCATAATTCGTATAAATTTGTATCCCCTCCCCCCAATATTAATTGGAAGATGAAAAACATGAAAGGTTAATAGAAAAAACACCAAAATACTGAAAATATTGCTGGTCGATTACAATTCTTAAGCGGCAACTATACACAGCCATGATATGCTTTATAAATGTGAGATAAAGGTATAACTGTCTAAAAAATCCATGATGTCACACATTTTTCGCATCTGGAGTACAAAATATTTTGTCATAAAAATGGTAAAGATTTAAAATTATAATAAATGCAGCAAAACAAGTGTAGTGATGTCAATTTTTTTGTCGTTTTTTTCTTTTTTTGTTTTTTTTCCATTTTTTAGATTTCAAGGCAAGGCACGTAATGTGGACATTATATCTTCGTGCAAATTAGGATTACTGGAAAGAGTATTTTAAATTTTTAAAGAGACATAGAGGCAAAATGTCTGCCCATGCACATTATATTTCTGTCAATATGTGAAAATTGTTGAACAAGGCTAACTTCTGAAAGCACCATGCAAGTTTACAGCACCCTGTAATTAGACTTACATTAAGAGTGCATTATTTAAATACAACATATCCCCATCCTGGTATTACCAGTTTGTAAACGGTAAGCTTTGCCCTTGTGACATGGATTTGCCTATGTCTTTGTCTCTATGATGTAGATTTTACAGAAACATGTAAACCCTATGGGTTCTTGATGCAACAAGTAACTTTAAATAAATAAATCCTACCCCTCTGCAGAGGCAGAAGCTAAACCAACATAAGTGCTGTGTTTCCACTGATTTCTTATTCTCAAGGACTTGATTTGTCTTGACTTAATGCCTTTTAATGCCCTCAAAAACTGAGGGGAAAAATAAGTTTGTTCAAAGTAATTTTTATTTTTATTTTTAATCCCCTCAATTTAGAGTCCAAGGGCTGAAGGACTAATAGTGATGACCTCTTAGATATGATTTTTAAATTGCACTTGCCTCTGTAAGTGTTTCTTTAGTGGGGAAAATGTCACATTTTTCCGTTTCTTTTTTTACTGTTGCATGAGAAGATAACACTTTTACCTGCGCAGAGGCATTTCTTCCATAGAGCCTGTGTGTTTATACTGATTGAAAATTTCAAACTGCATAACACACTAGAAAAAGGCTGAATTAAGGGCCAAAGTTTAATAAATCCATACTGATAACTAAAGGCTACAGAGCTTATTTTTAAAACATTTAGAAATCAGACTGCTGAGAAAATGGGTGGCTCACGGCCCCTGTCCTCCTGCAGCTCTGCTGCTGCTGCCTAGCCTTTGTTTTGTGAGATAACCAGGAATAGTGATCTCATGCGTAAACAACAAGAATACTAAACCAATAGAACTAGCTTATCATGCAAATATTAAGGCATCTAGAAAGTCAGTTAAAATATATTGTCGGAGACAGAACATCTATTTCCCAGCGGACTTCATATAACAAAGGCTACTTTGCAGGAGCTGCATTCTACCCATCAGTGAAATATCATCGACCCTTTGTATTTCATCTCAGTTTCAACCATAAGGGAATTAGTGATTGTAAGAGCTGCAATTGCTGGTCTATTTTTTTCTTCTTTCTTCAGTTTCTTTCNAGGCTCTCCAATTATGTTCAAACCATAATTTGGGACATTTGTCGGCAGGATCGGTGTCCTATTTGATACTTGGAAAGGAACCAAGCTAGCCCAGGTACCAGGACTGTTGAAAAGGGGAAAGGGACAAGGAAGGAGAGAAAGAGAGAGAAAAAAACAAAACATAAATTAAACATGTATACAATGAGTTTGAATCAAGGTTCAGCCAATATTCATTAATAATAGCACTACTTAAGATAAAACTGGAAACAAAATTTGTGAATGTAACTTGAGATTCTACTTCACAGTTTTCTTTGTGAAAGAAAAATAATTGTGTTGAACTCAGTAACAAGTTGTATTACTCCTGAGTTACACTAAGTGGTCTGATTGTTTATGAAAGCCCCCCAAAATGTCAGAAGCAGATATATAGACAAGACACAACTAAACCATACAAGTGACACTGTATAGCATGATGGATGTAATTTAAAAACTAGTGAAATACAGCACAGGGTACAGGTATTCTTTTTTCAAGAATACATTATAAAGATTCAGTGGTTCAGCATCCTGTGAGATTGCCTCCCCTCTTAAATACAGCAGTTTATCTTGTCACCATCCCAAAATGGGTCTCTGAGATACACAGATGCCCATAGGAACAGAGGTCTTTTAATGTTCAAAAAATCTGCTTCTTTAAAAAATTTTCCCTAGGAGTATCAATGTCTAAGAAACATCGGCTAACACAGGACCCAATCATCTAAACACTTGCAGCCAAGAGTAGCTGCGAGTCAAGGGTAACAGTGTGTACCATATTTTTTTCAACAAGCATCTGAGAAAGAAAATATTTTCAAAGACAATTCAATGACTTAGGAACTTAAGTCATTATTTCAAAAGCACTCTGTCACTAAGGAGCTGAAATCCCTATGGCATTCACAGGTTTACCAGGCACCGACCAGTTATACTTGCAAGATGGATCCTCAAAGACAGGCCTCAGCTGCTGGTATTCAGTACCCAGCAGCCTGAGCAGCCCTTTCCTTAGATGTGGTTCTGGCAACCCAGAAGTCCAAACTAAACTATCCTAGGCTATATGATTCTATGACTTCAAAGAAAGTTTTGTCACATTTATTCAGAAGCAAACGAGCATTATTAAGTCAGCATCATTGCCAAAAAACTAACACCAAAGCTGGACATACAGCATGCAAACACATCCTTCCTCTGCATTTCACTGTATTGAGCTTTTCTGTGCGTTAGTTTTTTTCCACAAACATAAGTTCTTACTTGGAAATACATTTTGGGATTAGACTAACGAGTTTCATGATAACGCATCTGCAGACTGAACCCTCCAACACGTGTATTGTGGAGGCTAAAAGTTTTCTTTCCTCTGAATCTTTTATCCCATTTCTGCACTGCTCTCTCCCTGGACAAGCAGATGCACTTTTGTGGCATCTTGTATAAAGAGGAAAATAGACTCTTTTTATCTATATTAAATGTGCACGAAATAACTACATTTAATTTGGCAGATTTTTATGATCATTTCAGTTCCTCAAAAGTGGGCAACTTATTTTGTGAATTCCACAGGACATGTTTTTCAGGCCTTTCATATTAAAAATAATACAAACAGCTTCTGTTGTTTACTCCTGTTTGAAACTACTTGCCTCTCTAAACCTGTTGATTTACTATTTTAACTCCTAGCAATTAATTCCAGGTGCTATGCTTTACACATGCAAAAAAGTAGAAATAGTTCCTGATCTGCTTGTCTCAATGATGGTCATATTCCCAAAGGAGAAGGACAGAATTTATTTCATGAAGAAAATACAATAAATATTGATATCTCAACGTTTTCAATGCCTGAAGTACAACTATTATTCAATAATACTGTTGGGGTTTTTTTCTTCAATGGGTATATTCTTGAAGGACACTTAAAAATCTGCAGAATTTTAACCTTTTCAGATTTTTTTTTTTTAATTGCTGTTTTCAAAATGTAAGGTCAGCTAATATGTTTAACTTTTTTGCTGTTGTTTTGATTCTATTGACTGTTACACAAAAAAGTCTGCTATTGGAGGAAAAAAAGAAACCTTTTGAAGTTTAAAAATCACAATTACATCACAAATCTTGAAGCACTCACAAAGACTTAAACCTAGTTGTGCATGAAAGATTTTTCCAATGAAAAGATTGTGTTCCAAAAAAAAAAAAATTCAATACCAGAATTTCATTTAAGAAGCTTAATTGTTTCAACTTATTCTTCATATTCCTTCACTATTTGTTTTAAAATGCATTTTTTGTTCCTTCCTCTTTGGATTTCAGTGATGTTAGGGAGTAAATTCTGAAATAAAAGACACAAAGCAAATTTCTTCCAAGCATGTGGAATTATAAAAATGAGAAATAGTAATAAAAAAAGAAAGAGCCAAGCAGATTTGTTTCCTTGGGATCTGTCTGAATATATGTTTTACAGTGCATAGTTCTTTGCTATCCTGTTACATGGCATTTAGAGTGTTTAGTGACTTCAAAAAAATTACAACACTAACTCAAAGAATATAAATTTCGTTTGAGGTCAACACTCTATTTAAAATTTCTGTGGCTAAGGCTAAACACACAGGCTCCAGGCTATCTCTGAAGTTTTAAAGCGCACTTCAATGATTGGAGTACAGTTGTGACTTTTTGCTTTGTTTTAAAGTCACCAACCTTCTAGTGACTACAGTGGGAGAAGGAAACAAGTCAGTGCTGACTAAAAGCAAATTACTATTTGCAGCAGAATTTTTACCTACTATTTGAAATTCCAGACAGAGATCTTGATTTCTATGAAAAGTGCTCAATAAAAATAAGTTGTATCAAATTCCTAATATGACTGCTGTTGCCATATGACCTACCAGTTTAATACAGGTGTTTATTTAAACCTTTCAAGCCTCCCACCTTATATTATGACCATGATAAAAATGCAGACTGCAAGAAATTCATTGGTACCACTCATGAATCCTGAGAGAGTAATAAAACTCCAGTGTTAACACTGTGTATATCCCACAGGAGTTTCAAAGTCTCTTGTACTGCTCACGCCAAGCCCTCTGCCAGAGATGGTGGTGCAGACATCCACAGAGCACCAGTGGGACCAGGACAGCCACACACTGTCTGCCTGCAGGGCTGGAACTGCCACCACTTCCACACCTCTGGAGGTGGATGAAGTTCTGGTCTAAATACACACACTGGGCAGAGTCTGGCTGCGCTGGCAGCTGGGAAGAACAGCCCATTCCTTCTGTTTGCTGGCATTTCCTAAGCCATTATCTTCAGGGCTTGATGAGTTCTGGTTGTAGTTTAGAAAACAACCTTATCATACTACAGGTGGATGTAACTCTATCTTGGGCCACCCCAGTCCTGGTACCACCACAGGATGCTTACTGCAGACAAAGGAAGAAACCTGAATGAAAGCTGTTGAGGAGAACAGCCCTAGTTACAGCACAGGGCTCTGAGAGCAGCTGTGACACAACTGTGAATAACCAAACACACAACACAGGCTCTGCTAACCTGCATGCATATGGCTGTCTATCCAACATTCCCATGACCTCCCTTTATATTTACAAAAAATTTAGCTGGATTTTCAGCTACCCTACGAGCCACACTCTGCTTTGTAGTTCCCCAGCACTCCAGCATGAAGCCAAGCCAGACCAACTGCCCAGAAAAGCAAGGTTCCCCTGTAAGCCTTCTCCATCCTACTGGGAAGGGACTTCTCTTGAGTATAGTGGAGCTTAGCTTTTGCTATGGAAACCATCCACGGTTTTTCTGTAGAACATCCTAGCAGGAATGATAGTTACTTCTGTCTGCAAAAGCAAACTCTGCCTGGGTGCCCACATGAGTGTGGCAACAGCAGGAAATGGGGAAACAACTTTCCTTCCACTGTACCATCCAGCAGTTTGTGTGAGTCCCAGTTAAAGTTCAGTGCTTGGTTTCACAAAACCAGAGGCAATACTCTGCCTCTGTCCACTAAGTACCTCAACCAGGGAAGCCAAAACTCTTTCCATTGCAAGGACACAGACAAGGTTGTTGTCCTTGCAGAAGCTAATAGGATGTCTGCCCACATGGCTTCTTCTTTTGATAAGAAATCTTTGTATGTATGACTGCAATAAAACAGGTCTGCCCCACACTCCACCTTACTACTCCTGAGGAAATCTGTCATCTGTCTGCTGACAGAAGGTATAATATAAATGCCTTTCCCTTGAAACACAAAGTGAGACCTAAAAAAACTGCTCAAGGCTAAGTTTTGAAGAAAATTACATGAGAAGTACCGTGAGATTCCATTGTGAGATTCGGATCCACCTTTGTTGCAGGACCACCTTCCTGAAGCATTATACCTTTAAGTAATTTCACTACTGGCAGCAGTTTTCACCATAGCTAGACTATCAGATACGTTATACAGTTCCCCCTCTATCCACAGGAAGTATAATGTCTTTATCTGTTCAAATGTAATAAAACAGCAAAGGAAAATTCTGCAAGCATCCTACAGGGTTAACATTCTCCATTACACTTTCCATTACAGTTTCCAGATGTTAATTCAATCAAGATTTCTGCCATGATTTCCTCTTAAAGATAATAATTGCTGTTTCAAGAACCTCTGATTAAAATATTACTGGAATGGACCACAAGTAGTGCTTACATTATATGTATATACAGTCCATTTTGGAGGTTGTAATAACATAAAGAGTATAATAGTGTTAAACAATTAACTAATGCAATAAAAAATAAATCTAATCTGACCTGAGTATATGTGGAGGTCTTTGAGATTCTTATTTTCCACCAGTTACTACCTTCTTTCTTTTACAGTTTCATTAGTCGGTAAGAGTATTTTACCATTCAGAAAGTACTTCTAAAGCAGTATTTCCTTCTTGTAGCTTTACCATCACCTACATGAACCCACTAGCTTACAGAAGGTAGATCCTGCCAAGTCAGTTTTTGGACAGAAAAGGTAGAAATACCTTCAATGTTGAGAGAAGTGACAACAGTAAGTCACCAAACAAGGCACATCTATCTCTGTAGCAAGTGCTTGCCCACACAAGTAGAGGGATTTTTACCATTTAAAATTACTAGGATCATAAGAACTTTGGAAATGCAAGTTTTCTAACCTCAGTGCCCTGGCTAAATTCCCACTTCTGCATTTCTGCCAAAAGAATAACCACCCTTCCAACATCTACTTAATGGGGTACTTCTGTTGTCATTCTGAGCTGGTATCCACAGGTAAACAGCTGCCAAATTTTACCTCCCAGATGAGCACTTGTTTCAAGAGATGTATTAAGTGTATCTCAGGTTAGTTTAGAATGACTTTTATAGTTTAGCAGGCACATACTACCCATCTAGCAGATGGAAGAGTTAAAGACCTACTGATTTATGCCTACAAGAGGAAAAAGGGAAATCTCCCATAAGAATACTATTTATTCTATTCCCTGCAGACTCCTTTTTGTGACAGAGTAACACAAAAAGGTACCTAAAGATCAGGAAGAGGCTACAGAGCCCATTACTAACAAAGAATACACACAACAGAGGGAGGGTACAGAGAGATGGTGCATGTCCATGCTGTGCTCTGGGCCATTCAGCTATGAGAATTTGGTGCAGGAACAGGTCTAACAGAGGGCTTCAAACACGCACGTGCACAGAGGAGGCTATGACCATGTCAAGCCAAACCACGGGGAACATGTTCTTGGTTACCAGCGTCTGGTGGGTTACCTATGAAAAACTGACTCTTCCCTGTACACACCTGCACTACTTTTTTTCTTTTCCCAAATATTACTATTTCCATTTCAAACCATTAGAATTTTTACCTTAACACTTTTAAAAAATATAACTACAAGTTTACCAAATTAGCATGACTAAATAATAATGCAGACAATCCTAACTGTACAAAACAAACAAACAAAAAGAAAACCCCAACAAAGCAGTTCTACTGCTTCAAAAGAAACAATTAGAGGTAAGATGATAAAGAAGTAGAAAGCTGGAGGAACCAAGGGGTTAAAGATACAGTTTACACTTGGGAATTCTCTATAATATGCTCCTCCTTCCCTAGCAGCTGCCAAAAATCATCTGACAGGAAACGTAAGATTAAGTTTGTCCCACCTAAGTGAACAAAGAGAGCTCAGAACAGGCAACCAGTTCACTACAGAGCAAGAACTTTTCTAATCCTGCTGGAAGCTGCAGTGCTGCTCACAAATTATTACTGAAGTTGTTTTCTTTATTTTAACATCTTGCTTCTAGATCAACTCATTCATTTTGGTCACACTGCAGTTCTTGTTGCTTCTCCCATAAAGGTTAACTTAAAGCTCCAAACATAATCATGTGGAAAATGGACATTATTGATTCCTATGGCCCATTGTTCCCCCATTCTAAGTCCCTGAAGTTCAAGTTCAATCTGGAATTACATCATGTCTGGTTTCTCCTGGTTACCAGACGGCTTGAGACGTGACCACAGCTACAGAAAAAACAAACAGCCTTCTTCACGCTTCGGCTCCCCTATCGATTCAAACATAAACTTTTTTTCTTTCTCTCAAGTATGCTTCAAGTATGGAGCATGGTTAATTTAGAGATTAAGTTCCAAATTAGATTATCTAATGGCATCTTAATGGATTGCTGACCCATTTCCTGTGGGATGGCAGCATGCAAGTCTGGCTTGAATACAACTAATTTCTTAGGAAGTGTTCAGAAGATGTTTGCCTAGATGGAGAGGCAATGTTCTGCACATCTTTCTGCATTACAGAGTTGGGAAAAACTATTAGAATTAGTAATTTAAATTGATAAAGATAAGAAATCATTAGATTTTCTCTCTGTGAATATTTTTACAATCAGGACATTTCACCCTTTTTGTTCTTAAATCATAATGAAATGGTACTTCTATTCCAAACCATTTCTGGGGAGAGGAATGAGGGAGGGGCACAGGTCAGAGTGTATGCCCCACTGCTCTAACAGGTGTCTGTATTTGCCAAAATGTGCTTCCACAGGTAAACTGCTGCCTGTGTAACTTTAGCTATATGTTTTCTTGATACCAAACATGCACAAGGTATTGTGCTACAAAAGCAATATGCACCCATTCTCAATTTCCCTCCAACTTCTTTCACAAATCAGATTATCCCATTTGATTGCCTTATCAGCACTGTTATCATAAGCACACAGTGGTGCTGAGGGGGAGCTGGGGGAGGGAGGGGGGGAATGATGCTTGGAATGCTGAACACCCCTACAGCTACAGCTGAGAAAGAAATTCAGCACTCTGAGAACAGAGCTCCCCTCAGCATCTCCAGGAATGAGCCAGCTGTTGTACCATACTAATGTGTCAAGATAACAGAATGAAAGCATGAAATTTGAGCCTAGTCCATTTGCCAGGATACTGTAAAGATAATGTTAAACAGTTAATGCATAAAACTAACACAGAATGGTTGTTAAAAGAATCAATATAAATAAAAATACATTTGTCAATAGCTGAATTGAAATGTACTCTTCGGCAATGAAAAGTTGCTAACAGTCTGTGGAAGATTTGCAAATACTCCACATGGTCTAGGAGAGACCCATCATGCCAGCTTTTATAAGTATTTATACTGGAAATACCATCAGTGGTGTAATGAGTGGCTTAGATTTAGGGTCACTCATGCTATCGGCCTCACACACACACCCACCCGACTTTTTTTCACTCTCACTCATTTCTTAGGTGTACTTTTTGCGTACACTCTTGTCCCCATGTAGTGATCGAGACTGTATTTTCCTAAATGAGCCTTAAAGATTTTCACAGCTTTCCCTTGCCTTCTGTCTCTAGGAAAACAGAACGGCTGTTATAAAAAAAAAATAAGGACTTGGGGCTTTTTAATGGTTCTGAGTATCTTCTTCACATGTACACCAAAAAAATTACCTAAATGATCATAAAAGTACTGAACAACTTATTTCTATTGATGCATTTAAATGGTGCTCAAAGCTCAGCAGACAAAATAAAATACATTAACAAATAAATATAAAAAACCATATAAAGACAGAATATGTACCATAAATGCTCTAAGTAAGCAATGAAAAAAACAAACCAATCCAAACAAAAACTGTAGATGGTTTGGGTATGAGGAGCAAAGTAAGAATTACTACTTCTAAATACATTAACAAATAACTGGGGTGGGTTTTTTTCCATATTCTTTTGGGTTTTTTAGGATGCTCACAGAACATTTAATATAAGTATTTCCTTTAAAGTTACTAGAATGTTTTATTCATTATTAATCAATTTTTTGTTATCACTATTCCTTGAAAGTCTTCTGGTTTTGTAGAAAGTGGTATCAGTGACCTAAAGTTTCATGGCTTGTTTTTCCTTTTTATATTTTTATTGTTCATATTCTCTTCTTTTCTGCAAAGTTCAGCCTTTGCATACAAACCACTACTGTCTTATACCTGAAACTTTAAATGCCAACAGATACATAAATTTGCAAGGAAGCAAAACAAAACAAAAAATTTTGAAACCTATGCATTGTACCTACAATGAGGTATGACAGGCAACTATTACTGAGACAAAGAACACAGAAATAACAGAAGGTTTTCATCATCCACTTTCCCCAAGTTTCCAAGGTGTGGTTCACCAACAATGCTTGATGACAAAGCTTTTAACCTGACCATCTCTGCTAGCTAGTATCTGTAGAGACAGGGCAGCTAATGCTGAGGGACTGCCAACTTTTTCACGTGCCTGAGGTCAATAATACTTCTGACAAATCAGTATATTTAACCACAAAAGCCTGATGTAAAAGGTGAGATTGAGCACAATCAAAACGGGCACTGCAGATCTAAGGAAATCACATAATCAAGCATTTATCAAACCATTTGGGGTTGCAGAAACTTGTCTGGATTTCTTTGTCAATGTGTGGCAATTCCTTTTGCAATATATTCTTGTTTTTCAAAGTTAGTTTTAGTGTTAGAAAGGCTCACTGCTCCTTAGTCTGTGCAGGTGTAATTTCTCTTCTTAGGTCCTCATCTCAGCAGGGTTTAAAGAACGTCATGTTTCAAAACCTAACACCTAAAAGCTGTCTATTTAGGCAGAACTGTCTGTCCTCCAAGGCTGTGCGTGATCCAAGAGCAAGTGGCATAGCCTAGGCCTCTAATGAAATGCCTGTGGCAGAATTTGTGCCCAAGCTCTTCTGGCAGTGCCTGTGTATGTCGGTAGGGCCACGGTGACAGGCAGCACTCTGGGAGTGACCTGCAAAGCAGTTTGGTCCATAACAGTGAATGGATCATGGAGCAGGCATTCATTCACAACCAAAGTTTTCTTGGTCATCACCCAGAAATGTTTTCCCCCACTTTTCCTTTCTTTTCACAATTTATGCCCAGGGTGTATAACGGTACTGAAAAACAGAATTGAGCAAACACTAGGACAGTGCTTCAACCAGTATAACTGGCATGGCTTTAAAGGGGGCTCGAGTGGCAACTAAGTAAAACTGTGTGAGGATGTTCCTAGATCTGTTGTCGTGATGTAACTTTCTAAGGCCTGTCAATGCCCTGAAAAATGCCACTTTGGAGTGGGAGAATAAATCACCCCCCTGTGCTATGCAAGCTCAGTTTGGATTCACTACTGGCAGGACATTGAAAACTCTGCAATTACTGCATGATGGGGATTTGTAATGTGAATCACAGCCCTTGAGGAGATGAGGTGAATCCATTAGCTAATTATCCATTGTACTATTTAATATATAAGGAAAGAAATGACAAGACCTTATTTTGCCACCACAATTCTTCCAGATTTAAAACATTGTTTCAGAAAAATTAAAAAAAAAACAAAAAAAAAACCACAAAAAAAATTAAACCACAAAAAAAATTAAACTTCAGATTTGTAAACAGCACCAATTTTCAAATTAAGTAATTTCCCTTCCAAGTTGATTTTCAAAAGTGCCAAAAGTTCTAGCAATCCATAGTACCATCAGTACAAACATCAAAAGGCATTTTGTACATAATACGTACAAATTACACTCACACACATACTTACACTAGCTATTCAGAAGTACATATATTTTCATGTGCACATAAATTTCAAAAAATATTTAAAATTATTTCATGAGTGACTGGCTAATACTTCATCTGACAGTCTCCCAACCTACAGGCTTTATATGTACAACCCTCATTAAGTGTTGAGTGCTGCAGATAATCGTGTACATAGAAAAGGTGAAAACTGATGTATCAAAATTATGTGGATTTGTTTATATGCCTATTTAGGTAAACACACACCTTCTACTGTTACCATAATCCACTATATACCAAGAGATGTAAAACCTAATAAATTAACAATATACCAAAGGTTAATGGGGTTTATTGTTTGGTTTATTTTGGGGGGAATTTTTCATACAAGAAGAAACTCTTTTTTTGTAAATCGTACCTAATTATTCTGTTATTTAGTTGAAAAATAAGATGGTTTATATCTTACCTTCAGGTATATGTTAGTGACCTAAATCTACACCAGCCAATTGGCAAGAAATGTTTCTATGAATAATATAGTTATTCTTCGCCCAAAACCAGCCACCACCTCAACCATTTATTATCAGCCATCTATACCTCTAACAGCACTGTTTTCTTTCTGTTAACCATTAAGGTCCCAAAAATATGACTGCAAATGACATTTTTAAAGCCTAAGATCGGTATTTCCTTCAATTCACAAACTCTTTGCAATAGGACAGCATAACGTTGTTTCAGGTGTTGCATTAAGGGACTGTCTAAAGTCAGATTACGTGAAAGATAACCTGAATGTGTATAGGAAAAACGTTACATACATATTTTGATCATAATGCTGTCACATATACCTCTGGAAGCCCACTAAAACAGATACTGTAGCTCTATGCAACTTGTTTAGAGGTGGTGTAGGGGTGGAAATAATTAAAATGTTACCTTTGCCAAGTAATTCCCAATGTATCCTCACTGGCACTGGGGTATAAATGCCTGCCGTTTTGATTCATGGTCCAGTCACAAATTCTCAGCTGTCAATTGAAACCTAGCAGTCAGATATGGATCGAGCATACTACAGTTTTTAGTATTTAAATGAATACATGCAAACTAGTACTGTACATGGCAAAAGTCTTACTTTCCCAAGAAGTAACTTTAAAAAATAAAACAAAGAAAAATAACTTATTTTGAGAAATAAATGCCTATGGATTTGTGTAATATAATGCTACTTTAATATGATCCTCTATTAATAAAGCATAAAAGATTAACTAGTGTGTAGCACATAACAATTAGCCATTATTAGATTACAAACTGAGCTGGAATAAAAAGAAATGTTAATAATCAATAGTGAGATACTTTAAGAAAGGAAATAATTATGCTGGCTTTTAAGCAATGCTCTATATAATGTGTTTTGAGTAAAGGTAAAATAAAATCAATATCTTCTAGCATGCTTTTTGTGAAACATAGAAGACATGCAACTTATGGAAAATTTGCCCAAATTAAACAAACTGTATGTCATTATCTTGCTATTTAAGAATAGTAAAGGTATTTCATAACTGAAGTTTATTAATCTAGTGTTACTGAAAGTGGTATTAATTAGAAAGAGGTGATAAAATAATCTAATCTTGTTCAGACTCAGAAAAGTAGAATTTATAATACTTTACTGCATTTTAATATAATGAGGAATGTACTAAATTTTAGCTGAAACAAATCCTTCCCAGATCTTCAAATCATCAGTTCTGCCTTCACAGATTGTTCAAGCAACCCTCTGCAGCTCTGTTTATTTAACAGTTGCCCAATAGTGTTAGCAGATTTATTGAAAATATATGCTGCTTATTTTTAAGTTGAAGAAAGTGAGCTTATCTGGCTTCTGAAGAAAATACACGTTTTATCCTCCGTATAGTCATGTTTATATAAATTGCTGTACTATTATATATGATTAAACACTCTTAATTGAAGATAATGTTGCTGAGTTTAATCGCATTCAATGAATTTTAGTTTTCTCTATCCATATTCACATTCTTGAGATAGCACCGGCTACAGCAAACAAACTACAATAAACTGTTTTCACAGGAGCACAATTAATTGCAGTCTTTTCCTGAAAAATACAAATGCTGAGGACAAGACAATATTGCAAACCTGACCCTGTCTGGCTGTTAGACTCATAAGCTTCCTGCTGTTAAGGTCTGAGAAATGGAAATGTTAGTCTTTGATGTTTTCATAGGGATTGTTTCTTGTTTGTTATCTAAAGACCTCCAAGGGACCTTCTAAAGGCCATTAAAAGCATGACTAAACCACATGAAATTAACCAGAAAAGGAAACATGCAGCCCAAAAGTTTGCTAGAGGTAACTGTGAATAATATATTAAACACGTTTAAATAAATGAGTAAGTAAACATTTGATTTAGTCACTATACAAAACAGGATTCTAAGCCTGATTTTAATAATGGAAACATAATAAAATATGTCAGTCCAGTTACTCAATGTACAGTAGATGTATTTCTGCTATTATCCTTAAGGATGTCATCATCTTCACTACAAATGCATATTTTAAAGCTTCATAACTTAGCTATAAAAACTCACTTGCAGCTGAAACAAAAGACTGAAAGGTTAAACCCTCCCACCCATCCCCCTCTTTTGCATCTTTCACAAAATATAAAATCTATGAATAAAAGCCCTTTGGCTGACTAGAACCATTAAAAATATACTAAAATCACAAACTTAGTGTTACCAAATTATTATGTTCACTTGGGTGTAACTCAGAAATCTGGCAAGCTTGCTATAGTTTGCTATAACTTAGCTTGCTATATAGAACCTAATTTCATCTGCCATTTGGGGAAAACAGTAAGACACTGATACATTACATTTTGGTAAATTAGCTTCTGCGCTAAATCACTGTATTCTTCCCACAGCCTGCATGAAAACCTTCCACAAATACAGTCAATGTGTTAAATTTATCATTAAGAAAGCTCCACAAAGCTTTTGAAACCTATTTCATAAATGTTAGTAAGGATATGCTTCTTATTATATACGGTCGTATGTACCTCAATTCATCTACATCCAAATACTGCAAAGGTAATAATGCAACGTGTGAGTTTTATACCTAAGCTGCAGGCACGTACATGCACAGCTGTGTGAAGGTTCATGCTACATGAGACTCATACTTAGTACTGTAGTGCTATTCACTGCACCAGCTGTGCCATGCTTGCAGTACTGACAACACCTTGGAGAAGTGCAGGTTTGCATGACAACTGGTTCTGTGACAAGCCCAGGGCTGTATCAGTTGTACTGAAATACACCCTCCCAACGTCAAAAACTGCTGCTCCTCAGTAGGCTCACACAGCAGTCTCTAAAAACCAACGTGCCTGGATTGTTTTTTTTTTAATCTCCCTCAGATAAAACTTCCTCTCCCAAGTCACTCCTACTGAAAGATGTGCATGTCTAAGATTTAGAAATTACACTTCCAAAGTCTGCATCTGCGTCCCCTGCATGTGTTGAGTATTTTCTGGGTAAAAATACTGTAGAATTTAATAAAACTCTGTAAGCCTGGGCTCCATTTCATGGAAGAAGTGGGAGGCTGCCCTTGGAGGATGTCCAGATGGCCCAGCAGAGAAAGCCTGGGTGCACAGACCTAACATGAGTACCAAGCTTTGGAAGGAAATAAGGCTCTTCATTACAGTATTTCAAGTGCTATATGTTGTCTGAGGTCATACTGAAAGCTTTCGGTCTAGTTATTGTCCTCAGAGTAACCTAGGTACCTCTAAAGTCATGCTGCAGTGTTAGCTGGAGATGAGAAGGCACAGTCACTCTCACACACTGTAAGCCACCTGAAGGAGTTTCTCTGCAGGACATGTGAAGAGGAGAGGCAGGAAACTACATGAAGGCTACTTGAGAGAACTTACATCCCTCAGTAGAGGGACATAAGAAACTGTCCTCAGGATACATTTAATAGATGCTGAAAAACATTACCAATTTTCTCAAATATATGTTATGAATGAAAAGTGAATGACCTGATTTGGCATATGACATGGCGAAAAGTCTTTCGTAGTTGGCTGTTGAACAGACTCGACCTTGAGCCCAAAGTTCTGTGTGTTTTTAGCAAGGCAAGTCACAGGAACCTCACTACCATAACACCTTCCATCCTCAAAACATTACCAATGATTTTCTTAGTTATCTCTCATCTAACCACAAGTGAACAGAGGATGAGTCTATATTCTGAAGTAGAAAAGGATGCCTAGCCTTGCAGCAGATGAGGAATCCTCATAGGCAGCCCAGCCATTTTCCTAGTCCTGGATCCGAGGCTCTGCCCTCATGCCTGTGATACATCCCCACTGCTGCACTCATGAAGCAGCAGAGAGCACAAAGCCCACTGCATGTGTTTCTCCTGGGAGGCAGTGCAACTCCCTCATTTACCTCAGACACCTTACAGGAAGGGGACACAGGCCTGGAAGGCGACACAGGCCTGGAGACAAGCAGAGCAGTAGACCAAGTGCTTCTGTTCCGTAAAATGTCAGGAAATTGATTTTGTTTTGCACTTTCCAGAGCTGTGAGACATACTGATGTGAAGTTCTACCCAAGTGCTAGATTTTACTATAGCTGTCTTCACAGTTTAAACAGCACCTAGCAAGCACAACCATCCTGCGGAGTTTTAAGTATGCAAATCACACATACATTAAAAACCCTCAGCCAACTGCTCAATCTTTAATCATAATATGAATAATTTTTAGGGGTTAGTGTTTAAGCAGATTTTGTAGTCTCATATTTAAAGAATGGCTGTCTAAGACTAACACTCATTTCAAGTTTCTGTGATAGCTAGTGAAAGTAGAATTGTATTTTGGAAAGTGTAATGGGCCACTGCTATAACTTCTGTTAGTTGAGAAAAGCCCATAAAACTTAATATTTGCATATTGTCATTGTTCTGACTGAAACTTCCTTTAAATGTGTTTCCTTTCCAGCAAGCATATGTGAAAGGTGACCTCTTAGCCATTTACATACCTCCCTGGTGATCATGTGACCCAGTTTTACGTCAAACTGTCAATTATGATAAGGGACACAATAAGAACAGCCTAAGTGTTGATAACCTGTTTCCTGACTTTACTGACAAGTTCTCTTTAGGAGTCCGCCTGCGTTCTTCTTTCAGCCTGCTGCTGAAAGCAAAAGAAACATCCACCCAAAACATTTTGTAAACAAATACTCTGTGTTCAGCGGACATTTAAGTTCAAAATTTCCATGATTAATAGTATGAAGAGAACTACATTTTCAACTGTGCAACTTAGTAACTAAAGGATGCCTCTGGTAAGAGAAACTTTCTACTGAAGAATCAGGGAAGGCATTTGCAGGAAATAAAAAGCTATCTACAGTTTTCTGATCATTTTAGAGACCTTATAAATGTGTACATTGGAAATATCTCACTCATAATTGTAAAATCTGTGTGAAAATCATGAATGCAACATACCATACCCAGAAAGCACAAGCTTTAGTGAAAACCATGCCACTGAGTTTATCAGTGCAAAGATTGGAAGAGTTCATTAACTCTTCAACAATTAGGGCAGCATTAGCACCATTTATGGTGACAGGAAAGTTCTAGAGGTTATTGTCTTCACAGACCTTAATAGCTATCCCATTTATTTATGTTTTCTAATTAAAAATAGAATCAAATATATGAGGCCCCAAGGTGCACTAAAATTAAATGGTCAAGAACAAAAACGTTTCTGTTATTTCATTCATTCCAAGAGAAATCTTATTTTTTGTGAAACCATTCATCTGTACTTGCAATAAATACAAGTGTCTATGTATTCATCCATCCATCCATCCATCCATCCACCCATCCACCCATCCATCCATCCATCCATCCATCTTTNTTCTAGCATTATTTCCAGAAACAACATAACCTGATTCTAAGTGTTTGTCATCTCAATACCATAATAAATCCGTGAAGTTGAGAACAGTAACAAAAGGAGGCTAAAGAAATGCCATCACATAACCATGAGAATTCTGATCACTAAGACTTTGTTAATGAACTAATGATCTTGCCATTAAAGTTACATAGCCAAAGAATACAGACACAACTAGAATCTGGCAAGGAATTTTGTCCACTTGTAGAAGGTTGAATTTGACCGACTTTCCTCAGTTTGTTGGTTTGTTGCTTTTTGCTCTAGTCTAGGCTTAGAAACCACGAATCTTCATTAAATGCAGATTAAGA
>VWZW01002093.1:1663276-1751757 GCA_013397115.1 Edolisoma coerulescens
GGGGGGCGGGAAGAAGGTGCACCCATATAATTGTGAAGATTATCCAACCTTTCTTTTATTCAGTTTATTGAGGATGTTTCTCAGCACGGATAAAGAACAGTGAGCACTAGATTTGGCTTCAGAAAATACTTCCACCAACCACCAATATCTCTCACTCAGGTACTAGCTCTTATCACTTCCCTTGCCCTGTTCCATGGTGCCCTCCCTGCATTATCAACACTTCACAACTCTCAGAAGCTGATGCTGAATCAAAAACAGAAAAACGAGTGGTTACTAATAATTTGTAATAGACAGAGGAGGTCTGACATGAAGTTTTTACAGAAAATTACAAGACTCATATGACTCTCCAGATACCACAGAAGCAAGAGGTATTTTCTGTAACTATTCATGCCACAGTATAGAAATACCTGGCATTTCAAGGCAAGCAAAGGGAAGATCCACCAGTTAGTGCATCAGAAAGTGGACTGCACAGTTATAATTTCCCATTAGAATCTGGTCTTTCTAACTATCAATGTTACAGGCTAAGTAATGCATATAACATCCCATTTTCACAGTATCTGGACCAATAAAAGGCAACAAATTCTCCCACTGGCCCTATTATGCATTGTCTTTCAAAGTTTCATTCAGTGCAATGGGAGAATTTCAGGTGTGCTGTGCTATAAATTGTTTACAGGACATTCCAGTAAGCTATCCCTTTGTCAGGACTCCATGTGAGTGTGTGTTGCAAAATACATGTGTAACTTTTGAATTTATTGTGGTTACTATAACTTAAATGGGCTACATAGTGGTTCTTTTTAACAGTAACAAAAAGTACTCAAGGGCACATGCCAATATTTCTCATAACCAGAGAGAATAAATCTTCATAAAGACTCCTCCAATGAAGTAAAAAAGGTACCGGTGACAATATTTATTCTTGAGGGGTCACTGTGCATTACAGGGTGTGGGGAATGTTTAAAAGAGCTCTCTGGAGCTAAAACCATTGGCTTTCTAATTTAAAATTTCTCTCCACTAATATAAAATGATTAATTGCCTTATTTCACGTACCCCTTGATTTCTCTTTTCATTCATCATGGGTTGCTTTAAAGCAAATGCATTTAAAATCTGCCACAAGAAGAGTGGTCTCTTTTAAATTGTTGTAAAGTAATGAAAGGACATAGTAAATCAATTTCATTTCTGTCTTACCGAAGGATAACCTTTGCTCTATTAAAGTTGTCTAAACACTCTCAATGCTCTACCTTACTTTCTGCATAACATATATGTGTGTACATCTATCTATATCTATATCTAGATCTAGATATCTATATCTATATTGATATCTGTATCTATCTATATGGCACTGTCATCTCTAAGATACCTTTAGAACTGAGTGAAGGTAACTAATTCATTAGAAACATACATATACATACTTATATGTTCATATTTATCCATCTGAAAAACTTTCTACTTAAAGAATTCTGTTCTTTCAAGTGGTTTCAGCTGTACATACTACTCCTTACTTTTTTACATATGTGTAGGCATTCATACACACATACACACACAAACACACTCAGGCAAACATAGATATGTCCATTGCATAAGTTGGAAGAGAAGAGTGAGTTAAGAGCAAAGACAATGAAACACTGATATTTTTAAATATACTTCATGGCTCACTGGTCACCAGTTGATGCTCTTGGACTAATATAATGAGACTATGAAGCAATACTTTAGAATTCTTTAGAAAGGAGAACATTGGTTTAACACAGTGGCATTAAATAAGTTTTCTGCTTCTGAAGTGTATGTGAGATCTCACTTAGTTTCCCCTTCCCTCTAAGCCACTTGGCCACATTTTACCAGAAAAGGGAGTATCAGACACAGTGCATATATACACCAAAGACCTTTGAGACCCCTCTCACTTTGATGTTCCAAGGACACTGCTGAAATTTTGAAATCTATTTGGATCTACACAATGACAAAAATAAATAGAGATGCAAAACATTAGCAATATATATGTCAAAATTCAGCCAGGATAGACTGAAATATGCTTCTACTACTTTCTGGCATGTGATGAGAAATTTAGAAGTCTTTCAATGAGCCTGGGAGAAGGTGGAGTGGGCCTAAGCAGTAGCAATTCGCAGAAAAAAAGTGTGTCCAAAATTTATGGAGGGGAAAAAAATTATTGCACGTCCCCAAATAGCAGGATGTCAGAGAAATTTCAAAGAATACTATATAAAACTTCACAAGAACTCCACAAATTGCATTCACTGTGTGTAAAAAAGAGAAGTATGGTGTGTGCTTTAAAAAACAATAAGCATATACTGTTTATCTTTTAAAAAAACCATGTTATAGTAATTACAATACATTTCATAATACAAAAATATCTGAGAGGTTATAAAAAAACCAACAAAACAATATGTCAGAAAAGTTATTGAGAAATTAATGGCTGGAAAACCCACTAATAGTCATTACATATTTTCATAGAAGCGTAGAGATGTTTGAATTTAGGTCTTACTAGTTAAAAAAAAAGTTGGCAAAGCATCAACTATTTTGAATAAACTATCAACTTTGTGATTTTCTCTGAACTCCGCATGTGGTGACCTTTAAAATGGACATACTGCCACCTTGCCCCGGGCATGGGTATGGATAGGGAGTTTCAGCTGAAGCACACGACAGCTATATCTCAGCAAATACAGAACAGGTAGATTTTACTGAAAAATGAAACAAGAATGTGTATAAACTGCTGACAAGAACCCAAGTCTGAGAAAAAAAATACAGTACAACAAATACTGAGGCCTATCTAACACCTTCTTTCTTATTGCCACATTCAGCTCTTTTCCTTGTAACATTTTACATGCCATGAATTTCAAAGTCCTCTGCTGTTAAAATCTAAGAGGAACACAAACACACATCGTAAAGTACGTTAAAATTCTAAAGGGCCTGAATTTATTTTTGTTACTAGTAATGTGCCATTTCTGTATGTGCATGGCCTTGCTATTGACTGCAGCTAATTTATTTGTATGCCATCATTAATCTTGGCTGTATATTTTCACAGTTTGGGTAAACAGTTCATTTGCATTAAATTTACAGCATTAATGAGATGTGAAATTTAAAATGCTACTTCAAATATAAATGATGTAAGAAACTAGAACAAAAACGTGGTTTTATCACATTTGAAATCAGCAGACCAATTTAAACCTATTACACTAGAAGTGATGATGTGTTGCCTTGAGAATTCAGTTTTATAACTGATTTTCTGAAACTAAAATGAAGAAATGTATTAAACATCTGGGGAAAAAGAAACAATATAACTTGGAAATAATAAACTGGATTTTTGCTTTGAACATTTTGCTAATTTTAAAACTGATTTTGAAATTAGTATTTGTTTCTTAAACACCTCATTCTGCTTCCTAAAATCCTATTAAAGATTACATGTACGAATTCTCGAAAAATAAAATACTGAAAGAAACATGATTAGGAGTCCCTTATGATGGTAGAAATCTAAGAAATAAAGCATAGGCGAAATTGATATTTCTTAAAGGGTTCAGTTTGTTTTGAATAAACTTGATCTTCACATAGCAAATACTGAAACCCTCAAGATTTCAGTCTAATCCAAGATAACAGTGGCAGCATGTAGGAAGGTAATATTGCAAAAGCTTCTCTATATCATTACACCTATGTGAAACTTGCCCACCTGTTGCTGGTGTAGGAAGGATGAGTCTCTTGGGCTTAGTCCCACATATCGATTGGCTTGGGATGTGCCTGAGGCTGTGTAGGCTGATTAAGGAAGAACAAAACATATTGATAAAAATACCAACCTATCATATCTATTACCTTGTGCAGGTACAGTACAAATATGAGAGATCCAGAGTTATGATTTTGCAATATATAGGATGTGTCTTTGGTTTTCCTTTAAGAGAAAGCAAAAGAAATATTGGACCAAATTTTGAAAGGCATGTATAAATTCCTATAAACTCCAATGGAAGCTGCATGTGTAAATCATAATGATGTCCCTTGCCAATAACAGTTCCTTTGATTAATTTTTTTCAAATTATTTAATAAAGTATTTATTTTATGGAATCACAATTTTAATTTCCACTATACCAATCTAAAGCAACTGTGAAATCACTAAAATCACAATGCTGAGAGAAAATATTTTTGATCATGTTATTTTTATCTCTGTAAACACCCTGGTTTTACCAAGAAAACCCCAAGCAACTGTAAAAGAACAACACTTATTAGAATAAAAACGCTTGGTTTACTTATGTGGCATGAAATGAATCTTTGCAGTAATGGGATGTAATCTGATTAATATTTTCTCAAGAAGGGAGCTAATTCTTACTGTGCAATACAATAGTAAATATTCAATTCCCCCATACGTCAGAAAACAATATTTTCTGAGGAGAACTATTTAAAGAATTCTCTCGCTGCCTGATACAAATGGTTGAAGAAATCCATTTCTGAGGAGAAAGTGATGCTGGGATTAGTTACAGAGTATGGATCCTTCATTTGTAGGAAAAATTCCTGTCTGGTCTCTGCCACTAATTCCTAAAAGCCATTACCTTACTGTGGCTTTTTGTGGCACTTATCGAACTAGTTAGGTGGTCTTACTTAACTCCCCAGTGTGGAGATGTCCACACTGTTTCCACAGCCTGGAAACTTGCTGGAAAATTGGCAAAAACTTAGTAGCAAAACCACTAAAACTGGACAGATACATACAAGCATGACAGTGAGAAGCTACAAAAGAGTACTTACTAAACTGGCCTGCTAATATTAAAGTCACATGGAAAAAAACAAGAAAATGAAATGCATTCATTTAAAAAAAAATTTAAATGATAAATAGAGTAAACAGGGTTTACTGAAAAACTGTCATAAAAATTAACCAGTTATTAGAAGGAAATTATGGTGGAGGCCACAGGGCTCCCCAAATATTATTAAAGCCTGCTGTTCTTTCTCATTAAAATCAATTCTCCTGTTGCACTTCAGAATGAAAAGCAGTGCTAATCACTTGCCAATTTATTCTCATCACACTGAATAATAACGGTAATTTATTGTCCAAGTTATATAAATATATAACTATATATATTTTGAACAAATCAGTCACTGCAAATAAAAGTAAAACTATGCCATAAAATATATTCAGTGTTGATTTTCCCATTAAGTTATTAGCAATCTGTGTGGTGGACCTATTATGACTGATAATACAGTTTATACGTATTCATATATAATTTATACATCAGAAGGACATGATCCCTCATTTTATTGTTATTTTCTTCATCAACAAGCTATATTTCTTGATTTTTTTATGCTCTTACAGTTACCAATCCAATGTCAAAAGGCTTTACCAAGGAGATAGACTAATGCAGTTCTCTGAAAATAATAACACCCTGAGCAGATGAGGTGTTATAAACTATCTTGTAGGCATACAGGCACATTCAAATAAAATTTGCACATAGGGATTATTTCTATTATTAGTTATATGCTGCACTAGAAAGAATTGACTTGGAAACTATTATGGAAGCATGAGGAGGCCTTATTTTAACATATAAGCCGATGTTCTAAAGGTTCAGCAGGAATTAGGTACTCAAGTTCCCATAAATTGCACAAGAAACTGGGGGATGATTTAACTGGGAAATATAGTCCAAATCATTCCCTTGGTAGTAGGAGAATGGACAGATTAGGTGTGCTTTCCTATAATGATGATTAAGGTCAGATTACCAGAAAACATCCCAAAACAGTTCTGGGATTTACTGTGTTCTTTTTGCCATTTTTATCAGAAACCCTGACCTCATCTAAGAGAGATACGTAGGCCAAGCACAATCATGTCAAAGCAGAATGAAACCATGAATACTTGAAACTATACAAGAACTTCGTTTTCTCAGTTTTCTGTTCTGGTGCAAATGTTTAGAGCAACAGCTTCTTCTTTGCTGCTAAAACTAACTCATCTTAAAAGGTGCAAAAACTGTACCACAAATCACCAGCAGGGCTACAGATAGACTCTACTACCTCTTAACAAAAATAATATACTGAAAGGGTAGATAAAATACTTCCATAAATCTATCTATATAATTTTTTTAATATACTTGAGCAGTAGTTTCTCCAAAAGTTACTACTTTTATAATAGCTGCTTTTTATAATACCTTTTGTAACAGCTGCTTAAACAGTTTTCCTCCTCTACATCTTATGCATTTGAGTCTCATCTCAGCTTCAGATTCTAATGGAAAGATTTCAAATAGTAGAACACCTGAAAAGCATACAGTTTACGGTCTCCATTAATGAAAGACCAACAGTTAGGGACTGCATTAGCAGCTCAAATATTAAATATTAAATAGATCTAGAACAAGTAATTTTAATGCAACAGACCCTAAAGAGACTAATAATTTTAAAGACTGATAGGTTGTTTTCCAAAAATCTGGAAGTGTCTCCTGAAAATCTTCACCATTCTGATACTGGTAACATGGGCCATCTCAAGTCCAAATAAAAGTTCAAGGACAACAGAAATGCAGAACACAATTAAAAAGCACCACTGATCACAAATACTTGGAAGGGAAGAAATTAGTCTAGATATTTGCCCTTATTTCTAAAACTGCAATTCCATTGAAGAAAATAGGATAAATAACATGATCCTATATGTAGTAAAGAACTTAAAACATTGAATTTAGAGTTTGCTATTTTCTCTTTTAAAAAGCTAAACACAAACACAAACAGTGGATCTACCATCCCTGGTAGCAATGACAAGGAATTAAAATTTTCTTTTGCCACAACAGTTCTTTTTGCTAAAAATGACACAACCTATATTAACATGCAATTATCATAGCTCAGATTCAGTATGCGTTGTAAAAAGGTTTGATTTCTCTAGGAAAGTCCATTGAGGAGCAAATTATCCAGTCCCTGTTTGGAATTCCATCTGTGGGTCATTGTAAAACCTTACTGTCTGGGTGTGCTTCTCAATGTCTTAGCAATGTCCACCTTAGATAAAAAAAACCATATTTTCTTTTCCTTGAATAGTGGTCAAATATGCAAGCTTTTCCCTTTCATTTTTGATTGTCATGTCACAAACTTTGGTTCATGTAACATGATCCATTGTTGAAATTTTGGGAGGAAAAGCTTTGCAGTCAGATCATGTTTGCTCTCCATGTAAAAGATGAGCACCCACTTGGTCAAATAGTAGGAAAAGGCGCCTTTTTCTGGCCTCAATTTGAAATCACACCAAATTTTTGATGGACATTTTTTGTTTCCTAAAGAAATACTTACTGGTTGCTGTAGGTGAAGATGCCTCACCTTCAGTGGATGTAGTGATGGGTTTAGTATCTGTCATGGTCAGGGTCACAGGTCGCACCGCACTGTGATGGGGAGAGGGTGCCAAAACTGGAGTAAAATGGCCAGGCACTTTCCCTACTACTTGACCACTGCTGTTAGGCTACAAAACAAAACCAAAAGAATGCCTTGTGAAACATACACATTGTGTTTAAGGAACCTACCTATCTTAGGGTTTTCCAGAATTGCCCATCATCATAGCACCTGTGTTTAGGAATGTGCTGCTCTAAATAGGCTATGAATTTCCATGTGATATCTTCACTAGGCAGGTCCCTTCTCAGAGAGGTAGTACATGCTTAGGGTAGCAGTACATTTTGGTAAGCATTCTTCCTCCCTGGGTGCACATACATCAGATTATTTCAAAATATATTTGCTGTTCATGCAGGGTCTGTGAACCAAAATCCCATGACAGCAGGAGTAAACTGACCAGGCATAGGCCCTAATGTATGAAGTATTGAGAGCAAACGACTGATGTAAACCCTCTGTTTTCACATGCCATACCACTCTGGCTTGGAGGATAACCAAGACTTGACCACAGCTGTCCACAGAGATTACTCACACTGGAAGGCTAACTAATGATTTACATGCTTGGGAGTAGGGTAGAGAGTTTTGATACGATGCACTATAACGTACACATCACAACATCTGGAGAAAAGCCACCTACTAAAAACACAGAAGTGTTTAATAATGGGAACTTTGCAAGTCAAGAGCATAATAAGTAATGACATTTCTTTCATAGATGCAAGAGGCAGTCTCCAAATGACCTTATGCCAGGTACAGGTCATCAAGGTAACATGATACTTCCTGCATATAGGCACATCCGAACATGGCAAAGTTGACTGGTAAATATATGTTTATCCAGTGCTTAAACATACCTTTGACACTCTGCATGACTGCAAATACTCCAATGGTAAATAACTTGCAATAAAACTAGCACGTAGTAAATAGTTTTTACTATTTACTATTTACAGCCACTAACAGTGGCTGATAACTTCTGTTTTAAACTGATTGTGGGCTCTATGAGTCACAAGTATATTAAAAGAGCCATGCAAACATGAAATACTGGGAATCTTTTAATCAGAAGGATCTTGTCAAATTAAGATAAAGACACGGACTGATAAAGAAAGCAATTCAACTGATTCAAGGAAAGGTTAAAAGAGGTAAGCATGAGGATGGTAATGAAGTAATAACTGGACTGAGACAATTACCGCAAGTATGTGAGAAGTATAAACACACAGAAGAGGAAGGAATTATTTGGAAAATACAGGAAATACATACTTGGGGTAATGGAATGAAATTGAGAAGGAGGAAATTTAAAATTAACAGCACAAGAAACTTCCTGGCAGTATGATCTACAAGACTTTGCAAAGGCACCCGGGGGAGAGTCTTGTTTAGGACATCTAAAACTAAACTAGCAGAAAACAAAAGAAAATATAAGTGCAAATGGAAACCAATCTGGTGTCCATAGGAACACTGAGCAGTGAGCTATTTCCCCTTTCTAAAATCACAAGCCTTACAATGAAAAATAACAGTGAAAATGCACACTAATTATGAGTGGCAAACAAACTACCCCTCTTAATGAGAAAAAGTCACTCCCTAGACATAGCTCTTGTCAGTAAGACATGCTCACTAAGTTGGACTGGATTTTCACTATGCTTCTAGAGAGCCTGCTGCAGAGGCAAGGTCCCTCTCCTGTCCTGGCAGCCCAGCTGTCCACACAGCCTGCTGGAGGGAATACCACCTCTCAGTTGCATCTGGTAGCTTGCAGGTGGAGTCGTCGACCTGCAACCACAAGGCTACCTAGGAGCCTTAGCTTATGTGGTGTGCCAACATCACAAAAGTAACTGAGAGTCTCTTACCAAAATGATCAACTTGTATTAAAACTAAGAAAGAAGATTCCATGGAGTGTATGGATTTAAACAGACAGTATAATCAGCTTACAAAAGCAGCTGTCTCCAAAGACAGACTAGAATAAATTAGAATAAATTAAAATAAATTAGAAGGTCATAGGAGACCATGATGATTTACAGCAATGTATCACCTTACATTGTGCACTGTAGTGATCCCAGCCAACAGGAATCCAGCGGCTCACACGGACCCCAGATTTGCCCTTGTCCATGTGGTCCAAATGAGCAAACCTGCTCCTTGTTCAGTTATAAGACAAAGATTATACTTATACCCCATTCTGTTGTAAACCAAGTTCTTCCCTGTGTCATATATAACATATATGTGACATTTACAAATACAATTCTTCTTCAACAATCCTATCTGTCTTTGAGATGTAAACCAAGGTCCTCCTTTTGACAAAGGTTGTCATGGCAAATGGTACACCTGAGATTTTCTTTAAACTTCAGTATTTTTTGTTACTTTTGAAAACAGAGTTTATGAATAGCAGTCTCATACTCTCCCAAATTCTATTACAGGAATGTCTCTCATAAGAGGCCTTCACAAAACACCCATATTGTTTTTCTTGCATGCAGTGAACAACAGTGAAACAGTTAACCAAACTGATATATAAGTTATCACAATTAGTTTGCAACTTAAGATCATAATAATACTAAAAACAAGATCATAATTGTCTCAGAGTTATTGCTTTAGACTGTCTTCAAATTGACACAGACAGCACTGCATCAGTTTATATTCAATTCACACTTCCATGGTTATCTTTGATTTCAAAAGCTTTTAGTTTTGTGCTTTCAAAGTCTTGACAGTGGCAATTGATAGCAGTACAAGCTCATGAGCATTGGCTCTCTTGAAGGTCTCAAGTCCTCTGAGCTGCTTTCAGTTTTCAGTCCAAAAAGGGAAACTCTCTGGTCAGAAACACACCCTTCATAATCTTATTGAAAACTGGCAGCTAGAAAGAACTTCTGTGACCTGTTCTCCTTTTATGTTTTACAGTTATATCAAAAAATGTTTTAGCATGGAAACTGCATATCTGTTTGGACAGTATCCACTTGAATTACAAGTGCTAATACTTAACGGTACATCATTTACCACAAATTAATTTTGTCCTTATACAAAACAAGTTCTACATTCTAGTTCCAGTTTCCCTGAAGAGATTCTTACAGACAAGTGCATTGCCAGTGAGGAATCAACTGTTACCATCAAATAGGGCATCAATATGTCTGCGTGATGGATTCACAGAGGTGATCCCCGAGGCATAGACCTCAAGCAAATTCTATAGAGGCAGCTGTGTTAGATAAACAAGCTGTGCATTGGAAAATTTGTGAAGAAAGGAAGCAAACACAATGAAGGTCTGGGAAATTTAGCCCTTATGTATGCAAGTATACATTTTTCTGCTGTTGGATTGGACACTAATTTGATTTTCAGATGTGTTACAATTTTCAGCTTTTTTAGTTCCACACCATCTTGAATTGCCACAGTTTAATTCATTTATGTGCCTAAAGCCAAAGACAAGTTTTATTTGCTGTCACAGCTGTAACATAACTCAGAATGTCAGGCTGCTGTTATCTGACGGTGTGCACTGCGCACACTTTATGTTAATCCTCAGGTCTGAAGTCTGAACAGAAACCTGTAACAGATATGAATACGGACTTTCTTAAAGCCATGATTCACTGCACCTCTTTTCCCTGACAGGATTTTCTAACGTATTTATAATTAGTTATTAAACTTTCAGTTATTAGCCTTTCAGACTTCTGTTCACATATATGCCCAAATATCAGCATATTTAAACTTAGTTATTCAGTCACAATTCAGGACAGTGTTTCATAATATAGTTCACTGCTTTCAGTGTTACAAAAATAGTTCTGATGCTATAATGAAATAGAAAGTACTAACATCTACAGATGAGCTATCCAAACATAACAGAAGTTTGACACATCTATTAAAAAATTCACATAAACTATTTATTGATGAAATTATCTAATATATTTGATGTTCACATACGATTTTTTTTTTTTTTACAAAATAATCGGAACTGTACTTCTGAATTCCAAATAAAATAAATCCAGTTTTCCTTGGAATCTTAACTACAAATCACCTTCAAACAAATGGTTAACCAAGGCCAGAAATCATATTAATCTGTGCATGTCCCAGACATAGTGACACAGGATACTCTGTTAGGCGTTTCAGAAAGAATTGTCATGGATTAACAAAAACTTATGTTGCTTCAGCTAACCACTACACTTGGAGAATAATATATATACATCTCAAAACAAAGGTTTTTAATAGAAATTCTGTGTTTCACGGTGTTACCATGTAATAGCCAAGTGATCAACCAATGAATGCAGTTTAGTCAAACTGGATACCATGCACTTGGAAATACTGTCACCCATTTCCTCTCAACAATTCCAGCTGCTTGAAATGGCAAAGTTCCAATACTATGGTGAACAACATCACTGTAAAACCCTACCGCAGTGCAGAAGAGAGAGAAGGCTGATTGAATTAATTTTGTTGACAAAGTTATAGGAGATCCAGTTCTGGATATTTTGGTCCCCTGCTTCCATACCAAATATCTTACATTAAAAATTGCCTGCTAGACATATCTGTGAACCTGGAGATCATAGCTGACAGGTTCTGTCTTTGAGCCCATGTCATTGTGTTCTGTGGTGCCCACAGAGAGTGATGAATGTTTTAGAAAATCAACAACTGAAAGAAATCAGAAATATCTTTCATTTTTCTAACTTTCCCCCTCTCCTTTTTGTCTGGGGCACCCTAATGCTCCATCACCTGTAAAAATCGAATGACTATATTATTGTCCCACCAGACACAGCTCAATGGTACAGCAGGCAGTTTCACGAAATGTGTGAAACACATATCCTCAATTTATTACCTGTCTGACTAATTTTGAGATGTTGCTAAATATAAGGGAATGGCATTACAAGAGCACCACCAGTGAGACTGTAGAAAATACAGTAGGGCAGTTTGGACCTGGTGGATGCCACGAAGCATTTGCTTCACACAAAGCAAGGCTACACAGGTTTCCTTTCTGCTATTGAACACTATGGCAGCAACAGAAATGCACTTCACCTTCTTTTAGTGCCCCTTTCCACTTTTCCCTGGAACGAATCTCCCTAGTTTCCATATTAAGAATCTCATAACAATGTAACTCATTGTGACAGCACATCTTACACAGACCTCACTCTGAAATGCCACACCAAAGCTTCATGCGGTATGACATGCAGCTACCTGTCTGTTTGAAAAATTAGCTTTAGAAAAATACATGCTGTTGCCTGTTCTTGGCTGACAACATCCCTTCTGTACTACTTTCTATAAGAAATCAAGGTGTTGACTTTGATCTAGAAAGGCCTTCATTCATTTGATGAACTGATGTATGAATTTTCCTCTTGACGTAATGCTGCTGAAATTGAGACAACTGCAGAGTTTCAGCAATCCATGTTCAGACACGGATATAATAGGACAGTCTAGATTCCTACATCCTGAATCTCAATTTTACCTGTGAGCTCACAATATCAGTTATTGGTCAACAGGCAGAGCACAAGGAAAAACCCAGCTTTTCTTGTATATGTGCCTTAACTACAGGGTAAGTTTGTGTGACAGAAAGATGGGAAAAGAATTGTCTTTGTAGATAAATGTTCAAAAGATATCTTTATGTTACATAGTATTTCATGCACTCTGGAGACTTATACTCATGCATTCAGAGCAGACTAAATAGAAAATAATCATTTACAACTGCAATTAAATCTTAAAAGACCTTGTCAGTAGATAGTTTTAAGCTAGGACTCTCAGTCTTTGCCTCCCAATCACAACTAAAAATCGCACATTGCCTTATTTAATCTTCAATAATTTCTTAAAAATTACAAGGAAAGACTTGCCCAAGAAGCTGAAAACATTTAAATATCAACATATAAAAGAGGTGCTAGCTATACCAAAGAAACCACACGCACACAATTTTACTTTTTTTGGCTTATTCTGCTAGTACTCTCCCAAGAACCAACAGGAAGCATTTTGACCAGCCCAAAGATAGCCTCACAAGATTCCCTCCTCAACACTAAATGACTATAGTTATTGTATTGAAGAATGTAAGACAAAGGGTCTGCCTGGCAATCGTGAAGAATGTGCCTTTCATTGAACAAAAGGTTCAATGTCCCAATCAATAACAAGAGGAAAATAAGTGGCCTCATCAGCTTCCAGAAACAGCTATTCTTAAGCACTTCAGATATTTCTGTCTTCAGGCAAAGATAAAACCGACAAAAAGATAAAGCTGAAAACTAGCCCATGCTGCAATAAAGTACGTTTTATTGGACCAAGGAATGTTAGTGAATTTAGTAAATATGCAGTGAAATGTGCTGCAAATATGCAGGAGTTCACTCAGCCTGTAGTACATAACATATGTGAGCCATTTCTTGAAAGAAGAAAACAGTCCAACATTTAACTCCCATCAAGTTCAGTTACTTCTACCATACCATGAAAACTGCATATTTCATCAAAAATATCACAACATTTGAGCTAAGGTTACAGGTAAACTGTGCCCTTCATAATACACACTCAAAGAGCTTGGAAGATTGTCTACTTCTGTTTGCTTGGTTCAGTCCAAAAAAAAAAAAAACATCTCACTGATACCAGGATGTTCATCAGCAGAATTTACCTCAACTGTTTGCTTTACTACCACTTCCTTTATCACACTTGCTGATCCTTTTTCTGTGATTTGCCACACCTTGATCAGGAAATTATTCCATTTAACTCAATGGTGAATTAAGTTAGGAGATTTTGGTTTAGATTTCAGCCACACCAGTGATGTTGTGCTTGACAATTTGTTCAGGCTCACTGGAAGTCTTGTTTTGATACTGTATATGATTCATACATTCCTGAGTAATAATGCATTTCATGTGTGTGCGTATTTGTGTGTGTGTGTGCGTGTGTGTGTCCTTGTGTACACAGACACAAAGGAGGTAATATTTTCTAAGATTAAAAGATTCACCCATCTGGAATCATTCAAAAAGGAAATACATGCTGGAAATTTGTGGTAGCTTTGAAAGGTTCAACACACTCTAGGTGTATTAGATACATATCAATCAATTAGTTTTTGCTGAAACTTGCATCGAATAACCAGTATCAATCGGAGATACCTGCACCCCATCATAATACAGACACACACTCACACACACAATCTCAACCAGTAACACAAGTACATAGCTAAGAAGAAAAGCATTGAAATAAGTATAGTAAAAAGGGCTCAGCAGAAATTCTAAATCAGTGGAAAGTGCAGCAGTTCTCAAAACCCTGGGAACTTATCAGACTACTAGCTTGAGACAAATCCAGCTCTATATCTAACAAGGTCCATTTCTTTTCAGTACATTTGTTTGTTTATTCTCCATATTGAGCAGGGAATAAAAAGCAGATATTCATGAATCCAGCAGCCACAGCTCCCTTTTGTTTAGGATCATCCATTGTTGAACCATTTTTCACTGCAGCCAAAGGGCCTGCTTGAACTTCCTGACTGTTCATCACACATAATTTGGACTATTTAACATTATGTCAAGAAAATTGCTCAGTGCTTCCCATCATGGAAGCCTATGAGAGCTCTGTATCCTTGAACTAATTTTACTTAAAGTATTCCATTGAATAGCATGACTGTCTCACTATAATCAGTGCAGCAGTAATGTAATTAATCTCAAAATTGCTGTGGGGAGTACAAGGCATCTCAGTTGCTTGTCGTAACAATCTAAATTAGCGTATTACTGAAAGATGTTCAGGAGGAACAGTTCATTTTAGGTAAATGCTGTCAGGGTATCCATACTTTCTACAGCTAAATTAAAACTATCATCATAGTTCTCCTTTTGAAATCCAAATGAGTATGTTTTGAGGTGGGAAAGTACAATTAAATTTGATGTGGTATTCCTACAGATGCAGTTTTGCATTTTATAATCATTAAATTTGTTTGAATAAAAATTCATGTTTTATTTAGGAAAGAAAAACTGGTTTGGCTCAAAGCATGCTTTTGTATCAGAACAATTCCCATTTGTCACTGAAACTTCACAGACAGTTGCTTCTTCTTTTCCTAAGCAAAAAATTAATCCTGCTGTTTTACTTTTATACAGCCAAACTTTAACTATTCTATTAGAGATACTTTGACTAGGCAGGCAACTACTCCAACTTACAGCAAATCTCAGAGAAGAAATTTAAAGAATTAATTTTTTTAAAGATTCCACTAATAATAGTGATTAATGATAATAAATTATGGCGAATAGTTGATGCAGATGCCTGAAATTACATATTTGGTGTTATTTACCCCAGCCCTTCTTGTCAGGAACTAAATCAAATGTCAAATGAAATGAAAAAAATTACCCTAATAAAAAGGTTATGAAAAGTGATGAAAGTAGTAAATTTAGGCTAGTTAAGTCTGTTATTCCCAATGGAATATACAAGATTATGAAGTGTTCTCAGTTTGCTACGACGCTGAAAAACATCAGCAGAGTAAAATTTTATCTTTTAAGGTCAAAAGATTCTTTCTTCAACCAGAGATAAGGGAAAAGAGTTGGGCAAAAAGTTGAAAGCATAACTCCTGCTCAGTGAATATATTTCCCAATGTTAAAATCATAAGACAGCACATTTTTCAACTGAAAGGAAGTCAGATACTTCATTTAGATGCTGTAGTTTTTTTCAGTAATGATCCAAAGCAGAATGTGGAACAATCCAGAGAGATTATCACCTAATCTGCTCTTTTAACATATATAAGAAATCAAAGTGTAAGTAAAACAAGCACTGAATAATTAAAGAAATGCATAACAGTAAGGGCCTGATTTAATTTGCATAATTTTTCCCTTAATAGTGCCTAATTAAGACATCAGTTTAAAAAAAAAAATCCAACAGAACTCTGAGATTTTCCGCTCTGAATTAACGCTAAGGACTTTTAATGGGTGTCTTAATTAGACTTTGTTATTCATGGAAATTTTACACAAATTAAAATCAGGTCCTGCATGCAACATTCCCAGCTGAGTCTCAGAAAAAATGCTATACAGGATTGAAAGACTTTTAATCCATGTGCAGATAGCAATTTGTATTCTAAAGTCAACATATTTCATGTTCACTTTTTGGTTTAATTTGCAGTAATAATGTAACAAACAAAACCCACATAGTAAGGATTTCTCTCTTCAAAGTAAATTTTTATTTTATGGAACCACTTCTTTTCCTTTTTTTTCTTAATTAAATACACAGAAAGTCATGCAGCTGGACCAGGGAATTAGCCCATGAGGACAATAGCCACCATGACCTTCTGCACAGTCCAAAGGGTACATATCTGTTATTCAACAGAGAAAGTTTGATTCAGTCTCAAGTTCCACTGCTGCTGTGTCCAAAATGAATGCTGCAAGGCCTGTCATTATGAGTGAAAAAAAAAACCAAACGAAGCCCAAAACAAAATGCTGTCATAGCAACCGCTTCATCCCTGTTAAGAAAGTCCTTCCAAAGGAACCTAACGCTTAGGAGAAGGAAAACCTGACCACTGCCTCTTCAGTTTACATACTCAAGGCTCTTCAAAAAAAACATGCTAAAGCACAAGCAACAGGGCTCCACAGGAGCCTTTCAGACCAGGCATCAAAAAAATAACAGCCTGAGCAGCAAAGATTACATTACACTGACATTGGACATATTCCAGGTATTGACAGCCCCAGTCTCAACTGCAGTTTATCCTGCAGCACAGATCACATGGTAACACGGTGTGCTGATGCTATCATGGAAAGCAGTCCTGCACACAGTCCTTCACAAATTACTTCACTAATGAAAAACATGTTAATTTCCAATATCAGACACAACTTTGAACCGGTGCAATTGCCAGGAACGCATCTGCTACAGCATGTTCTCTACAAAAGGAAGAAAAAAAGAATTTGTACATCTGTGCTGTGCTCACTACGCAGAGAAATATCAGTGCCTATGGAACAGGGCAAATATTAACTTGCCAGAGTTTATTTTCATTGCCAGTCTATAAATATACTTGTATGTCCATGTACGGACATATGTATGTATCAGCACACTCCCTGCTGCATCCTGCAGTGGGAGCTTTGCCTCTGGTGGCCCAACCTGCAGGAGGGGTGCAGGACCAGGACCCGCCCTGTTGCTGCTGCCATGTCATTCAATAAAGTATTTTTCTTACACTTGACAGAGGAAAAGCAAGTAAATATGATTAACCTGCACCCTTTATTCAACCATGACGAACAGGATAAGTTGTATCACTTACATAGCAGCTCCCAGATTTCTCTAAGACCAGAACTGGCAAGATACCAGTCTAGATGCCCTAGAAGACATATTCCTCCCAGGACTTGGTTTGGAGGGTTCACATAATTTTACAGTACCTGGCTAGTCTGCGGGCTGGACGGGTCATAAGAAGGTACATAATTCTTCAGAGTATCCTGAGGATTCAGGTGGGGAGGATATCTGATCGTTGGATGAGAGAAGTAGCTAGATGGGGCAGGAGGGAGAATAGCTTGTGCTGGAAATGGCAATGGTGAAGGTGGAGGTGGAGTTCTAGTTGAGATGACTGGAGAAGATAAAATAAAATTAAAATTACTTCGCATCTTGTTTCTTCTAAAATTCTTCACCTCTGTGTTACAGCAAGAAAAATAAAAAGTCAGTTATAAATCAATGGATAGCATTCCTGCTTTATGGCATTTTTACAGTAAAATTTACAGGTCCTGCCCTCAGATTATCCCAGGAAATGGAAAGAGCAACTGTTTCCAATTCATAAATATTGTATCTTGTTTTGGTGTCGTGAGTTATGCCATCATAGTTTTTTTGTTTTTTGTTTTTTTTTTTTTTTTTTTCTGGGTTGGAAATACATATATTTTCCTAGNAATAAAGCCCCCACTTTTATTTACAGCACTCTAACACTGAGGAAAATCACCAAGCCCCAAGAAACAGGGATTCTTCACTGCATTGCACTCTACCTGCCTCATCTGGGGACAGGGCAATATCTGTGGCAATACTGCCACAAATATTTGCTGAACTATATGAAAATGGTAACGAACATTCAACTTCAGGGCCTGAGAAACCAACCCATCCATAAAATTATCTACCCTACCCATTTTTATTATTTTCATTCTCTTCATTTCCAGCCCCTACAAACATACACTTCTCTTATCTAAACACTGTGTGCAATGTCTAAACAACTGACAATGTTTTCACAGTGCAAGGAAGGTACAGCTTGTCCTTCTGCTGCTCAGCTGTCAGTCTGGAAATGTAGAGCGTTCTTCTAGCACACTGCACAAGAACACACTTTCCACCCTTACTACACATCTGGAGAGCACATACTTTGTGTATTAAAAAAAGAGGTACTTGGTTCAATGGAAATGGAGAAGAGACAAGGAGTTTCCATTTTCATTAGTGGAAAAATACAAAATCAGGTCTGTAAAGCAAGGTCTTTGATAAACTGTTCAACAGTTGTCTACTGCACCAGCACAAGCACACCAACACTGCTCTTCTGGACCACATTTAACACCTCTGGGTTTCTTCAGCTTAATTTTTAAAGGACTAGCTATTTTTTGGGTATTGCTCATTGGTATAATAGACTGGGCTACAAAGATAAAAATGGGGCTTCCCAGCAAGTAAACAGTTCACCCACAATCAGGTTATGATTTTCACTCTAGTATGTGTATTTAAAAACTATAAATTAAATATAAAACTAAATTAAATACAAAGATATACAAGTAAGTATAGGATCAATTTTTTTTTTTTTTTGGTGGCAGGTTCATTTAAATCACAGCCCCACCAAGCTCAGTTTAAACATAAAATACTAGTTACTGCTCTGGCATGTCAGAGCCGTGAAAAACAAACACAAATGAAGAGAAATCTATCACTTCCATTTCATCCACCATCTCCAATGTGCTTGAGTATCTGCTGGTAGTGGAAATCTCACAGAGCCCAGAATGAGTCCAGGACCATTTTGTAAAACAAAATAAGTGGATTTTGAGGAGAAAATAGTCCTTACACATGAATTTAAATGGAGGCACTTGAAATCATGGAGGAAAAATAAAACAGAAACTTCTGAAAGCAAAACCACATGTGAAAACGAAGAAAGTTTTCAGATCTGTTTTACTCCTCTAGCCATTCAGCTCTGCTCAAGAAATTAAACCTTTTATATGCAGTTTATAAGGAGATATGATGAGATGCTGAGGGGACTTCTGAGGACTGTGCTCTCATCTGAAAAACCAGGGTCAGTCTCACCTCTAAAATTAAACAGACCCTGATGCTGGAATTTCCCTGTCATTACTGATAAACCCTCAAGACAATATGCATTCTGTCACATTTGAAGTACCTCCTCACTTCAAGTGAAATTTTACCATGAATTTACTATGATTTCAGAAAGTAAGTGTTGAAAAATACTTAATCAGGACTCTACATCTTTAGACTCAGCATTCAAAAGAAGCACTGGCACTTGCTTCATTGTGTCACATAGTAAACATGGCTGGGACTTCTCTTGTGTATTAAATCCTGCCTATTCTGGTATTTAAATACAATATAGTCATAGCAACAATAATAAAAAAGGGATTTAGGTGAAAGAATGAAATACAGGGAGGATTTTTCCTCTGTCAGTTTCTTCATGCATTGTAGTTTATTTTATTCACTGACTAATCTTAAATCCTTTTTAGTGACTTTCAGCAGTCAGATTACCTGAACAGTTAAATGAACACTCCTGCAAGGGTATCCCAACCTTTTCCATGTTTATTCTCACCAGTGTTATAAATTGGATTAGGTCTCTAAGAAAGCCTGCAAAAATGCATCACAATCTGATTATAGGAAAGGAGAACAGAACAAATGAACAGGGAGGTTTTTATTTCCTCCTCCATAACCCTCACCACTGTGTGCAACTCCTGGGATTCCTGGGTGGTGATGCTGGGGAAAAGTGCTCAGTCTTGATGAAGAATCCTGGGGAGAAGTAGGACTAAACAAAGGCTTTTCAGGTTTCTTCATTGTAGGAGAAGACATATCTACAATAGAAAAACAATGTAACAGTGATATTAGCTTAGAAGCCTGTCTCAGGACACATAATTTTATGGACTGAAGATATTTTTTTTTCACTGTTCTTGCACAAATATTGTATGATGATCCAACTCCCCTATGATGAATAAACTAATTTTAAACTACTGCTTTCAAACTTGAGAATAAAAATAATGTCCTAACAGGTCCTTGTCCTGCAAAACAGAAACTACATTCCTTTCATACCAGACAAGTCAAACAGTGGAGAAATTTATGGCTTTAGAACCTCCTTAGACATTTCTCACTTCCACAGAACATCACCAAATCATCTGCTCCTTCAACAGCCACTTAATTTTTATTGCATTTTTTAATGGAACACCTACGCTCAGGTGTGTAGGGTAACTGCCATACATATGCTGGTTTATGGTATTTATTATTGTATTACTTCAAAACCTATCCCTTAATCTTCCCAAAACCATACTGAAACAACATAACCTCCCTAAGAACAAAGGATACTTTAACTTGTCTATCTCATATTTTCCATGTCTCAGGAAGGGCCTTGCCATTTCTTCCTTCAAGTTTCGCTATCAATAAAAACATCTTTTTGGAGGTTACTGTTTGAAGATAACACACTAGTAGGGACAAATGTATGATTTCTACCAAGCTTACTGATGTTTCACAGAGAAAAATGCTGGATTTTTTCGGACAGTTTCAATTAATTGACCAGCATCTGTTGGACTTTGCACCAAATTATTTCAAATTTAATTACAATCATTTTATAGGACAGACATCAATACTGTAATTGGGTTCCATTTCAAGTCAATGGTACTAACTCATGGGCAAAGCAAAGGTCATTTCTCAAGCACTTTACTGCACAGGGGCCTCATTGCAGCACATAGATTATGTTATTTTTAAAGGAATTTTTGACCCCTTTAATACTGGCACAGTCTATGCTGTTAAGACAGGCCTGCAAAATGTTAATGTCTTATTGAGACCAAATTGGACCAATGCTTTCTGAACTGGCTATAGTTTTTACCATGAAAAGCATACTTAAAGCGGGACACATGAAACTGAGAGTCCATTTGTTTACTCTGCCCCATCCTGCTGTCAAGCCCTGCACAGGCACTGGCACCAGACCCAGAGCAAACTCTGCCTGTGACCCTCCACCATTCCCCTGCAATTCCCACCCTCCACTTTGATCCTGACTACTAAGGCCTGAATACCCTGAAAAGTTCACATCTTTGACAATGCTGCTGAAAAAGGATTTATTTGTCTTAAAGTTTCAGGAAGGGATTCCAGTCCTTATTACTTTGAGAATGAAAATAAAACAGACTTTTGGAAAAAAATCCTAAATACAGATGAAAAGCAGAAAGATGCCAAAAGCACTCGGACAAAGTCATTCTAAGGTCAAAATTAATCAGACGCAGTGTCTTGTCCTGCCAAGAATGTTCTTCAAATGTGAAATTCTCATTGCTGTTCCAAATCACTATTGCCTGTATTCTCACATTACTTTGGAGATACAGGACGCAGGCACCCAGATGAGCAGCATGTTATACATTTTAAAGCATCACATCAAAGTAAAAAGGGCTTATGCAAATAAAAATAGTTAGAACATCTCATCTTCCAACAAGGTAAATCTGTCTACATAGGAAGGCAGAAGAGCTGCTGTGAAGCATAGCATATGTAGCCTGTTCATCAGAAGCTTGCACAAATGGTGCTCCAGATGTATAGCTGTTCAAGACAGCCCAAGGCAACAATTTTGATCAATTCTAATGTGATAAAATGCTGCAGGGAAAGTGCAGAAACATGTTTACATCAGCCTTTAATTAAACTGTTGTTCACTTCCAAAGAACCTTAGGAAACACTAATGAGACATGAGTTTTGGCAATTTCCTCATCAAAGCAAAGACCCTCTTCCTCAGTCTGAAGCAGCTTGCCATTCAGGCAGTTCCTGGATGAATGTCATCTTGGCACAGCATTTGGCAATCCACCTGTTAGGAGAACTCAGCTGGACTTGAACAGTGACCCAGGGCAAGCTTAAACATCCACCTGCCTGTTTCTGCACACCTGACCTGCTTTCTTGATTACCACCACAGCATAGCAGCTTTTCTTTCTTGCTCATGAAAGATGTTTATGAGCAGAGCTAGAAGAATCCATAAAAAAATATTAAATATCTTTTAATCTTTTAGTTCTTGAACTCTTCTTATTAATATCTTTTCTACTGCTTGGTTTCACGAGTCTTTCTTTACAAGGTACACTCTTGCAAACATCTATAAATATTTATTTACAACTCACTAGTGTAGCACCACCTCCAGAGAAGTAAGATAAACCCATATTCAACTTACAGTATATATCACCATAGTGAAGGACAAAAAGTATGGAGTCCATAGCACCACTGTTAAGCTATAAGAACCCTCCTTCCTTCCACGCTACAGTTTTAAATGAACTGCTCTTTTCCGGAGGCAGTACTTGTGATAATTTCTAGTGGCAAGATACACTACATATATCATATCCAGCTTGGCCTCACTCTTTGCTGCTTCCACCTCCTCTGGTAGGTACACTTGTGTGAAGCACATGTGAAAACTTAGGTAAATTTTTGAATTCACATTGGATAGCTGGTTAATGACAAAAAATCATGACAAGTCCCACTGTGCTCAGGAGAATTTATTTTGCTTTACACCTGTACACGTGAAGAAGGAGCAGAGTCCCTTTGCACAGGCAGAGCCAGCATCACCAATTTTCTGATGAGCTCCATCTGATTTCCTTTAACATTGTAAGCATTATGTACTTCTCAACTGTGCATTTTAATAAGGCACCTAACACAGAATACTGACAGCTGAGTGACTTTAAAACACAACAAACTCTCACTTATTGAAAAAAGGCTTTGTTATATCCACCCTAAAGATTTGGAACCCGGGCTGGAAACTAAGAATCTTGAAAATCAAAACATTTTAATTCATTTATCTTCTCCACAAAAAGGAGAAAAGGAATGGGGACATATTTTTATATGGATATATGAATAAATAGGAGAGAAACTGAGATGTGCTTGAACAGCTGGGTGTCTGAGATACTTGATGTTTGCAACAGAGAAAGCCTGGCTTAGTCCCTGTTCTGTATCAGAGACTAGTCTTTGCAACTAGCTCTTCCCTTTTACAAATCTGCGCCCTAATCCTCGACCTGTTGGTGTCTCATTCCACTTCACTCTAAGTTTTATCTTGGACCAGAGAAAAGGCCTCCTAAAAATTTATTTACTTCCATGAAAAATTCAATTCTGGTAATCGAGGTTCTCCAGAATGAAAAAACAACAAAATAAAACAAAACAAACAAACAAGTCTTGGTCAGTTCTGTGTTGTGAATTTCTGAGACATGTTTAGCAATTCTCAAGGTGAAGGCCTTTGTACTCACTTTTGAGAGAAACAACAGGATCATGCAGCTGCATGCATACTGCTCAGCAGCTGAGAGTGTTCTGAACTTTAGGACCAGTGTCAAGGTTTGGAAAGAGCTGCTCACTTCACATTTAAAAGACTGATCTGTTTTACTTCACATTTTAAAAACTGATCTCAGTTTACTTTTACTTCTACATCAAGTGTGGAAAACCACTTTACATATGAAAATTTCATACTAGATTAGAATATTTCAGTGTATGAAGATTTGATAACCTCCCATTTTCAAATCAGCCTACTTAGCGCCAATGTTATTTTCACAGGCACACCTCCGATATTACACAATCCAGTCTACCAGACTGTGACACCTGTTTTCCCATCAGGAACCATGCCCAAGGCTAATCAAACACTCTGTTGTGCTATTATGCCATTTCACAACAGATAAGCCATTTCAATGTATCATCTTTTGAGATTTGTATTGAAAAACCTAGGAACAGAAACTACTAGAATTTCTACCAATGTCATTTTCAGCATTGTAAGCTGTCAAGCAAAACACTAAAACATACTGCAATTCAGAAAAGCTAAAGCAAAATGAGTAAATTACTGGCAATAGCAACTGAATTATTTCTTTTTTCATTAGTCTTATAATAAATTACACTATTTTATTTCATATTGTTCTATAAGTATTAATAAACATATGAGAAGAAAGTGATACAAGAACTTCCAGACAACTGAAACACAAAAGCCAAAAACCCTTTAGATGCAGCAGACATGTCATTCTTCTCATCCTCACCCACATGAACTTGCAGAATACTGTACTCCATTGCCAACAGTCACATTCTGTGGGCTGTGTTTACCTTGGTGATTTTCTTTACCTCAGCAGAAAGGGGTTTGGACAAGAGACAGAAGGGTTTTGCCTACCTGCCCTTACATCTCCCAGCATACCAGGGGAGGGGGAATATAGGGAGGCAGGGTAGAAAACCCAGATAAGTCCCTGTACAAAGGAATGTAGGACACTCTTTGTTAATGTTTGTGACTAGCTCTAAAAGTTGGACAACGAAATTCTCCATTGCATTACTGATTATCCTACTGTTTATGGACAGGAAACAAAACTCAGTATTCCCACCAAGGTTAGGCTGAAACTATGGCATGATGTCCTGCAAAAACTATGGGCAGCAATTCTTCATTCTCATCCTTTAAACACACCTCACCACTCCTCATCAGGGAGGATCAGTAAAACTCTCAGGAAAGGTATATAATCAGCATAACTATGTTACCATATCTGCACTGTTTCCCATGAGGAGAAAACATACCTTTTTTTCCCACGCATTGATCTTCTGGCATAAAGCTGGCCAGCCTTCCTCACCTTTCCTCACCCTCATCTCATACCAGAAACACTGTCCTGCTGTGAGAGCCCCAAGATGCAGGTGCCACCAGAGAGATCATTTGGATCTGGGGTGCTGCTCTTGGAAGGAGATGAGAATGTCTCCACCAACCTTCACAGTGACCCACAGGGATCAGCTGTGCCTCTGCAACCTCTCCTGTCTCATGTCTTCCTACAACTGCAGACTCAGTTTATCCAACGACTTCTGTACCAACACAGCCCATCAGATGCCATATGGGAATTACTTGGGACTAACACAGAGCTCAGTAGGGTGACTACTTACTACAGGTAATATTTTACAGGACTTTCTTGAGCAAACAACAGTCATTTCCAGGAATGCAAAGGAAAGCAAACGCTTTCTGTATGCTTCCAATTGTATCTCCAACTGTATTTGTCTTTCTGTTTATATTTCTGAACATTTTGTTACTCTTCATTCAGTCAGAAACTTAAGTGTTCATGGTCTGAAGGCACTGCAAGTAATGAGGCTGACTCTGGAAATAGAGATAAAAAGCATCAGACCAAAACTACTGTGTTGCTATAACAAATACACATACCATCAAGAAAAAAAGCCACATTAGGCTCCAAGAACCCTGCCCTGCCATAAAAAACCCTTAAGCTGCTCCAGTGTACTTCAGGTGCTTGAGTACTTTTTTGTTTATCTTTACACTTCAGAAATAGACTGGGCCATTTCATCATCTATGAATCATTGTGAAGAGGTGTGATTCCTGTATATAGCTGTCATAGAAGAGCATTGCAGAAGACTGAGAAAATCTCCCTAAAAAACCAAACAAGTTATAAAGACTTTAGAGTACATTTTAGTCATTTATTAAGTTGTCCTACAGAAAGTCATCCAGACTTCAAGGAAAAATGTACAGCTGTAACATCTCATTAATGCTGAGACTCCAGGGACCTTGGCCAGAAAACAAAATCAATACTGTAACCATAACTGCAAAAGTCACAAAAGTATTTCCAGTTTCTAATGCAATAAGATTAAAAGGCTATTTGAGATAAAATAATGTGAAGGAATTTGTTGATTTAGAAGCATTCAGATTATGAAATCTCCTTTTTATTACTATTATAGTCTATACCAGTAACAGTTAAGGATAGTTTAATAGGTGTGCTACATTAATTGTTGATCCATCTGGGGAGTGGTTTTGAATAGAGATAAAACCATTAAGTCACACTGAAATTTACTAATTTGCTCAAGTTTGATACAGATTGTATGAAAGCCGTAAAAAAAGAGAACCTTTTCAAATATATCTATATACACAGCACGGAACCAAAGAATCTCTGAATAAAGATAAAAGGGAGAGATGCCCAAAAAATTACAATACTTGAGTTAAATTAATATTTTTCATCTCAAGGATGTACCATAACTGAAAAAAAAAAGTTACTGCAGACATCTATGATTCGGGAGGTACTAAATACCTCCTCTTTCCATAAATGAAGATATTCTGCACCACATAGGTTAAATTATGCAGACTTACATACACCCTACAAATTCTAATAAGAGTTGATCAGTTTCAAAATACTAAATCTCTTATTCAGCAAAACTGGAATAGGAAAATTACCCATAGTAGCTCCTGGGTCAAATCTTGAATTAAGACATTAATTTTATCACTAATTTCAATCAAAGGATATCGACCATCCAGATTACAGGATGCTGCCATGATATAAAATTCATCACAGGATAAGTGCCATGAATATAAGAAAAATATTCTCTTGCACTAACATCTTTCACTGATCCAAATGGGAGACCTTGAGTGTATTCAAGTCATTAATCACATGAGAAAACATTAAGTAATAGATCTTTCCACAATATGTTTTTCAAAACAAAAGACAAAGAACCTGTAATTAGATTTTTTACAGTGACTTTATTGAGCAAACAACAGTCATTTCCAGGAACGCAAAAACAGCAAACCCTTTTTGTATGCTTCCTATTGCATCTCCAACTGTATTTGTTTTCTGTTTATACTTTGAAACATTTTGTTACTCTTCATTCAGTCAGAAACTTAAGCGCTCATGGTCTGAAGGAAAAGTCAGGTCCCTGCTCTGCCCAGAATAAAAACTTCCTCACCTGCATTATGAATACTTGAAGATCCTTATGAACAAGTTGTAAATCGGTCTAAATCTATTCTAAACACTGAAAAACAGACTTAGGCTTTGTTGCTTTATTTTTTGAAGAGAGCATAAACTTGAAATCATTCTCAATAATGGAGGATGTAAATTTTCTTGATGTAAAGCAACTTATTTATAAGTTGCTTTACATCACTTATAAGTGATGTAAACTTATAAGGTAATGTTTTTGCTATCCTGTTAATGGATTTTTTTTTTTTTTCCTCTGTATTTTCATTAGATGAGCACTTGGGAAATCCTTCACCTATTTTTCTATACTTAGTCCATTTCAAGTTTTAAGCACCTTTCATATTTATGAAAATAATGTTTGACTTATTTCAGGTACCAGCAGCTTTTTTTTGTAAAATTCCTGCTACAGAAAACAAAAGTAAGCCAAGTACCTATCAATCTTAGATCTAACTATCACAGCATTTAACATTACTTTTAGCAAGTAGACAAAGTTCATCCATTGAAATCTATCAACATCTTTTTCTGCAATGAGGAAGAACAAGGAGAACTCAAACTGGGCCTCCAGGTAAGTCTTCCTTGCTGAGGCTATTGCTTGTTTCCATGATGCGATCATAGCAGCCAACAGGCTCACAGAAGCCATGGCTAAGAATTTACTCTGGAAATACACTTTGAGAAGTTAGTCTTGGTAAAAAGTATCTCTCACTTTACAAATGTGAAGTTATGAAAATTTATCAAGCAAGTAGTATTTGACTACAGTGCTTAAAAAATAGTCACATTATACTAGCTAAAAACACAGAAAATTATATGTATAATACAGAGATACACAGATATGAAAGGTATGTGCATATGTGTGTATACATTGTTTAAAGAGTATTTTGAAATAAGAAAGTATACAAAGTAGAAGTAGCAAGTTACTAACAAGACACAAATTACTTTCAAACATACTTCGACATACAAGGATTTTGAGAACCCAGACTAAGTCAAAAACACAGAATGCTATTAAACAGGCATTCATCAAGGTAAAACTTTGCAAGCTGAATTGATCTGTTAGATGGAGAGGGTGTTTCTAAAGCATTAACCTTCAGAAGGAGCTGGAAAAATTCCTTAACTCTGTCTAACATGGGACACCAAAAAGCCAAGGTGTTCTGTTACCGTTCTCAACTCCTGGACCACATTAACTACTTCCTCTTTTAGTTCCCACACTTCAGAAATGAGAACATCCATCCTTGACAGTAGATTAGAAGAAGACCCAAGAAAGAAAGAGCCATTAGGAAGGACCCCAATGGGGAAGGAGTGTCCAGTGGATGGGGAGAAAGCAAAAGGGAACAAGTGCCTGGAAGAGGGGTATCCAACAAGGGGTGTTGGGACCTGAGAAGTGGAGAGTCCAACAGATGCTGGCCAAACAGGGGAAGGCAGTCCAGCTGTTTCAGTTTTAATGGAATGATGGCATCTTGACTCTTGACTGTTGGTAGAGGTGGGTGAGGTGTAAGAGAAAGAACATGATGAAGAAACTGTAAAATTAAAATTCACTTCATTGTATATTGATATTCAGTATTTCCAGACACCTGACTACTATGGAAATCCACACAAATCTCTCCGCTTTTATCTTGAACAGTGTGCATTGATGACAACTGTTTTATTTATTTCCAATATACACAGCATTGTGACACTATAACAGTAAAACGGATCTCAAGGACAAATATGGAAATTGTCTGCAATTATGTTAATGAACTTTGTTGAGCCAGCTTTCAGAAAGGAAGCCATAGATACACACACTGTCCCTCTCTTTTCTGATATTCCTGTTTCCTTACGAGTTAAGAAAAAAGTGTCTGATTTACTTACCAGTTAGTAAATCAAGAAGTTCACCAATAGTTATCAGCCTATTAAATCCTAAATACTCTCTAGCTGCTGCACTCGTCACAAGAGGCTTTGTAGATTTTTAATAACTTCCTCTTCCAAATTGTGAGGGGAAATTTTTTTTGACTGCATAAAATTTCTAAATTTCTAAAACACTCATCAATTTTACTCAGACAGAAACTTACATCTATCTCACAAAATCTTACTAGTGCAGGAACTCAAAATTTTGTTTAATAGGGAAACATAGTAAAGAATTCAGTAACAGCAACCTGGAGAAAGGAAGACTGGAAGAGATCTACAGCAAATTACTTTTTAGATGTAGATATATTTCTTGTTGGTGGAAGTGTAAGACATGATTCAGACATCATCAAAGTTACTAAGACGTCCAGTTGGAAGAAACAAGGCACCAGAGAGAAAAAATAACTTGCACAATATCTGACAGAAGACACAGCAATTGAAATCTAATTGCCATGTTAGGGCTCTACTTCTAAGTAAATGCCATTCTCGGAGATAACTTTTCCCTTTCTGGGACTGTGGGATTTTTGGAGGACAGTTGGTTACCTGAAAAGCTAATGGCAAAAATCTTGGGAGAAATCTTTGCAGTTATAAACCTGCCTATTTTCTCTATCAGAAAACCTCAAACCTATTTCAAAAAATCATGCAAATAGAGGCATATTTTAGGTATTTCAACATAGCAAAAATTATAGCACAAACTACAGAATCTTCCCATACTGATTGGATGTCTCCAAAGTAAAAAACACTGTCATTCCACACTATTTTTTTTAATCTGTTTTTGAAACAGTTATGCATACTCTTGTGGTTACATATGTTTTTAAAATAGTCTCAAACTTTTTTGCAAACCAATGAAGTAAACCTCTAGGACAGTGTCACAGCTTCATACGATTTCCTTTTCTTTTATAGGGATTAATAATCCAACTTCAATAAATTAAAAAATAAAAACTTTTTTTTAATGTTAATTTTGGTTAATTAGAGGGGGGATTATATTTTTATATCAGATCAGTAACATAACTCTTTGTGGATTGTTTTTTACCAATGTTTTTTACCAAGTGTATGCCAGCTATAAAGTTACTATTTTTAAGATATGCTTACTTTTTTCTGGCCAGAATTACATCTTCAAAGAGACGGCTCCCCCAAAACAGACTATAAAGCAAACATCTGGAAATCTTATCAAAATATTTTTGGAAGTAGTATGACAGGAAGACAGTTAACAGCAAAAGGGCAGTCTGGAGCTTTACAACTGAAAGCAGAGTCTGGTATGAGCAAGATTTTACTGTAACTGGGCTAGACTTTGCCTTAGTTTCACAAATGCTACACCCTGGCTACAGCACAAGTACTCCTATAGTCATGTCCCTGACCCTCATGATGCATGTTTGCATAGAGGAGCTATAAAACCTATTGGGAATGCAATAAAATCACTCCTCTCCTAAAGTCTTCTTACCTACTAAACTACATGATATTTGTTTTTCAAAGCAATGGAAGGTTGATCTAACCTGTTTCATCCTGCTGCAAACGTTCCCCTGTCCTATTTTTGATCTCAGTGTATTTCTATGTTGCCCATTAATTTCCATCTCATGCTCTCTATTAAAACTGTTAGATATCCTTTACACACCTAGGAAACTCCTAAATATTTTATTCAAATGTGTTTCCGATGTTATTGTTTTATTGTAACTATCCAATTCCAAACTACCACACTCATGACATTTCTGTTACTTTAGGAATAGTTAAATAAAGATATGAAAAGTCTAAAAGTCTAAATGATAAAAGAGTCCTTCAAAACTATGTAATTTCAATTTCTATGAAAATACATTACATTTAGACACAGTGATGAAGAAACCAAATCTATTTCAGCTCAGAATTTAGAGACCTCTCTCTGTCAAGTTCAAAACTGAGACAATGAAACTGAAATGAACAGTAGTATATTTTAGTATCAACCCTATTCCTGATGTTGTCTCTCTTAGAGAAGTTAAAATTGCTCTAGAGTAGGAGAGAAGATTTTTACCCATAAACATGAGACTTTTTTTTTTGCGGGTACTGTGAAATGATTTGCATTTTTTATGCTGATGACCTATGGATACTCTCTGAAGAAGCAGTGTCTGTTGTGACTACATGAGCATTCTCTGCTGACACTGTATAAATACAAATGTGACTCCAAAAGGCTTATTTCTTTTTCATTTATCCCTAACCTGATATAGCCCACAGATGTTGTATCATGATATCATATTTATGAAAACCTATCTTCTGTTTCCACATGTCTGCAAACACAAAGATAATATAAATAAATTTTGGAGGTGGTTTCTATGCCAGGGATCTCACTTGTGTTACTTCCCTCCCACCTATGGATATCTGCGTCCAAAAGGAGCTTTTACACAGATACACATACATCACAGAATCATCACAGACTATCCAGAGCTGGAAAGGACCCAGAAAGGATCACCAAAGTCTGACTCATGGCCCTGCACAGGGCAGCCCCAAGAACCATGTGTCTGAGAGCATTGCCCAAACACTCCTTGAACTCTGTTGGACTGTTGCTGTGACCACTGCCCTGAGGAGCCTGTTCCAGTGCCCAACCACCATCTGGGTGAAGAGCCTTTTTCTAATATCTAACCTAAATCTCTCCCGACAGAGCTTCATGCCATTCATTTGGGTCATGCCATTGGTCATCAGAGAGATAAAATCAGTGCCATGAAGATGATATCAACCACCTAACAAACTAGCAGCAGAACAAATATGCCAGGAGCTGCCCCACATCCCTTCCCACTGAGCCCAGGCACCAAGGGCAGGCATTGCAGTTACTACCTTATAATGTTTCTGCAGCAGCACAATAACCTCAAAAACTGAGCGGAGACAAACATAACTTTTTAGGGGCAGAAAGCTTCTATTTCACTGGACAGTGCTGTATCTGTGCCTCTTCAGGAATGGAAGAATATCTTAAGGATGGAAAAAAAAAGTCCCTAAGAGTGACTTAAAGGCAACCTCTCTGACGAGGATCTGGTAAAATTTCACTAAGCCCAGTAGTGCTGGAGGACAGGATATTCAGGGAGGGATGTAAACTCCAGGAAGCAAAAGTAAAACACACTGATTTAAGTCCATCTACTTTATTCTCTCTTCCTCATATTGGAGTTCCCTGGTTTATGGAACATATTAAAGGCTGTTTCAGTTCAAAAATCTAGATACACAATGGCACAGAAACTAACTAAAGGTTCATTGTAAATACACTCAAGCAATTTAAATCATAACATTATTCACTACTGATAACTGTAACATGAAGTTCATACAAATATGAACAAATCCAGGGTTCATGGAATATGATTCTTTGCAAGCAGAATGATTCAAAACCTAAACTGCAGTTGAGATACTTGAGAGCTATGGAGATCATCTGTGAAAGGCTCTGTCAGAAGGACTTCCACTCAGGAGTCTTATGCAGTGCACTTCTCAGAAGCTCACTCAGCAGCACAAAACTGCTTCGTTTCACAAATGGGGATATGTGAGAGAGGAAGAATGAGCTCTCTTCCCTACAACTACAAAAATAATTTATCTAGAAAGTAAAAATTTATTTGAGGTATGATCCAGTCTTTCATGAAGAATTGTAATTAAGTTTCATGGCAAAACAGGTAGCATTCACAGAGAAAAATATTTTGCATAGGGAGGAAGATTCTGGCTGGCAGAACTCCTATTTACTGGTCTTAAGTTTGGTTATGCAAAACCACAGGCAAGACTTTTCAAAAAAAATCAAAAGTGAATGCTTCCAACAGTCAAAAATAAGACAGTATCAGAGCCTCCATGAGAAATGGAGCACAAAAGAAATTATGAAGAAAAAGAATAGTTAACGTTGAGTGAGAAGAACACTGTAATGGTTAAGAACACAGATAAGAGGGTAGGCAAAAGCAGATTAAAAGGAGACCGACTATAACGGAAATATGAAAGTAAAAGGCAGCTAAAAGAAATACCAGCCACATGCTTCCTTGCACATGGAGATGAAAGAGAAAACTTAGCAGGAAAAAAAAAAAAAAAAGATACTATTTTTTTTAAAGAAGCTTTAAAACAATATAAAAATGAGGTAAGACCAAAGGGTCACTCAGTTACCGAAGAACTGAGAGCAATGATCAGCAGTGGATGTGGAAACTGAAGGCAAACATTGAAAGATCCCCAAAGGAAGCAACCGCATGTCTTCTTCTCTATTTCCCTTTTACACACTATGCTGTACATTTCACAGTCTCTCCAGACAGCTGCAGCACCTCAGCCACAGGATCCATTAACCAACACTGTACTAATATATGAGTTTCAACATTCTCACGTAACAAAGGGGAGGGAAAAGACTACACTAGCACCTAGGTTTGTAAAACATCAAGACAACATGAGGGAAAGTTATGACAATTAATCTCACTGTTTTAACAGCCACAACTTTCTTCTCCACGTTCATTGCCATGTTCATTGCTTTGGATAACCCAGAACCTACCACCACTTACCAAACCCTTCAACCTACAGATAGAGCCCACAGAGCTACATGTGGGCTCTTCAGAAAGAGCCTATTGGATCTCTTCCGAGTCACATGCTACAGACTAAATGTCCATGTCATGGTAATACAGAAATGGAGTATTCTTATATTGACTAAACAATAGTAAGATATTTTGATTTTTATTTGAAAGCACTGAAGTCCAAATTCTGCTGGGATGATCACAACATACACAATATCAAGTCCTCATTTGTCATCTTTTCAAACAATAAGGCTCTCACCAGATAGAAAAGATGATGATTATTATTATTATTATTTATTGTGGTTGTTTATACAATATCCTGTTGGCTGTTGGTTTTAACTGCATTTACAAAACCAGGAAATACATATACCACACAGAAAATAAAAAAATTCTTCTAAAAAGCCATCATTTTATTGCGTCAATGGAACGTCAGATGCAGTGACTTATTGTATACTTGAGTATACTTCAAGGTAAAATAATCCCATGTTACTCACCTTGATCTCTTTCATGCCATGTCCTACTTCCTGCAGCTGGTGAATTTGGAGAAGGATAGAAGTCTCCTGTTGGGCTTGGCTCCATGTTTTCATCTATGGAGATAGTTTTGGGTCTTTTGCTGTTGAAGAATTGTGAGAATTGGCAGTGAAAAAAATATTCATCTAGTAGTGGTATACAAACTTTCTGGATCTCTACAAATATTTTAATAGAGAGTAATTCAGGCTTACAAACCAAAAAAACCAAAATTATATTATTGCCTACATTAACTTGCACAGGCAATGTTAATAATATGTAATGCAGGTATACAATTGAATTTTTCACATGACTTAATATTTCAAAGATAGCATGAATGGGTAATATGAAAGCCCACCAGCATTTCACTGAACAACCAAGAAACCACTTCCTGTAGCCTACCAAAGAAAGATTGGATCGTGAAGGTGCTAAACACTGTGCAGAAACCATGAAGCATAGCAAGTCACTGGAAAGTGTTACTAATAAAGCCAAGGTAGAACAGGAACTTTTGTGAATGTGTTAATGAGGAAAAAATGTCGTTTACTGTATTTCATCTGGTCAAGCTCCTAAGCTTTTCAAAGAGGGCTAGTCTGAAACAAACACTTTTCATTTTTGACTAGTTTAATTAAAAACAACAAAAGGCCCATATTTCAAGTCACACTATATAAAACGAGGCAGAACTTCAATACAGTGGAGGAAAGTCAAGTTTCTTCGTAGCAATATATATTGAAGCTTGTTATACCGGCTGCCAAAGAAAACCAGGCTGAAGGTTTTAATGGTGTGGTGTTATAATTATAATTATTATAATTANGAGCAAAATAACTCAGAAGCACCAGGTGCTGGTGGAAGAATACCTCAGCCCCCTGAGAGTCCTGTTAAACCCTGTCCCACTGTGCAGACACTTCCTGACTCACTGGGGTGCAGAAATATGGGACAATGACAGTGCTTGTGATTTCATGATATATCGGACAGTTTCAGAAAACCGAGGGGCCCTAGGGGTCTGACAGGCAGTACATTATCTGGGAGTCAAAAGGAGGGTACAGCAAGTTCTCTACATCCACCAGCTGCTCCCGAAGGAGGAAATGGGAGTCTTTCTCAAAGATGGGAGAAGGGAGCATGTTGAACAAGGAGGAAGCGGGGCCCTCAGATTAAATCGCCTGTAGCAGGCGAAGGGAGACCCTTGAGAAAAATTAACCTGTAGCTATCTCACATGCTCTTCTTTCTTTCTATTCTGTTGGGAAACAACCCTGAAAGAGCGAGGCAGAAAACACACTTTCATGAGTTGTTATGGATGGGAATACCTTGTCTTTATATACCTGTCCTAACACCTTTTCTAGAGGAAACAGCGTCTGCCTAAACATATCTTTCAAGACAGAAGTCCAAGAGGGAGCTCTGAAATGACAGCCTTTGTGCCTGCAACCACTCTGAGCCCTGTCAGCATGTTTCCAACTGCTAGACCTTCCTGTAGCTCAGCAACAGTTTTGGGATGTGTAGCTGTTCTCTTGGCAGATGATGTAGTGGGCACTTCAAACCCTGAAAAAAGTTACCACCATCTTCAATATCATGCAAGACAACAGGCAATAATGACACCATTTCAAATGACAAGATTTATAATTTACAAACCTGTACAGAGATTACGGTAACATACATACGTATATAGCCTCACAAAATCCGAGGAAATTACCAAAATAGTTGGTTGTTGACAGGATTTGTGAATTGCTTGTCCTACACTATTAAACACGGTTCACATTAGCACTTATTTCAAGTTTTTACCTGCTTGGTGGAGAGGACAAGGACCTCTGTAGGTTTACACCCGAATTCATATCATGGTAATATGGCTGGCTCGGAAGCTCTCCAATTGGGAAGTTCACTCCAGTTCCCTGGGTTATGGGTGCTGAAACACACATCATCATAAGAACTTAGAGATAATCTTCTATCTTTTTAGCCATCTTTTCATTTCTAACACTTGGAAAAATATCAAGATGTTACTACATGTATCTAATTTTCTGCCTCCTGTGGAAACCAAGTACAGACAAGTTGTATCAATGATTATGTATCTAAAAAGTGAATTATCTTCCCTAGTACCTACAAAACCCTTAGTATTTATGCAGATATAATACATTTGTTTTATAAGAGATAACATGGAATCACCAACATGCAAAAGATAATACAAACCTCAAGCACTATAATGAATGAGGCTAGGTTTATGAGGACAGCTAGTATTATTTATTAAAGAACTGAAAAAAAATGGGAATAAGAAACTCAGAAACACACAAATTCCTTTTCCCTTAATGTTAACTCTTTTATATTAATAATAGGCTTCTGTGTTGACAGCCTGGTTTTCTGCCTTCTTTTTCCTTCGCCCAGTGCCACAGGTTCTGCTTTGCATATATACACCTACACACAAATACATATACTCAGTGTTACCTTCACCTCTTTACAGGGTCTGTGTACCATTCAGACTCTGGCAATTCAAGAATAAATTATGTGTTACACATTGTGGTGTATTTACCTTTGTTCATTGTCTGTGCATTGTGTATTTTAACTACCTTTGGCACTTAAAAGAATAATTGCATGTTGTGTAATGTATTTGAAGGTTTGTATTTTTCTTGACAGTTTAAGTACAAGTCTGTTGCGGCTTGAGGTTAAACAAATGCATGGTAAGAAATCCCACAGAAACCACATGCTTTAATGCTTATTATTAGAAGTAGATCATGTATAACAGCTGCATAATGCACAGTTTCATAGCATAATTACAATATTGTTTCTTTTTTAACCTGAATGGCCTGATACTTTAAAATGTACTTAACCACCTGACAACTAAAAGAAAGCTGTAATTCACACATCCTCAGCCTCCTAAAACAGCAAAACCGTACCTTCAGCGAGCACAAAAAAGGATGTGCCTTAATGCTGCAGGATGGCAATGTTCACTGTTTTGCTGAAGGATTTAACATAATTTTAGTTGTTGAATATTTATTTCTGACCACGGTAAAGGTAATAAACCATGCATCTGAAGCCTTAGTTAATTAAATTCCTCAAGCACCCTGACCCTGCTTGAATTAACACCTGTGCAAAATATGGTCAGACATTTTGGAAACTTGTATCTCTTTGGCTCCGTCATCACATCACCAGAAAAGTGATTTTTCTGGACCATTTAGTTTTTACAATGCTGATATCATCACTGAGGACACTTCTAACTATATCGTTCAACTATTCTTCTTCATTTCCTAAAGAAGTCTTAAGGAAAATACTTTAATAGTGTTGATAGTAAAGGGAGAAAAGAAAGGGTCAGGAAGAAATGCAAAATGAAAATGTGGACAGGTTTTATGCTATACTATTATAACAGATTTTTAGATATCAACAAAAGAGATCTTATATTCCTTTTCATTTTTCTTTCTGCTTCACTTGTAGTTTTATATTTATATTTTATGGGTTTTTTTACATATTCATGTGTGCAATATTTCTGATGCCAAGACAACGTAGTTAGAAATTCTGTTACAGACAGTGTTACAACTAAAAGAAACACAAACTTTTAATAAATTGTTAATCATCCTTTATATGCATACTGTGATTTTTATTTTAAGAGTTACGAATTTAAAAACAAAATAAAAGAATAATCAGACCTTTTAGCAATATCCAAGGATGCATAGAGCACCCTTAAAAAGCTGTAAGTCTAACAACAGAAGGTTTTGCTCCATATGGTAATTTTATTGATATGTCAGTCCACTAAGGTGTGCAGAGGGAGATATAACAAATTGATTCCATCTTTAAATATCAAAGAGACAGAAGAAGACCTATTTGTTTTATTACAAACAGGTGCAAGATGGACTGTAATACTGTGGTCAAATATATCAAAATTATGCATGGCTACAGGCATTTCCTATGCACCTTATATCTTGTGGAGAAAAAGCTCAAGGAAAAAACCTTCACTTGATTATAGCAGGCTTTGGAAATGGTTAAATACAAATGTTAACTTACTTCTTGACACCCTCACAAGTTCTGACACGTTGAATACTCCGGATTTCACAAAACTGTCCTCAAGGTACACTGAAAAGGACCACGGAAACATAGTCAGTATAATGAGAAGATTAATAAATAGGATTTTTATAAATAGAGTTAATAAGTAGGTTTATACACCAGCTAACAATGGTATCAACAGACTCCCAGAACTATAATACACAGACCAAATTACTCTGAAAGCTGATCACAGGATCTAACGCCAGCTAAAATTCAAGCAAAGGTGCAAAAAAGTCTTAAGGATCTGTGATAAAGCAATTTTTAAAAAGTATATGAAAACTATAAAGCAATAGACTTAGTCCCTAGCTAACCATCAAAAAAAGTCTGAAAACTAGTTTCTTATATTAGTATTTTCAAATTTGAAGTCAGTATTGAACTGTGACTGGTATCAGCCGGATAAGCAATTTCACCATAGAGCAGTCCTCTCCTTGCATATGTTTCTGCTAAAGAGATTTTTACTTAATTCTCACCTTGCTGATTGTCCCTTTACTGTATGACCTCCATTACCAAATCATTTCTGAGGCGGATAAGGGGTTTGCTATTATTTCCAGGAAAAACAGGAACTGAACAAAGCAGCTGAGCTATTCAGGGGGGTGTTTTACATACATGCTGAATTCTATATCTAGAAACCTATGTTTAAGAAAACACATATTATTGGTTTGGCTTATATTTACTTATTCTAAGATAAATGTATATGATATACTTTCCCTGCTGTGAAAATCAGGCATAAATTGGAGTACTGCTGTGAAACAGCAGCTGATAATCAAGACTTATCTCAGTAGTGTAACTAGTAACCTTATGCAAAGAGAGCTAAGAAACCCATGTTTCATGTTTCTGAAGCCCTACATCAATAATCACTGCAAAAGCTGTATTACAGAACTTGAGATTACATGGCATTATGGCCCTTTACAGGTAGTAGTAGCAAGCATTTACAAACAAAAATATTTAGATCTATACTCGGTGCACATTGCTGCTCCAAGAGTGTTACTTTTTTGTTAGTTTTCATGTGAGACAGTGCATTAAGAATTTCTTACTGTGGTTTTTCTAGTCTCTTTTCTGAATTAACACAGGTTTTTTTCTTTTGGAAATAAACTGTCACTTTTCTGTTCCGAATGTTTGAAGGAGTAAAAGTATTCTAGATGTCTTAACTAACAAAACAAACAAACAAAAAGTACACCTACTGGAATATCTACTGATTTAGAAAGAAGTAGTTTGGTACTATCCTCTTTGGATTTCTTTTGGAAATTGCTGCTTTTATCTTCAAGTGATTTAGCAAAAAACATGGCCACTATAATCAGAAAAGTGACTGCAAAAGCAGTACACTTCACCTGAGAGGTCTGTCCTTGGTATATCTGGAGAAACCTCTGTTTGCTTTCCAGGGTCAAACAGAGCGCAGAGGCAAAAAGAGTGGTTTTCACTGCTTACTAGTCCCACAGATCTGCCTCACCCAGCACCTCTGATATAAGTCACCAGGGCAGGTAGAAGCAGTGTACCAGAGAGCATAAACTGAAAGAATGGAAACACATCTGACCAAGCACATTTTCCAACATCTCTGTTACTCTGCCAGACCTATCGGAGAGTTGCAGCCTTTCCAAGCTGAGAACCATCCCATGACCAAGTGCCATGGGTGTACAGAGCACTGTAGGCCTGTGGCATCATCCTAAATAGTGTTCTGCCAGTGCTGTCATCTTCCAATCTTCCAGTCAATGTCACTTCATACACTACTCCTGCACATCTCTATTTCCACTAATGGCTCTTGAGGTCTCCCTCCCTTTTTAATTCACTTCCTTTCATATTTCTCTCTCTCTCTCATTTTCAATAGATTTTCTCCATGTCCATTACTTTTTCCTCTCTTTCCGTCCTTCACCTGAATATTGCCAGCCCTTCTGCAGTGTCTGAGAAATAAGAGCTTTTCTCTTTTATTTTCTGCATTCCCTTGCACAGTTTCTCCATGTTTTTTGTGTGGATGAAAACATGACATGGCTTCTGAAATACTTACTTCTTTATTTGACAGAACTTTGTATACCCACATAACAAAAAAATACAAACAGTAAATTTTTACTTTTCCTTTCCTTCCTCAGTTATTGTTTTTTAATCTGAGAGCAGGCAAGCTGGATGAATGCTAGTAATTCCTCAAGCAACAGCAATCTTTCCCTTCTCTGCTTATTTCCTCCAGCAGGAACAATCTAAAGTACTACGTGGAAGGGAGATTTCCAAAGAGAAAAGGGTTTCTTGATTTTAGTTGGCTCATAAGCGAAGTGTGGCTTAAAGCCAGTGTACAACCATGCAGCCAGCTCTGAAGTTGGTAATGAGACATGACTGAACTTCTCTGCTGTTTATCCAAGCATGACTACTTTGAAGCACAACGTCTCTCATTCAAGCCAGACTAACCTGAGAAGAGTTTAGCCAAGTGTAGATTAATCAAGCTATCATTACAGTGAGAACAAGGCCCAAGGCTCATGTTAAAAGAAGAAAAGGCTATGTTTGATTTTATATGTAAGAACACAGATGTGTACATGTGTGCATGCATGCACACTCAGACACATACATTTAACCTTCAGTCTTCTCTCAAGAATTCTTAGTTTTTCTCACTGGCAATATTGAGAATACCTAGAGAATATAAAGAGCAATACAGTGTTTCTCTCCTTGTGATAATGAAGTAGGAGCAGGGAAACTATTTTGCCACCAAGTGGTACCACCATCTACCATCCCCTCACAAAAGGATGCCTTGTTGACTGATGGTCATGTCTTTCACCCAAGTTTCGTCCTGCCTTGGAACGGGTCAAAAATAGTGACACCCACAGACACATGCAAATGCTTTGGCTGGCATAAGGAAAGAAAGGGAAACTGCAGATACTGTCAGTCTCAATCAACTTGAAAAACAACTTGACTTTTTTCTCTATTTAATGTGCCAAATTATTATTAAAGAATTAATGCAACAATAAACAATCTATATCATAGCACTGAGCAACTTCATCCTAAGCCTTATGTTTTAACAGGGAAGGTGAACTCCAGTGGTGCCTCTGGGTGCACGTTAAGGTCCAACACCAGTGAACTTCAACAGTTTCACCTAGTTATGAAGATAATCTATGGTGGGTATGTTACAGAACTGTTCTTGGCTCCCAGCTGTGCAAGAGGAAAATATTCTGTGCCATTAATTTGCCATAATTTGTTGGGGAAACTTGCATTCTACGTAAGATAAAGGTTAAACAGCAAGACTGTATGCAGAAGGTAAGCAGCATAGAACATTTTCTGTGTATGGTGTGAGATACTGCCTTTTACTTGGTGAAGCTGACCACACCACTGAGTAAGAGTTAACAGCTATATTCACATTATTACACTTCATGCAAGACAAAAGTATGTGGTGATACTTCATACAGTATAGGTCTTACTGGGTTTTTTGATTGTCATTCCCTAATGCACTGTTTACATTAATATCTTAAATAGCCTTAAATTAGCATTCTTGGTGCGTGTTTCTGATCTGCTCAGTACAGACATTAATGCACTTGATAAGTCTATTGTATTCCTCACAGACAATTTACTTTATCTTTTGATGGTCATGATAACACTTTGCTGTCTTTATCATTCAAGCCTAACAAAAGCATTGAGTATTGTTATTTAATAAAACTCATCCTGCCTGAGAGATGGCACTCTCTGAAATGCATTTTACTAATTTTCATTATTCTTTAAAATCTGATTTCTACAAAAGGAGCATTTCTGACAAAACCGCTGTAGAGTGTTGTAAAGAGCCAGTAACTTCCAAAACCCATAAAAAAAGTGGATTTTTAAAAATTTTCTTCTAGTTTTTGTACATGGTGAGTATAAAATCTTTCTCTTCTTGCCTTTTTTAAAGAAAACTCACTCATGAAAAATACAGTTTCCATACAATTCCACAACGGCCAGGCCAGTGGCATCAAGGATGAAAGATAAACAGGTTAAGCCTAGCAGCAGTTCTGATCAAGCTCCCATATACAGTCAGTAAAGGGGGAAACCTTCAGCAACGCCTCCAACTGCCACAGAAGTCACTGCTCTAGTCCTTACACATCTTCCACTCTATTTCTGCACTATGCCTGGCATTATGCCTTGAAGAGATGAGTTACAAGTGTAGCTTTCAACTGTTTCAACCACGCAGAAACTTAAAAGGGGGGGAGGGGAGAGAAAATAAAGTAGTTTCAACTGACTGAAAAATAATATCAGTTCGCACAAACAATTACTCTAACAAGCTTGTTCTCACATTACTTAAAAGCTTACTAGTGACGTTTAGCTTTGCAAATTTTTAACCAGTCTTTTTATGTCTTCTGATTTAATTGTACTTTTATGACTAGAATGCCTGTTTGTGTTCTGCTGCATATTGGCTAGGGCCTAACCATAAAATTGTTTCCTGGTACTATTATAAATATCATTTTCTCACTGATACTGCCTTGGTTTTGAGCAACTTATAAAAGAAGGGCAGGGATCCAACCAGTGCTGGAAGCAATTTGTACTAATACACTTCTATTTCTGCATCTTTAAAAAGAGGAATTATACAATAGTAGATAGACTTACTAGCAGTAAGAAAAATACATATAACATCAGGAGCTAGAAGAGAAGAAAGGCTGAAAACTTTAGCCTGGTGTAGAGCAGACAGCGGTACATAAACTTTAAGTTATGTAGGGCGATGTTCTGGATGCTGCTAGCTACAGCTTTGTACAACTACTATTTACAGTCAGAAGTGGTTGTGAAAAATTAGTCTCACGCTGTTTATAAGTCAAAATACAATCAGCAGACATGCAGTTTGTTTTCTTACTGCATGAACTTTGAAACCAGTATCTGAAAAATAGTACCAGAAGCAGGTTACTACGAAAACAGAATATCTTAAAAGGCAGTTATGGATGGATAACATTTGCCAAGGAGTGACAAAGAAGATTTCATTGAGGGTATCATTTGAAACACTTGAACTAAGGTCTGTTCAGAGAATGAGGCTATTTTGGTTATCACACAACGTTCTCCAGTCATGTGGCACACCCACAGCTTGTTTGGGGCTCTTTTATCCTGAAAGTTGCAATAATGTCATAGCTGGGACAGGAAACAAACTCGTAAAAAGATCCCCTGACTACGAACCTTTTAGCGTGATGAGGAGCCAAAAAGCCAAATGTGCCATTTTCAGAAACAAATGAGATTTTTGACAACCTCAAAATTATAGCCAGAACCAAAATAATCTTCTGTGTTGCAATAATTTGAAGAAGCAAAAACGAGCTTTAATGCACTCTGAAATCCATGACTAGAATTCAAGTGAGTTGCCCTGAAACCCAGCAAGAAACAGAAAGGGTAAGTAACACAAATGTGTGTTGCTTTCTGTTCCAGAGGGTCTCAGGTTATACCGAAACTACAGCCAAGATTCAAGAAAAAGTTGGGGAAATGCTTTCTAACAGCTATAGGACTAGCAGCTACCAAAAAGGAATTTTCTGATGCCAAAGAAGGTTTCTGGAATTCTAGCTGGTAACATAAGAGGTTTTAGTAAATTCTTTGTCTGTGCATGCTTTGAAGTAAAAACCATTGCATCCACCATTGGACACAACAGCATCTGAATCAGCACGAGAATTGATCACTGCATCATTTATTCGCACAGCAGGTTCATAAAGAAGGACAACCAATGCAAACAAGAATGTAAAAGTAATCCTAAACCAGTAGAAATTATTCATTACCTACACCAAATTCCAAACCATCCTGAAAGGCCAAAAACTCTTTCTTTTGGAAAAAGGGGCCGTACAACCTGTGCAGACCTATGACTGCTGAGATAGTACAGCTGGGCACTGACCCCAGAATGCTCCCCTACCTCTGGCTCAGTGCTGGGAAGCTGAAAAAGAAAAGTATCATCTCTCAATCACTGACGTTACTAATTCATAGCGCATTTGGGAAAGGGAGAACTTCACAGAAAATCAAGCCCTGACCAAACCCAACCCTGTTTTATTTGAAGATCGCTATCTGAGATGGCACGGCTGCAAGCATATGAGAAACAGCAAGCATTTCAGGATATACACTTCCATGCTGAAAAAGAGGTGAATACGTGTTTATTTAAACACAATTCTCTTTGAATTCCCTAAACTGCTACCATGGCATCGTTGCTTCCACAAGAAAAGCTGCTTACAATGATGAGGCCTGGGAATATCTCTTTTATTCCTATTAATTATGGGAGTAATTCTCCATCCACAAGAGGGTAGCTTGCAATAGAGTGAAATAACAAAACCATCTGTAGTCTGAGACATTCAAAACTCAAAGACATTTGTTTATTTTGTTTCCAAAAAGGTGCAAAGGAGACCATGTTCCTCTTCAGAGGTTATTTCTGAAACTACACACACTAAAACTTAAAACTGAAATACTTCTATCTGAACACACATATATAGGCAAATTTATTACATACTTCTTAGGGCTTGATCCCAAAAAATGTTCTCCCTATGGCTGCTAGCCCATATGAAAGTGCAAGGAAAGCCTTTGGGGCTCTACAGCTGCAAGACAGATTTGCATTTTGAGAGATAGGTGAGGCTAGTTGCAAGCTTTTTGGCAACACCTTATTTAATTAAAAAAACAAAACAAACTTCAGAGTTGGTGATTTCACTCAGGTCTTCTTTGGAAGTAGTTCCTAGGATAAAATTTCCGGGGAAAATAGAAGAAAAAAACAATTCCAGAGCAGTGAGGCTGGGACTGGGGATTCAGCTACCTATGCCTCATTCAGATTAAGGATTTTATCGCTAGGCAAATTCCCTGAAAACATGTCATGGCGTATTGTGGAGGAAAGAAGGGAACCAATGGGGAGTAATGAAAGGCAAAGAGGCAGAGACAGTTTGTCCATCTCTCCATCTAAAAGTGTTACCCCACATAAATAATTTAATATTCATCAGCACACAGGCTCAAACTTGAGTTCTCTGCATCCTGACTGATCTTATAGAGTCAGAAAAATTTATATGAAAATATTTCTTAAACAAGATAAAATGGAATAAATTCTATCACAAAAAAAAGAAAAACCAAACAATCAAAAAATCTAGCATTTGCTGCTTGCTAGGAAACATAGCTCTAGTAACCTCTGAACCCAACTGCTTAGATAAAGGAAAAAATCTGAACACGCCTGTCTTCCCTCACCAAAAAGGCTCATACCTGTCAGTGTCAGGACAGCTAGGCTCCTTTGCACTTCCTGAAAAGCTCTCTTTTGTATTGCCCAATGCTGGACAAAAATGGTTCCAAAATCTAGAAGGCACCCATACAAAAAGAGACTGGTTGCAAGCTTTACGGCAAATTGAGTCTCCTTACTGTCCTACCCAGACAGTGCTTAACTCTATCAATATTGCTATTTCTTACCCTTATTTTAGTAGCTTAAAAAGGTTGTGTTCAAAGATTTGAGCAACAAAGCAACAATTGGACACAGCTGTGTTAACTCTTGCCTATAAGTAAATCAAATCTGCCAAGCAGCAACCTCAAACCAATGGCAAATACCAAGCAGTCTTATTAATGTCAAGCAGTTGTGGCCAGCAGGCAGAAAGGGAAAGAATAAAGCAAAGAAAGACACAGAAAATCCTCTCCTAGAAGAGCTGGTTAATAAGAACTGTATCTCTGAAGACCATAATGTTATGGTTGGTGTCAATATCATTAGCTTACTTACAGTTCTAGATACTTTTCTCTTTTTACTCACCCTCATAATTTTCTTATGCCTAACAGACGAACTTAACAAAAGTTGATATCTTCTGTCTTCAGTACCTATCCTGCCAAACCACTACAGGTATTTCAAGATACACTTTTGAAAGTTCATTTTTCAGATTTTCTTAAGCTATATAAAAGACCTATGGGACTTGCAGGGAGCAAATAATAATGCAGCACTACACTGAAACTGCCACACTAGGTTACCTTTAACAGACTGCTGAAGCAGTCTCTCAGAGCATTCTGAGCACAAAGTAAGAAACACAACAGGCCTAAAGTACTTGAGTTGCGTTTGGGTTTTGGTGGCTTGCTGGTGTTCGTTTTTAGTGTGCAAAAATACGAGTATTTCAAACTTATTAATCAGGTGTGCTTCTATCTGTTCAGACACCCTCACTGGAGCCATTATCATGTCCATTGTCTCTTTTAAATCATATAAAGTTTTAATAGTTAGGACTGTGCTAGCACAGCACAAACTTTTAGACAACCAGGAACTTAATGGCTGACGCAGACAATAGTAGTGTTCAGATTTTTCTCCTCTCTCAGCTCAATTCAGCTCATTTATCTGTATGGGACTTACTTAACAGTCCCTGCAGAGAAGAAATATTTACAACCCAGCTCGTTGAAAAGCAAGATTCAATCTTTAAAAAGATAAAAATATATGTTAATATAAATATATATTTTAAATATATATTTTATAAAATACATAATTCAAAGTTATTGAAAAATAAAACTTAGAGGAGGATAACCCTGGATTTAGCTACAAAAGCCACATACAACTTTCACCACAAGCTACACCATCTTAATACTGCATTGGGCTATCAAAATATTCAGTATATTTTTAGGAACATATTGTAAAGAATTCCAGCAAGTGCTCTTAATGTTATTTTGTTTGGCAAGTGACACTACCCTCTCTCCAATTTGTTGTTAGGACAGCAAATTACCAGACACTCTAAAGAACGCAATGGTCTCGCCAAACCTAGAAAAAAACCCACTCTTAACACCAACAGCTTTGCCAAATACCACTCAGTTTCCAGCATCCTCTTCCTTGGCAGTATCTTTGTGAAGGTGGTGGCATCCAAAAGCTAACAGCACATATCCCTTGCCAGCATCCTGGCTCCTTGACATACAGGCACTAGAATAAAACATGATAGAAGAACAACCCTCCTGGCACTACCAGTCCACATGCTCCTGGCCTGGGACCCAAAACAAACCTCAGAGTGGATATGCTCTGGGGTTCTGACAGAAGTGACTGTCTGGCTCTAATAAGAATTGCGTGAATTTTAGTAGAAAGAATAGGACAGTAGTCCTCTTCCCAGAGAAGCTGAATGGCATGCAACTCCCTGTCATTCTCCTGCACAGCCCTAGAAGTCCTGTATTCTGCTGTCCCACATACCACAGCACTTTCACCTCGCCAGTTTAACTCTGAAACATTATTACACAGGGAAGCAGAACAAAGCTAGAAGTTCTTGTATCTTCCAATAGATGACATTCAATTATCTTTCTGTCTCTGCTCAAATGAAGGGTTTCAAGGGAAGCAAGGCACAGCTCCTATTTTCTGTCCCCACTTGGCAGCAGACAAAGGAATAATACTGGCTGCAGTGACTCCAAGTCATGAGAAAGTGTTATGCTCATATTTTAAGCAGAAATTTTCATGATGAAATCAGCAACAGATTTATCTGCTTTCTATGTCCCTCCACCTTCTGAGACAGTGAAGTTTGTCAAACATTACATCTTGACCCACAAGTCTGCTGCAAGAAAGCCTACGCAGCTTGTCTGCTGCCTCCCCAAGGCTCTGTTGCTGGCAGCAAGATTACTCCTTACTGGAGTTAAGACTGAGGGCTGGAGAGACTGGACTCACTACAGGGTGTGATCCTCATTAGTAAAATGTGTACTTCTACCTTCCTACTGCAAATGCTAAACGGTACCTCAAAACCAGAACTTTTAAAACTTGTTGAAGGTGAGTTAACCCTGCCTTCAACTTCCCAAACCCAGCAGCTACAAAAGATCCTTCAAAATGACAAGGGGTAAGGTAATGCATTTGTCTGTTCTTGCACTCACAGAAGTATTCTAAAACCAAAATAAATGCTCTACAGATAAATGCTCCAAGTTTCAAAAACCATAATTATCCAGAAGGAAAATTTTCATATATACTTTATGTGCAAATTTGCTCTTTTGGGTTTTTAAACTACTATTCTACATAATGTATGACATGTATTTAATAGAAAGATAAAATTTCACTGTTAACATCCCACACAGTTTCAAAAGAAAGAGGATCAAAGTCTCCAATTGAAACTGATAACAAGCCTGCATCATCCCTTGAAGAAAAAAAAATCATTTGCATTAGAGCTTAGAATGATGGTATTGCCTTGCTCTGCCCGCTTATTTTTAAAATACATATGCTATCTTCAAGTATATGTATCTGGGGTTTATATCACAGGAATATGGCTTTTTGTATAATGATCTTTGATGGTTCTCCCACTTCTGGGTATTCACACACAACACACATGACGTATTTCACAAACAGAGAATACTTTGATCATACGCATACTACAAAACTGTACAACCACAAAGCAAGCTGTTTTTCCTAATGTTTGAACCGATCCAGAAAATATCCATGTATATGTTAAGAGCTCAGGAGCACAAAATTACTTCCTGGTCAGAATATGGTTCATTTTGGATTTAGAAGATCAAACTGAGTTAGTTGCAGCTTATTTCAGATACACACATCTTCTGAAAGCTAAAATAAGCAGATGCAATGTGATGGTGGTGGCTGGAGTCACTCCTTGCTCATTNTTGTTTGTCTTAGTCTGATATAATTCAAAACATGGCAAAGGTTTACAAGATTTACTAGCACAGCCCAATTGATTAAAAGGATAACCTCATGAAAATACAAGACACCTTTTGTCTAAACGGACTGCAATGGCAAAGTCTGGGTTTGATTTTCTTTTGTATTTTCATTTTAAAAGAATCCTTGAAAGGACCATCAAAGAAATTTCAAGTGTCACTAGCCATGACCTATTAACATGTTAGAAAACTGCTCTGAGCTGATACGAAAAAAAAAAATTTTAAATTAACATATTTGTATTTTATAAAGCACATATGAAAAGTAAAAAAGCTGGTAGCTCAATCACAAAGTTTAGACATAGGTCAATTGTCTTTTGTCTGAGATGAAAGAAAACTGGCAGCATTTGGAGACCTTTATAAAAATAATTTGGGATCTTGTTTCCTTATTCCTCTACCCATCCTCACTTAGAAAATTCTAAACACCATGAAATGAAATAAAAACTCCTTAGATTAAATGAATGCTGAAGAAACTGCAATTGAGGCACTGCCAGTTTGAAGAGACTAAAGTATTACAACTTGTCCTGATTATATATACTTACCAGTGCAAGATAGGTTGCTGACCAATTACAGTCTCTTTAGCTATTAACAGTAGTATCTTTGTTCTCAAACAATGTTAGATGCACATGTTCTGGAACTTATATTTACCTGGTGGATTCTTGGCAGGATCATTGTGGCTTGGACTTCCTGGTTGTCCAGAATCTATAAAGAAATGAAAGAAATGTTTTAATAATTTGTTTTGCAAGTATCTCACAACCTTTTAATACCCTCTATTAACTATTAAACTAATACTTTACTTTATTCTTTAAAGGTCACTTCCCTGACTTTCTATGTGAAGCATTATTGAACAAACACACTATATGTAACCTACTTTATGCAGATGTAGAAACATTGTGAAAGATGCAATGATCCTAATAAGAGGAACTTGTAGATCACTGAATAAGGACAAGAGAGTCATTCAGGTAAATACTCAAGTTGTAAACACATTTACAAGGGTACCTTTTCATTCCCTTTCCCTCCATCCCCCAAATATAATATTGCATAATGAGCAAAGCAGAGGTAACTTCTTCTCAGGCAATGACCAGAAAGATACACTGGATCAGTGGTGCTTGCAGTGATGAGTCCTGTTGCTTTAGCCTTTCCTTAAAGCACAAAGGCCTACATTGCTTCCACAGACTCATGACTGCAACGAGGATATGACAGTCTGTTTAAATACAATGTGGTCTTTGTGTTCCTAGCATGTGAGAACTGCTGTTGTGAAATTAAGATTATGTAACATAAAAACTAACAAAACTCAAACACTGTAGACTTCAAATTGTGTTCTTTTCATGATATGTGCACCTAATGAATCAAGAGAATGTAATTTCATGTTAATACACTAAATAATAAATTATTTCATTAATCATAAAAACAGTTGCTTTTAAAACCATCTATTGGTCACTGTATTCCCACATCAATAATATAAAAAAACCCTGTTCCACTTCAAGAAATTAACAAAGATATAAGAAACAAAAAATGCAGAGACAAAGAGAATAAATGAAGCACCGCCATTTGTCCCATATACAGACATCTAAAATGGAGCTGGTTTAGAGTCTGAATAAAAAATACTGATCTTCTTAAATGAAGCAGAGTTATTAACAGAATAAGACCACCAAAAGATCACACCACAGCACCACAGAAACTGCTACCACCAAATGGACTCCAGATGGATGTAGAGTTGTTGAATGCATTGCTGCTTAGAGTGCCCAAATTAAAGAATTTAAAAAGATAGAAAACAAGAAATGTACATATCAACAAATATTTGTCCTTCAATTATCATTACTTCTTCTTATAGCTGATGTAGTCCTCAGCCTAGAATGAGAGATTCCCTCTACCTGCTACAAGAAGTTCAGTCTGTTGCCACCTGTTATGCAGCTTCATAAACATGGCTTGACTCACATGTCTCTCAAGCAACTTAACACAAGCTTAATTCTACAGAAGATATTGACTGAGATGGAAATCCTTTTCACAGCTCAAGTTCTACTAAGTTGATCTGAATGGCAGTGTTAACAAAACATATGCATCTGGGTAGCTACCTGAGTACTGGAATTCCAAGGCACATGTGAAACCCAATTCCAATGGTATTAAGAAACACAACTGAATTTTCCAATACTGAATTAAATCACTCTTTTACACAATGAAATACACATTGAAAAGGGAATTTCCCATGAAATTTCATCTATCTTCTTCAGCCTTGGGCAGGAAACATGAAGGGCAAGCATACGAGCTGGATTCTGCCCTTACCATGGTTTTGGCAGCTGGGTACTCTTAGGAGTCCCATTGTGCAGCACAGCATGTAGACATTCAGTATGTCTGGTTCTTGGCATGACATGATATAGCACTTCCCTTAAAATAATTAAATCAAGTTAAGTTGAAAACTTAATCAGCTACAAGAGATGCTACAAATATGATGTTTCTCCATATATGGACCAATCTGTGGAGAATTGTCCTTTTTCCTGTGTTGAAATTCACCCCCCTGCAGGGGGTGAATTTGATGTTCTTCTAACAGACATTTTTGATTCTGCAAACCATATATACTACTATTTAAATTCAGATTATCAGAGAGGATTAATTTTACACAGCAATGGTCCGAGTGTAAAACTACTGCAGATGTGTGGCTAAATGAAGTGTCAATTTGGTAGTAGATAAACCCAGTAAAGTTTGAACAACATAGCTGCAGGCTCACAGAGATTTGAAACTGAATTAATGAGGCCTACCAGAAAATAACCTTTGAAGTTTTCTCCTGTTAAAGTTCACAAAAAAAGAAGCACAAAGTGAAGTATTTTTTTAGATCTTGCACAGCAATTTGCCTTTACTCCTAGTTTCTGGATTCAGGATTTAAAGATTAATGCCAGTTTAAACAAATGCTGTTATAATAAGAAACTTAGCAATGAATTTTCTAATTATCGGGATAAGCAGTTTGCCATTTATTATAATTTTCCAGTCAGACTTAGCTTTGGGTTTTGTTAACTACTCAATAATCATAGTTTTTACATATTGATTCTCAGTCTCTGTTTTCAGAGACCTCAATGAGATTTTGAGAAAGCAAAGAATTGCCAAAGATAAATATAAGAAGCAACTTATCTAACCCTTCACTAAATGCAGTTGCAAAAGCAAAGAATTTTATTCTGTATGAGAGCATCAACCTATGGAAGTCTGCACTCAAAACACAGAGAAGCATCTGATCCTCAAGATGAAAGACACAGACTTGAGATGGCCTGTGATGATCCAATTCTCTTATCAGCGTCAGTAATTATAAAGCACTCTTCTGCTTTGATTGGATGCAAATAGCTTTGCAAAGTACAAAAGAACCATGGTCATTATAGGATTAAATTATATGAATAACTTCATATTAGCAGAACACTGAATGAACAGATATATTGGAGCAATGCTCTTCTAAAAGAGGGAGTAAGAGGCATTTTTGGGAAGCCACAGAAGCTAAGGAAGAAAAAGACATGTTAAGACAGTTTAAATCTTTCTTTGTCCTCATCTGTACAAGATCATTAATTAACAACATGAGCCCTTTCTTCTAGAGTGATTGAGAAAGACATAAACCAAACTCATTGTCTGTCTAGCTTGATTTGCATTCAATTGTCCCAGCAAATAACTCTTGCACATTAAAAAAAAAAAAAAAATCCAGCAACCAAAAGTAAAAGAAACCAAACTACGAAAAGAAAGCCCAAACCTCAAGCAACTTCATAATCTAGAAGTTGGATGAAAAGATACACAACAAGAAGCAAATAAAATCCCATCATGCTTCTGCAATGAAACTGAAATTTTCATAACTTTCACTTAGGTAGCTCCCAACTGTAAGTTCCCTCAGGAACTTGGTTGTTGGTTGTTGGTGGTGGTTGTTGTTGTTGTTGTTGATACAGAGCAAAAAGTCACCTACAGATACCATTTCCACAAAATGGCTTTCATATGCAGCTCACAGCTACTGTAGCATATCTTCTGCTCTGCTCTTCTTGGTGCTGACTTATCCAACTTACCCTTGATAAGTTATTGCCCCATGGATGAACAGTTTATACAAAATAGGTTCAAGCCAGCCTTTACTTTTAACATGTCATGTAACCCTGATACACTTTATGTATAATTTATCATGATTTAGTATGGCTATCATCATTCAAACTCTATCTCAAATTACTCCTGCTTCTAGGAGACTGTATGACAGGATGAGTCAAGAAGCTGATATATTTTATACTTAATGTTTTCCTATGTTTTCATTTCTAGGGGTAGATCACAATGAGCATCTGTGAGTTCAGGTAACTCTCAGAGCAGCCAGAGTTAAGACAAATTGACTGCTGAGGCCTGCTTCAAGTGAGAAAATAAGCTTCCACTTTCCCTGTGGTACACTAGGAAAAGTCTTGGCAGAGGAAAAAAAATAAAAGCTGATGGTTTTCCATACAGCCAAGGATGAGATGCCCTCTCCCTTTGAACCACCTTGTCTTTGACAAGCAGCAATGATGTCCATGCCAGCAAAGCCAAACAAGTCACATTGCTGTTCACCAGCTTCCTGAAGGATTTTTAGTATTGCTCACCTCAGTAATCTAACCTCTCACTTTTCAGCTGATAACATACTCTCTTTAAAAAGTAAGCTACGCTATACATTCCTTATGCCCCATCCTGTACAAGAAATTTTGTTTTTAAGGGTCTCTGTAAGAGCAAATTATCAAAGGCATTGAAAGCAAGTAGCAGAGGAATCTGTTAAAATCTAAAAATACTTTTTAGAGCCATGTCTTAGGGAAACAAGCAGATTGTCCAAAGGCATCACACTAATGAAATAAACTTTCTCAGTGGTTTCAGTGAATACATTTCTATTTGCCACAGGCTAGGAGACAGCCTTTGATCAGCCTCAGTTGATCTCAGCTGACAGACACTAATTTAATCATTCACCAACAGGTAAATACATCTTCGCTCTTTGATAGTCTGTGATTTTGGTATGGGGGCTAAGGGACCATAGAAATGTGGCCATCATCAAACCACGTATCAGTCTGATGTTGTTCAAACTTTCACATTCATATACAGCCCTTGACAGCTGACAGAGTCACTATCATGAACAAGAATCACAACTACCTTCCAGACTGTCAGGATTACTTTGCCATCTGACATGAAAAACTTGAGGCATATGGTTTTACCCCTTAAAATCACAGGCTCACAGGTTACCACAGTGTGGTAGAGACCTGGGGATGTCTCCCATCTCAGCCCCTGCCTAATCAGTTCTTAATCTCTCAAAGACTCTCAGAACATCTATAGCAAAGAAAAGTGAGAGACGACATCTCCCTCTCCTCCAAAGCAAATAACATGAGCAGCAAAAATCCATAAAACAAATAAATAATTTCATCCCTGCACTTTAAATGATTACTTTTACTTATTACTATCCTAATTTTACTACATAAATACCTTCTACTGCCAACACTATTTTACCTTGACAAAGCAATTGATTGATTTGACAAACTTCCCAAACACCTGTAAAAATTTCATTTTGCAAAAGCAGTGTCTTTCTTTGTGTAGTATTTCTCTGATAATCGAGAATTATTGTACAATTTTATGAGCATTATTCACACCAGCTCTTGTGACAGGACAGCTAACTTATGGTATAAACAAGCTAAAAGTGGTTTATTGCATCAAGTATCTGCTGAAAGGCTGCCATAAACATAGAAATGCTAGTGTTACCTTTGTTTTCATAAGTATGCTAACTTGAGGGGGGATTTATTTTTCACATTTTCATAGATCACTACATTTAATTCAAATACTTCTCCAGAAAATTTTGGCTTTGTAATTTCCTCTGATAAAATGTTCACCGCCACCAATTTGTTTGGTAGAGCACAAGTCCTGTGAGGAGTTCTGAAGGTGCTGGCATTGTTTATCCCTGAGTAAAGGAAGCTGAACATTATTGCCCTCTACAGCTACCTGACAGGAGGTTTTGGCCAGGTGGGTTCAGTCTCTTCTCCCAAGTAGCGAGTGATAAAAAAAGAGGAAACAGCCTCATGGGAGGTTTAGATTATACACTAGGAACAAATTCTTCTCCAAAAGGGTGGCCAGCCATGGGAATGGGCTGCCCAGGGAAGTCAGGAAGCCACCTTCATGGAGGTATTTCACAGACCTATAGCTGTGACAGTTAGGGACATAGTTTAGTGGTGGACTTGGCAAAGTTATGTTTACAGTTGGACTTCATGATTTTAAAGGTCTTTTTTTTTCTAAAGAATTCCATGATTATATATCCCTGAAGAGATACAGTATGAAGCACAGTTCACACAAGGAGGAAGCAGCACCTTAAAAAACAACTAGGGCTTCAATGTGAGAAAGACGTTTGCCCTTGCATCTTCTCGCAACAGTATATACTTGGTAGTAATGTGTGTTCATGACACCCAGACTGAAAACATCCACAACACTGAATCGGTGACTTCTTTTAAAAATGTTGTTCTGCTACCCTTATTCTGCAAGAACTTCCTCTGTGTTCACAAGACAGCTCTGCCATTGTGCTGGGTAGCTACATGAAGCACTAGTCCTATATGTTTTTGTTGTGCTTCGCATTCATACAACTGGTGGTAAATGAGCAGCATAGAGAAGTGACCCAGGAGGCATGGCAGGGACCTCTCAGGGAACAACAGCAGAAGCTACCCTGAAGGCTGGCTGTGGTGATCCTTTGCAGGCAGGCTTCATCAGCGCCCATGTGCCGCACCAGGAGCTGTAACAGTGACTTAGGATCTTTAACTCAGAAGTGTGCTGCTATCTAACCTTCACCTACCTGAAAAAGGCAGCAAAGAACAGAGCTGACTGCTTGCCCCAGAAAGTTAAGGTGTCTCTTGGTGTTGGTACCTTGGCTTTAGCCCAAGCAGGCATGTCACTTCACAAAGCCTTCAGGGCTCAGGCCATGGAGGTGTTTCCACTGGAAGCTGGTCAGGCCAGTCAGCAGAAGCTGGTGTTTTCAATTCAGTTTAAAACTGTTTGCTTTGGACTGGGGGCGCAGCAAGAGCTACTAAGCCATCAGCTGACCCATTTCCTCACATGCCCCCATGCCCTCCCACCACAGACAAGCTCGCCTATGGCCGGCATGGCTGGCTGACAGCCCATGTCTCTGCCACCGGAGGAGCATCCCCATGCCTGGGCTTGTCGGGGCAATGCCAGCGCCACGTGGGCTGACAGCAAGGTGGCATGTGACAGGCTGGGGCGTCGGAGCCCAACGGGTCACAGCAGGCTCCCTGCTTCACCTTCCCTTTTATCAGCAGATCTGCCTCTGCCAAGCCACCCAACCGGCCATTGTCAAGACTGTTAACTTTCCTTCAGAGTATTTTAATTAGGTAAATAAAAAATGGTAATTAAATCAACATTACGTAATGTGTTTCTGATTTGTAATCTCATTTAAATTAATTAACTGACTCAGTCCCTGTTTAGTTTTTAAACTGCCCTAGTTAAGAAGTGGATCTCTGGGAGTAAATCCAGTTTTTATATAGTTGAAAGAAATTCAAGGACCTAGGAGCACTTACCAGAATGAAAATAGCAATAAGTATAGTAAGATTTTCAGCTCTATATCCCATGCATAGATTTATCTTTTTAATTTAAATTCCTTTATTTGTTTATGTGAAATAAGTCACAACAGTTATTTATCCAAATATTTCTTATACAATTTATAAAGACCATATGTTGCTCATATTGAACACTGAACAAATTTCCCCAGCTGTGTTATAAGTTGTGCATGGAATATACACATATCTATGTATGCACACACACACACACACACACATAGTTTTAAGTTAAGAAAAGGGTTACATTTTTTCATGGCCTTAAACAAATATTTCCCATACCTCATAATATTAGTTGAGCTCTTTTTTGACATGTACATTAAGAAGAGATTTACATAGGTATCAAGCCACATGTGGATGAATGTGAAAGAATGACATTTCTTTCCAAAACTTGTTGGATTCAGTAGGAAAAGATGAGATATGAATGCTGAATTTTCTCCATCTGGAGGATACTAGCTATAGTCAGAAATATCCAGAAGTCATTTTTGGAAACCAAGAAGACCTTTTACGTTTAGGTATGTTTCATAAAGGGCTTTATTACTGATTCTTCAGAAAATCAAAAGCAAAATGTAGAACACCATGGAAGACTTATTGTGATGTTTAGAGACGGAAGAAATTATATGATGACTATATGAATTAAAAGTTCATATTTGCAAGCAAATAATAGGAATGTCCTTGCATATACTTTCAGCTAAATAATAAACCATCCACTTTATTCTGTTCTGTAAGGCAGAGTTGACCATGGTGTTTATACAATGTATATTGCTGAGGTCTTCACAGAATTGATTAGGTTGGAAAAGACCTCTGAGATCATTGAGTCCAGCCTATGACCGAACAACAAGCACCCTGTCAACCAGACCACGGCACTGAGTGCCACATCCAGTCTTTTCTTAAACACCTCCAGGGACAGTGACTCCATCACCTCCCTGGGCAGCCCATTTCAATTTCTAATCACCCCTTCTGTGAAGAAATTCTTCCTCACATCCAACCTGAACCTGATGCATGGATTCTGGTTTCAGGGAAGCCAATGTAGATTTTACCACTGAGTCCCATGCAATCAGGATTAAATTTTCTGTTGAACTGCAGAGCAATAAAACAAAAAGAGTTCAGGGAGATAAAATTCACATTTCCACTACATAAGACAACATTCTTAGGCCAGGGATAATGATGACAGGACTAAGAAAAAATCAGGTTTTTTAACATGACAAAGGTTGTTAAAATCAATGGAAAGTTGCTCCAATGAATTTTGGATGAGGCACTTTATGGTAAATTACAGTTTAAAAGTTCAAAAAAAAGCAGAGTTCAACAAATACTGTAGGACAGATCTGCATTTTTTCTTCCAAATGCATTGCATTCTCCACTAAATCATACAGTAATAAAAGACAGATTCCTCAGCAGTTCAGAAATTTACAATCGTATGCTACTTAACTTACTTCTAAGAGACATGGGGAATAAGGAATGCCATAGTTCTGTGGATCCTCAAATAACACGTTTTTTTATCAGAGATTTTTTTGAAAACAATGTCTCAAATGGAAGTATATACACGTGTTCTTTATAAAGTGGATTTAATTTCATCTGTTGTAATCTAAATGTTCATAGACAAAATATGTACCACTTTGCCTATCCATATTCTCTCTCTCTCTCTCTCTCTCTCTCTCTCTCTCTCTCTCACACACACACACACACACAATTAAAACAAACTAGCCATGACAAAAGAAAGATTAAATTTAACAATGGGCACTAAGCAGGTAATATGCAAGAACTGGCTGATAAAAGTCACCCTACATTTTCGTGCCAGTGGTTCATAACTTAATTGCAATTGCATGCGTGCTCACAGGCACCATGTTTATACACAAGTTTGTAACAAATGAGAAAGTACTGAAGCAACAGTGATAAAAAAATTATGATCTGTGAATTAATTTTCTGTCTACTTTGACCTTTTACAGTAGATAAAAATTAGAAGTACGTAGTCAAATGATGTGGCCCAGGAGGATTTAAAACGTAGAACTGACTAGCACATACAAATGTATGACCAACTCGGTTATGAGTTTGGGCAGGGATGTTCTGCAAATAAATGCAAGGAATTATTTTTAAAGCATGTAACCAAAAAAGGGAAAAAAAAGTTATCTTGGTTTAAACTGTGACTTTCAAGTTTAAAACAAAGCAATTTTAACATTTTTCCCACAGGGTCCTCATATGCCTACTAACAACAGTACTGCTGTTGCAGTCGTATTGGTCAAAAGCTATTAAAAAAGTATTAAATCCTATTTGATCATATTCATTTGTGCCTACCCAACATAACCCTGTCATTTTGTGGCTAATATCACATGGCAACATCTGTTTTGAAATTCTGTAATTTTCACTGCATATTACACATTAGCATATATGTAAAACATAAACTTCTTTTAAGTTCCTTATTTCTAGTTTCCCTAACTTTCTAATCATCTATGTAGGTGAAGTTCCCTGACAGGGACTATTGTACCTGATAGGTACAATACCAGCTGCGGTTTTGCAAGATTTTAAAATATGCTTGCTCATTCAGTATACAGTGAAGGCTGCTTTTGCTCTTTCAATTTTATTTGTTTACAAAAGCTGGCACATGTTCTTGCAGTACCTAAGGGTATTATATACTTGAAAAAAGGATACTACTTTTTATCTAAAAAAACAGATGTATGGATTCAAATTCCAAGGCTTTCATTTTTATTGCTTACTACTTTTTTTTTTTTTTTGCATGAGTAAAAATTGAATGTTAATTAAGGGGGGTTGGGGGGGAAATGAGGGAGAACAAAAACCCTGACTCAAAATTCTTACTGCACCTGGTAATTTGCCAGTGCCTTGAATGCTATTTAACCATCCACTGTTTCTAAGGCTTATTTTCTTACCATTACTCCATCACAGCAGGACCTTGAGAAAGCTATCAAGACTGATTTGGACTGCAGCTATTAAAAAAAAAAAAGTCTTTGGAGTTAAAAAACCTTGTACAAGTTCACTAAAAACATATCAGAAACTCACGTTTCAGTCTGTGTATAAAGCAAAAGGAGTTGTACTGCCCAACAGCTCCAAGACATGAAGCCAGAGTGAGTAACCTTAAATTTTCAATATGTCTACTATAAATGCATATTTAGATTCTTATTAAAGGCCCCTAACTTAAAAAATAACTTTCTGCTAGCTAAATATATACGAAAAAATTCAATCTAAACAGCTCTTTTCATTTTAATCTTTATATTCATGTATCTGTGTATATGTGTGTGTGTGTGTGCAGAAATTATAAATTCATATAGCTTCACGGTTATCCTACTTCTAGTCAATGTTTTGGGCTTTGAGAAGGAGGAAGTCTAACGGGTTAAACATGTTAACTCTCTTGTGCATTATTGAAAGAACAGGAATAAATGTGAACAACAGCACCTTCATAATAGCATTCATTACAGAAATATTCCAGATTTTTCAAAAAACTTCAGAGAAAAAATAGCAACTTCATACTTGCACTGCCCTTCTTCTGTGAACAATACTAATCATTTTCCCTATTGTGCACCCACATAACAGGTTCAAGATTCAGTTTAATACCTTATGTGTATTCAAGTCCCTTGGCAGGCTTGTTTTCCTGAACAAATGGGTTAAAAACACGTGACCTGAACGAGTTAGATGAGACACAATGCACTGCACAATACTTCAGTTGTATGCACTGAAATTATAGCGGACCTTTTTATGACTGATTTCAAGCATGTGACAATACTCTAATGCAAACCTGCAAACTAAGATTTTGCTTTACCTTCCTCCCTTCTGCCTGTCTCTCCTTGCTCTACACAAATACACAATACACCTTGTGTGATTCTGAAACGAAAACCTTATTACAACTCCCTTTTTAGCCCAGCCTTCTTTTGGTGTGGTTGTTGCAAACACTCCAGAGCAGTGTAGAGTCAATCTGTCCGTGCTGCTTGAGCAACTTAAAGTAAATTCAGAAAAGTGTGCAATGCCAAGACTAGACTTCATTCACATCAGCCTAATTTTGAGCAGTTCAGGTTTCCATGCAGTTGCTAGAATTTGCATTGATATGCAGATGAGACCAATTGGCTAGTTTGACATTAAATTTTATACTTATGAACAGTTGTATCAAGCAAATCTCTGAAGCCCCAAAATACTTTCAAGCAGTTTTCCAGGAGGTGCTGTACCTCCAAATAACAACTCTGTCCCTTTAATGCCAACTTAGAAGTGAAACATGAACAACAATGGAGCCTTTTCAGGACAGCGGTATGATATCAGTAACGGCAAGAACATGAGAAAATACAACTCTCTCATGAAATTCACCTTGGCCTAGGGCTGTGTCTCTCCACCCAGTGGGTGTGACTGACAGGCAAGCATTGCAGAGGGCCCCCGAGTAAGTCGCACATCACACTTGTGAAAAACAAACCAAGCAAAACAAAACAAAAAAAAAAGGGCACTGATCCCAAGACACAGCACAGTTAAGCCTCCTGGTCAACAGTCCTCCCAAACTGCTCCCCCCTCTCAAAAGTCTGAACTTGCCCCATAGCAATAAACACTCTTGATTTGATGCTCTTCTGTTCAATGGCCCACATTCACTTCCACATGTGGAAGGAGCACAGTGGTATGTGACCGGTCTGCAGCAGAGCAAGGCAGCATTAGGGCTGGTAAGAGAAGCACTCCACCAGCAGCAAAGCAACCTCCAGAAACTAAGCATAGACCAGCACATTGTTTGGCCAATTTTTCTAAAGTGATTCTGGCATTAGTCTTCCTACATACACAACTGCTAAAATTAAATCTGTGTAACAACATTAAAACACGTTCCATATCAAGTCAGTTTGTCTGCTCTAAGTCTAAAGCCCTGTGTCCCCCCAGGAAACACTAGCAATATTGTATGGACCCTTTCTTCTATTTTAATCAAATGAACAATGAAATCACTTCCATACGCATAGCTATTGATAAAAGCATGATGTAAGTGTTTAGGAGATGGAAACAGCACATGAAGACAGATTGCCATGACAATAAGAATAAAACTAAAGTTTTATACCAAGTTTAGTCTAGAGGTTACCACAGTTTGTTAGACAATATGTGACTGTATATAGGAGATAGCCCAGAAAACATCAATCTAGGAAGACTGTTAAGCTTGCAAACCTACAGTGTTTTTCATATACCACTTGGCTCAGTCACAGCAAGTGCGGGCATCTTTGCATGCTTCTCACCTATACCATTTCAAACACACCACAACCTAACATTAAGTTTACGTAGAACACAGGCAATCCCATGAGGATCTCACAGCAAAGGCATATGTCAACACCAAAATGATAGCTGCCTTCCCAAATGTATTAGCATAAGTCTATTTTAATAAGCAGCAAATGGAAAAAAATGTAATCAGTATGTTGCAGCATTAAAAAAAAAAAGACTAGACTAAACACACATAAAAAAAAATTCACATGTCAAAAAATAACAGTTATTAAGTTACAAGGCATGAAAAAAGAAGTGCACTGATTATAGGGCAGAACAAGGTAAATTCCCTAGACCATATCTTTCCATGCGTTTAGTAGGGGAGAGTGACAGAAAACTGACATATCTTTGCACAAGTGTGGCTGTCCACAAGCAATATTTGACTCTGGAAAGGGCACAGTTATTCCATTAAAGATGTAGGCAGCCCCTTTTACCCAAGATCTAAGTCTACAATTAACTTCAGGCATACTGTATTGTTAAAGATTTACTGTATTGTTAAATTGTTAAAGATTTACTCTAAGATAACTTGCAACCACCTGTATGAATGAACAAAACAACCAACAACACATTCTTTTCCTTATCTTCTGTTTGCATTCTCTCTCTACCTTCCTTGTGCCACCACTATATGCCTAGGCATATTCTTCAACCCTGCAATTTTTGCAGTGTCCAGGAAAACATTTTTAGTTAAACAGAGTAAAACCACCAAGAGCCGTACAGTTTTCTTGCTCATCTAAGAGACAATCAAATGCTGCTTATTATGAAAGGCCTATTGCTGAAGGCATCCTTGTGTTTTGTTTTATGTTGCTTCTCTCCATTGCTTTAAAGAAACACCTTCTCTTTAAGGGTGTGTAGGGTAGGGGAGCGGCTGAAAGGATGATGAGTAAAGTGAGCAGTTTCTTTTGAAGACTGACTGAAAGAGTAAGCTGTGCTTTGCAACCTGGGCTTTGATGAATCATCTGAACAGAGCGCTTACCCTACAACTATGCAATTTTAAAACTCACGGTCAACAGCCATTCGGCATTCATGGCTACTGTTATCAGCCTTAGTGTTTCATTTAAAACTTGGAGATTGAAGCAATAGACGAATATCATTTTCATCATAAGAAACATTACAGAAATAGTAGTGGTAGATATGGTTTTCTGCTTCAGTTTCACAAGGCGAGGAGAAGATGCACCATAATCAGGAAAATAAATTTTAGTCTGGAGAAAATATATAAAACCATATAGTTCAGGAGTTTTCAGATTTATACTGGTGAAGTTTAGGTTCTGGGCAGCTATATATTTATTCTTAGAATTTTCCAGTTGTAAATATTAAAGAAAGCTTAATATTCTTAGTGGTTACAGTAGGGTCACAGATGTTAATGTAGCTGCAGATCCAAGTGCAGAGATCTGTAGTACTAAATTCTAAAGGAACTTGACTCCTAAATATAGTAAAATAGCAAGAGTAAGCAAAACCAAGTTGAGTGAGGAAGGGGAGAGAAATAAACTCACAAAAACAAAAGGTTATTATATATCTCTAGCACTTGGAATTCCATAAGAGAAATTTTAAGAAATGTTCAGTGCTCCCTGCCTCCATGAGCAGTTTGTAGAGCTATAATCTATACATTCTTTTGCAAAAATTTCTCTGTATGCCTGTCTCACCTATGTGGTCTGTACTTTCCAGCTAGATGAATACAGAAGAATAGAAGGGAAATACAAATGTTGGCATAGGTGATTTCAAGCCTTAGTTGTTTGACCTTTTTGTATAAGCTTTTGGCATCTGTGACTTGGCAGGCAGAATGCAGGCCAAGCCAGAACAAAGAGGAAGACAGGAAGCAGAAAGCTGGCCATGTCTCCTTGGCAGTCAGCATCGCAACAGGGTGAAAAATCATGTTGTTGCCAAACCAGAAACAGTGGGGGAAGACCGGATAGTTGGCAAGTCACATACGGCTGTATTGTACATCCTAAACACTAAATGTTTGATAAACTTAAGTGCTGTGCCGGAGCCTAATCTAATTAAACTATCTTCTGCTCTACCGGGGAATACTTCATTTGCCCTTGTTTACGTGTTTTCTAAGGAACTGACACAGCATTGTTACTGTCATCTGTGGGCTGGCAGGTTAAAATCTTGCTGCCACTGTATGAGCATGAGCTTTCAGCATCTTTATAAAGAATCCACTAGGACACTGCTAGAGCATGGAATCCCCTCCACACACATCCATTTTTTGCCCCCAACCCCCACTCCTGAGGATCCAAGCTTTCAAGCACCCCCAGGATGCATTGGCAGCAGATTGCCAAATGTGACAAACTGCATTTACCACTTTGAAAATAGTTTCTTAATTCTTGCCACATTGGCTGAGCAGTACTATTTTACTTCCAGAATTTGCCCAAACATTATGCAAACAGTCAGTTTCAAACTTAGGATGAGAAAATGGCTTTGGTTTTGCACCCTCCCAAACACCTGAACAAAGGGAGGTTGCTTTAGGCTTTTCTGTGGCTACAGTTCCCTCCCTGGATGCAGAATTGGGTAGGTCACTTCCCGCCCTGTGCTCTGCAGATTGCTGCAGGCTGCTGCTACCTGGGGCAGTGTAGCAGTGGTGCTCATCACCACAGAGGAAGAGGTGGGAACATTGCCAACGTGTGCAGAGGGAGGAATACCATAGATGTTTCCTCCATTAGTTAGTCAAGGTTTCTTGCACTTACAGTGTACCAAAGATTTCAAAGGGGACATGGCAGAGTACGGCACATGTTCCTCCGCTACCCAGGAAGGTCTGGCTCCCAGCTAGACCTGGAGATTGTCTTCCACATAGGAGGCCCTCAGCAGCTGTAAAGGGACTCTGCTCTCCCAGAGCGGTGCAAAATCACCTCATGCTAACCCCAACTGTTTAGGAGGCTTATTCATAGAGAAAAAAAAAAAAAGGGCTATTTTGTCCCCAAATATCACCCATAGTTCAGTAAAGCCTTGGGAAGGGAGGTAACAGGGGGGATTGCATTTTATACAGAGCTTTATTTATCAATAATCCATTAAAGTACTGTTGTCAAAGATGGCTGATAAACAATCTCTTTTTAGGTGTGGAATGTATTTCTCACTGCCTTTCAGATCTTTCATTTCTGCGGCCAGGCTTTTACTATCTTGACAACACATGTTATTTTAACACCAATGAATTACAAAGCACAATTTTTTAAAATGCTGATTCTGCCTTTGGGCCATGACCAGTATTCTCACAGACTCCCGTGGCCAAACAAAGGACATAATAAGGATCCCATTCATCAAGGTCCTTTGCCACCAAACTGAAATTTTATAGTTCATGAAAAGGCCAAAGTCTATTAAAAAGTTTCATACTACTCCCAAAAGCACTGTGTTCTGTACTGTACTTGCACTCTAATCACAGCAACAGTGCTGTATTCCTTATAAAGGAGACAGCACTTAAGAAAAACAGATAATTCCAATTTATCAGCAAAACTGATTGATTGTTTGATTGATTGATTGATAGAAAGTAAGAAGACTATAAATTTAAAGCAATGATCACTTCCTACAATAGGAGTGTAAGAAAACATCTTGTGATCATGCAGGACAAGAAGTTATTCTGATTCCTGCAGTAATCAATTGTATGGGATCCCATACATAAACTACATTCCCTTCCGCACAGCTAATTTTTATAGCTCAACAGGCTGCAGAGATAGAATTATCCTTATAACTAGGCCCTAGCATATGTCATTAGAGTTTAACGTCTGCTTTTGCTGACCTTCTTCAATTAGTTTTTTAATATATCTACATTGTTATGCTTTAGTACTTACTAATTTAATCACACTTATATGATATCTACTATAAACAAGTAAATTCATTTTTTAAAAAAATGTATTTAAGATTAACTCACTTCAATGAAAATTGGGAAAGGGCAAATCAATAGGAAGAAGCTCTTGTTCTTCTGGTGGCCTTTCACTCACATTTTCAATCAAACTTTCTGGAATACATTAAAAAATGATGTATTTACTTCCACTGAGTTGCTTTTGGGCCATAACACACCCATTTAAAAACTTTCTGGTAAACTATGCCCTCAGTCTTATCACTCTTGCATCTACTTCCATACCTTTCCTTCCCTCATTTGAAGTTTAAAGCAAAAATACTTCAACCAGTTCCCAACAAGCTTCTGCACGTCAGCTGTAAAGGAACTTCGATGTCCTAAACCAGTCATCCCCCTGCCTCACACCACCACATCCTGGCCCCACACACATGCAAACCAAAGCTGCATGCTCTGTGGGGCAGAGACCATCATCCAGACTGCTGTGGGACAATCAAAAGCCTTCATTCTGCTGCTGCTACTGCATAATTATCAACAACGAGTGGCTTGGCTTGGAAATACAAATGTCAAAATTAAAGTAGATAAGATAGCTTCTTGGTTGCCCATCCAAGTTTCATAACTAAAGTCTCAACATACTTTCAAAAAAATCCAACCAACAAATAATCTGTCCTACTCCTCAGTTTGTCCAAACTGAAGTCATCCCTTGAATCCTGAAGTCTGGCATCCCCAGAGGACATGCTAATCTGATTCTGTGACTGTGCTTACTCTGTGTTTCCTAGCTCCTGAATACAGAGCCCTCCAGACCAGGGACAGCCCCTGTGATATGGTCTGATCCCTCACAGAATTGGGGAGGGGCTGTGAGGAAAGACTCCCCCTTTTGGCCTTTCAAAGTCGCACTGAAGCTTTTCATTCCCACAAAATGCAGAAGTTATTAGAGATAGTTGTTTTAATTTATTTGATAGTCAGTGAAAAGATTTTATCTAATATGTCTTCTTATATTATAAAACATTAACCAGTTTCACAAAGCAAATTAACTCATCTCATTATAAAATACTGTAACCTCCAGCATTCTGGAGTTTTCAGGAAAGGCTCTTTGGCTGCTTTTGCCATCTAAGGCTGAATAATGCTTGTGATTGGAAATTATTTTTCTTTTACTCTACAAGAACAATTACTGCAGCTATCACACAATTATTGCAATTATAGTTGTAAGGACTGCTGTTCAGAGCTATTCTCTGTAGCACCATTTTGCAACACCAGGAACATTTGTCTTTTCTAATGATCACCACCAGCACAAATGTCCTTTTGTAGCTCTTTAAGTGATTTCATTTCTTTCTATTAATATCCTGTTACTTGCTTTGGGAAAAAGCAAAGGAGACAGGCCCCAATTAATATATACTTTTAAAGCAAAGGCTTTTAGTGAAGCCAGAGCTAAGGCATTTTAAAACAGGAATTGACACTTCCCTTTACAACAGCCTAACATTTTCAATGTGCCTTACTAAATGGATAGAAAGCCCCCAAAATACTTCAAATCTGTGTTTCATAAACTGTACTCTAAGAGAAGCAGCAATAAAGTTTATTGCAGACCTAAAGTATCTGCATAAACCCGGTTAATTGAAAAGTGGGTGGAGATGGCTGCCAAATTAAATGTTTACATTAGCACAGCTGTATTGTAAAAACATTCTGCCCCCTGTGCTTTGTAATTATAAGATATTTCTGGACTGTGTATCTCAGCAAAGTTTATCTCTACTGCCAAGAGTGTTTTGGCACAGAGTGTCTGCAATTTTTGGCAGCCAGAGAGCTCTCAGCACAGGCAGTATCTAAAATGGCTGCCAAACAGTTATCCCGAAATGTCGTCGATCTAGTGTCGTCCTGTGTGAAGGGCAAAAGCCAAAACTGGTTCTAAAACCATCAGATTGTTTCAACTGAGGCAAGGAGCTGGTTTTCCAGACAAGAGTGGGACCTGGCACCGCAAGTCAGTCACAGCAGGCTCACCAGTACACTGTGCACAGCAGTGGGTTAGAAGACATGCTGACTGCTCCACATATCCCATCACTGGGGAAAAAAAGGGGGGAGGAGGGGTTTCCTGAAGGGAAGCTTACTTTATTGTTTTAAATATGCAGAAATCGTCATATGCTTCCCCTGTGCCAGGAGCACACACGTTGAGACCTTTGCAAAGAACAGCTACTCTGTACTCAGGCATGAGGCACCAGCAAAGCCTCAGGCGCTTGATACCTCCTTCCCACTGATTGCATTTGCTGACTGTTAAAGAAAAATCCCTCTCTTTTCCAAGCAACCAGCAATACGTACAAAACCCTTCCAAAACATCTCAAGACTTTGCTGTGACAGTCTCTATTTTATTTGAGGTGGACCTCCTCACCAAGATATGCCACCCTTGGCCAGAATTAGAAAACCTTACCTATTCTGTCCTAGGTCTGTATAATAGACAGAAGAGTGTTCTTTCATTGTGTCCAATGTCAAAACAAACATAAACTGAGAGATTCCTTAGGCCACGTACTCTGCTTTAACCGTAACTGTACACAACCAAAGCAAAGGCATTTCACTGCTTTCCTATCGCTCGCTGGGCAGTTTCACGAGATTCTGGTGGTTTGGGTAATGACAGCTGACAAGTGCATCATGACATTTTCACTGAATTTCCTTTATAAAATAAAACTCTACAGGCATTTTAGCATCACTTGGAACTAAAAATGAAAATAGAAAGTGTCCTCACCAGAAAAAAATACTCCATTAGTAGAAGAATCACAACCTTACAGACACTAAGTGAATACAAAGCTTGTCTTGTGGGGGCTGCCCCATCTATTTATGGTCTTAAGGCTCCCTATCAACTATCATTATATAATAATATCCGAATAGGAGCTTCTTGTGAAAATGCCAGTCAACTGATCCATGAACTGCTTATTGTCCACGGCCACATTGCATCAGAAGACTTCATATCAATCCCAGTCAATTATTTATATAACTATATTTCATTACTAATCCTTTCGACTCTATTGAGCATATTTTTGTCCCATTAAATAGTGAGGACATGCACTGTGATAGTTATGTCCACTCAACATGCTTCTGAATTAAGTGACTTTCACCTCTGTTTAATTAGTAATCAGGGTCAAAGTCACACAGCTGTGTAATACTGATGTCCTTGTTAGGTTCCAGTGAGCTGGGGTTAAGGTTCCAAAGAGCATCTCTTCTATTAATATTTAATAAGTGTACCTCTAAACTGCTCTTTACCAAAAAGGAAACAAAGTCGGGGGGGAGAAGGGGGGGGACTAGGCTTACCAGTCAAGTATGCAAAGGGACATCTTCAAAATATGTCATTCTCTCTATCTTATCTGCTGCTTACAGCCTCTACAGATGAAGCTTCATTCTGTAATTATCATGCCGGTCTTCTTCCTTTTGAACGCACATACTTATTTTAAAAATAAATGTCTACCTGTTCCCCATTTCTCATCCTCACTGAGTTAACACTGCACTTTTAGTTAAAACACTGAACAAACATGGGCCATTTTCCGCTATGGAAGCACCGAGTACTTAGTTTACTGGGATTCCCAAAACTTCCCCCGGACTGAAAGAAATACTGAAAGGGCTCAAGAATACAAATCTGTTCATTTATGAGACATAAAAACCAGATATACAAGAGCAGCTTCGTCCAGCTCGAATTCCAGGGTCTCACTTTATCTGACCATCCTGATACCAGGCCAGTGACTTGGGATAAAGACAACTATATACTTGCATGTAACTCAGCACCATCATGCTATAAGCAGTAAGAAAATGAGATCGCATCCCCAGTCCCTGGGTTCTGCATGCGACTGCAAACAGGTTTACTAAATCCAAAGTAGCAAATTTTACCTATTCCAGCTTTCAAATGACTGTGAAATTCCATTTACAGTATTTAAAAATATTCCATTTTACTAATATTCTAATTTTTATGCTGTAGGAAACATCCTTGCATCTTAGCAGTATTTCAGCAGTTCCACCTGTGTATTTAGAAAGGCTCTACCAACTGGTTCACATTTTCACTGGTACATAGGTTGCTGAAGTATTCAAAGGAAAGAAGGATAAAGATGTATTTTATTTTTGTTTACACTTACTCCTACCTTGTCTTCCCTTTGTTGAAAATTTTCAAGACAGGAAAACTCAGAGTATTTCTTGTATTATTCTACTAAAGATGTTTCAGTTTTACATAAGCATTATGAATAAGACCTCCACTTTCCTTGAATTCCTTAGCTGATGGCTGGAATTTATGGCTAAATTCCATAAAAATCTGTTGGAAGAGAATGCTGAATTGTGTACTTCACTCTAAAAAATGAGGAGGCAAAAGTTATCACAAGATAATTCTGGGTTTTGCATCAACTTATTATTTGTTTATTCTACACATCCAGAGATTTCTAATCTATCTTGCCTGAAGTATACAAAAGCTGTATGCAAAAAACAAAGTTGCACAGAGAGATGCTTGAAAGTCAAGGTGTCACAATGAGGGTTGGCAATACCTTTTATTTCTTAGCTCTCTGAGCCAAATGCATTGTAGTTTTTGTAATCCTTTCTTAAAGTTCTGCATCAAGTGGACCTAGTGTCTTAAATATTCATGCATTGAAGGCTTGATATAAACTTAGAAAGAAGCCAAATTCATGCTGTGCTGATACTCATGCAGCACCTGAGCACATACGTATGTGTAAAATTAAACCAAAAATCTTTATTTTGCAAACAGAATCTCTATTAGCATAAGGATGCCTCTATTTCATATGGAAAATATATTCCTGAGTCCAAATCTTCAACTGGAGATGCTCTACCAAATGAAGCATCTCCTTGAGAGCTTTGTTCACTGAGTACATATGCTCATGGCCAACTTCAGCTGTGTCAGGCCTGTCCAAATAGACAGGTACTGTATTAGAGGTTAAAGGGAGGAGGAACTACACCTGGGATTCTGAAGCACTATTCCTATGAAAATACTGTGCACATCACCCACAAACCTAAAATAATCACTGCAGCACTCTTCAGTAAGGGTCCCCAGCAAACAGTTTTTCTATCTCAAGCAAATATTTCATTTCACAAGCTAATAGTGTAAACAAAAGTCACAAGAGCATTCTGTTTTGATACCATGGACTGTCCTTTATGAGTCTCCTTATACATGTAAACCATTGTCATCTTCTTTGCTCAATTTACATGCAAAGCATGACTGCATTCTAAGGGACCAAGCTTTGAAATTTTCAAGTCCAGATGAGAGGCCTGAAAGCAGAATGGAAACTTTTATGAGAACTCAACAGTTGTCAACACGTGCTAATATAATAAACTATTTAAACAGACTGAGGCATTTTTATTTAAACTCTCCGCTTTGCTACTAACTCTTTATTCCATCCCCTACTGAATTTCACTTCCATATTTCTTTCTGTACTTCCTATTGTTATCTTCTTTAAATCTATTATTATTTTTTTCCATGATAGTATTCAAAGGTTTTAGAGAAGAGTATCCAGGGACTGGAAATTGGGATACTTTTTAGTGAACCAGGACTCTAAGTGATCGCTTTTACTTTTTAGTGATGGAAGGAAAACTAATGAAACAGCCTGCTTTTAATAAGGTGTTCACATATCTTTATGCAATAAACCTTCTCTGTTCTTGTTCCCAGGCATTAGAACCTGTTGAGAGTATTACCTAGTCTTACTTCACTGTTTGAGTGAATTCTAAATTTTAAAGATGGGTAAGAGGAACCATCGCCTGTTGGGAAGAAATGTTTGAAAAATAACATTTAAATAACACCAGACAACCAACCTACCAGTAACTGACTTCTGGCATTAATTTTGAAGCTGTTTACATTATGTTAGCTCTTAATATAGTGTGTACAGACTGACTACATCTCCACAGTCATGTAGTCTTCACAGTCTTTTATGGTAAAGTCCAACCAGAAGCTTTCAATACTTCTTTTTTTGCATCAGAAAGGAGGACTCTCAGGGCCAAAGGTGGTGCTAGCATGGAAAGGAACACTCACAACACAAATTTATCCTTGCAGTGCAAAGTTTTGCATTATGAAAAGAAATATACAAAACTGTCATTAGCAAACATTAGGAATATCATTGTCAAAGACTTAACATTTACTAGAAGGCAATTGCTTGAAAACCTGGTTTTAATTGTGCATACATATTTTTATTCACAAAAATGAGCAACCAATAAAATCCCGCACTATGGTGTCCCAGCCTCATAACACATTAATAAAGTTTCTTAAAGGTTTTGGCAGGGGGCCAGCACAGTCCATTAACTCCCTGCAAGTTGTAAAAAGAAGTAAAGCCATTTTGGGCTGCCTTGTGGTTATGAATGAAACAGCAGGCAGTCTGTATGGAAACGTCACTTTGGATATGGCATTGGTAATGGATGCTTTGCTGTTCAATCAAAGCAGCATGGGGATAAGTTAATGCACTGAATCACAATCTAAATCCTGAGGAACTGCAAAACTAATGTAGTTAAAAGTGGAAGGAAAATTCCAAAAGGTTCCAAGTTATGAAGCTCTGAGTATTTTCCTAGTAGGCGATCACAGTGTAACAGAGTAAACTTGTCCACTGTGAAACCAAAATTATATGATAACTTATTATACAATTAGTTTTCAATTATTTTAATGGTTCTGTAAGGCTGCTTAGTAAGATCAATCACATTTTGGGCACTACTATTAGCAAACAGCATAATCAAATGAACTACCATTTTGCCTTATCTTACCCTTTTCTCTCTGAATGTACAAAACATTTTAATTTCCTTGTTTTCTTCTTTTACACAAAGAGGCATAAATAACTTAAGCAATTGGTAACTAAGTGGCTGTCTTTAGCTCTGTCAAACAATTTGAATTAAAGTGCTATACTTTCCCCTTAAGCTTTATGCTACCATCTGTTCTCTCTTTTCATAGCATTACAAGCACTCGGTTTTGGAGAAGGGATTTAGTGTTTTGCATCCTTTTTAGAGCAAAAGGCAAATTTGAATGGTGTTGAATATTCGGAGAGCCAACAAGATTTTCCAAGCAAGGGAACAAGTAGGCTGTAGGATTAGAGCATTTTCCTTAAGGTGTGGCTAGTCTTTCCTCTTGCCTTATCATAAAACATCAACATGTACTATTTGATTAAAAACATTTTCTGAAAAAACAGCATGTTGAAGAGGTTTTTGTAAGGAACAGTAAACGGAAAACAAGTTGTGGAACAAAAGAACTGTGCACTCCTTAGAAAAACAACTAAAATGCCACAGACTGTTCACTGATGCTGTAATAATAGTTTTGGGTATTTTGATGATTATTTCAAATTAAAAACTTGAAAGTTACATGAAATTTCCAGTGTACAAACCTCCCTGAAGGATTTGGGAGGGACAACCAACTAATCAGCTGGAATGATATATTAATCCTTTACCTCTGACAGCCCAGTGCAAATGTGGCTTAAATCACAAATACAGAAGTTGTTTGTCTAGCACCTAGTGGGACTTTGCCACACTACAAAACCACAAAATATGTGAAAATTAGCAGTATCTTCAGAGGACGCCAAGTAGTAAAATAGATGGGTTCTTGAGGCCAAGGGGGAAACCCAACAGGCCTCACTACAAAAGGTTACAAAAGCTTACAAAATAACTGTGACACAACTATGTGAAATTCTTTTTTGATTTAGCTGCCACTGGGCAACAACCATTTCATCCAGAAGCAGCAATGACATATTTCTGCATCAAAGACAGCCTAAAACTTCAATTTCAATATATAAGATAGTTTTCAAAAGCCTGCTTGGTCACCTGGAAATATACCTAATCCGTTTTAACAGTACAAAATATATTTACTCAGAATCACACCTTTTAGACCCAAAGTACATCCAGCAACCTGGTTATCTAAAGATTTTCCACTGGCTGGGGATGGAAAATAAGAGAAGACACAGTGATGTTAAAATGGCTAATAAATTCTGTGGTTCCAAAGATTTTTAGAACTTAACATTTGTTAATGTACTTTGTCTATGAAGTGAATGGCGCTCAGTGATTCCAGGGTAAAACAGGAATAGTTCTACAGACTTCATTTGAACTAAAGCACATTTATGTAGACAAATGCAAAGTTTGGCCCACAAATTGCATTTCGCACACAATTGAATGTCAGCCATCTCTGAGATATGCTTTTTAAGCCACACATGACTCTCAGACACCACAGTTTATAAGCCTAACTAATAAATCTGTATTGTTGAATACACATCTAACCTGTGAGCAGTCATATTGGAGCCCAATGGAATAATTTAAGCAGGAAGATATTCCACCTGAGCCTTCCAAAATATTAACTTTCATACAGAAAACAATCTGCAAGTTGTAACGACATATCTGTCAACCTTGCCACTGTAAAAAAAGATGCCATATATTAAAGAAACTGAATCAGAATTTAAGCTGGCATGATACATGTATCTAGGTTGAAGTGCTTCCAGTCTTTGAGCTCTTAGGAAAAAACAGTCCAATTGCTTTATTTTTTCTACCAGCATCCACCTTGAGGGGGAGCAGAAGACTGTGTGTGAAAGGTGTTTTTGAAAATTCCCCCCAGTTAGCTTCTGGAAAAGTTTATGTGATACCACAGGACATGCTCATCTTCCCTAAAATACCAAATTCCATTAGCGTACCCAGCCCCACAATGTGCAGGCACAGAAACCTGTAAGAGAGGATAGAAATCTCAGAAAGATTAATTACCCGAGGTAGTTTTTCATACTCCAGATAAGCAGTTTGTTTTCCAAAATGGTGCATAGAGGTTGTACATCCTGAGTACTCTCTCCTTCATAATAATATAAGGGACACATATGAGCAATCATGTCTCCCAGCATGACATAGTTCCAAGTGATCATTCACACCACTATAAGGATGTAGATCAGTCCAAATGGGGTTTTTGCTATTTGATTTTTATTTGCCTGGATTTCTTTCTCAGTGTGAGACAAAAAGAGTGAAGGCACTTGATCTGTGCTGAAAATAAAGGAGGAGATCCTTCTTAATTATTTTGATTTTTTTTTGTTTACTTGGGTTTCTTTAAAATTATTACTATACATTTAGTGATTGCTGTCAGAAGTCTGGAATGCTGGAATAGTTGCAAAAGAGAATGTTTAGCATCAATCAAATGCTCTTGTCTTAACATGGCTAACAACAACCAGTCTATGCAAAATAGTAGAAAGAAAAGATCCTGTGTTAAACAGTATAGACTTGTTTCCTTAATAAAGGAAAAAATGCATATTTTGTTTCTATAATGCTGTTTGTGTTATAGAAAGATGATGTCACCTCTTGTTTTACCACTCTTAGATGAGCTCCATGGAAAGAAATTCTCAGATGGCTTGACAGCAATCCTCACTAGATAAATATAATGTCTTTTACAGATGAGACTTCTTGAGGTGCATCCTGGGCACAAACCACAGAAAATAATACTTTGCTAAAATTTAATCTACTTTGTCCCTGCCAGTTTTGTCAGCCATTCCTGGCATGTACCTGATAACACTGAATGCCCAAAATATATCTGATGTCGGCCAGGAGGGCAACCAGAGTCTTTGGTGCTGGCTGACAGCCTCAAGTACCATTTACCAGCAATGGAAGAGGCCTTCCACAAGAACAGCTTATCTAAGGATGCTCTCTAGAATCGTAGGATAGAGCAATGTGCAGAGCTGTTACATGACTGCCATTAGACTGCAGCTCATCAGAGAAGCAAAATGGGACATGGTTGTACTTTTCCTAAACTGCCAGTCCTGCAAACTCAACTTTGCACCATCTCCAGTAAAAACCATAACAAACTGAAATATGTATGTGAAGACCTGTGCAAACCAATCCTTCACTTATCAGCTGAATTAATCAACCTCTTCTCTGACTCTCCTATTCTTTTATGCCTGTTATCAGCTTCAGTGGGTGGAAGCAAAAGGAGAGCAGAAACTGACGGAAGCTATTTTCCTCCCATCCCTCTCTCATTTTGGAGTTACTTGGTGTTCTTTCTCTTGTTTCTGGGAGAGGGGAGCGCAAAAAATGCAAATGACATTTTGTTGATTAGCACAGGAGGAAGATGCAGTGAGACCCATTCACTCTGGTGGTCAGACAAGAAAGCTGGAATCTCCACAAGGGGAAAAATGTTGTGAAACTGAAGTTCCCAATGAAAAACCAGAGGTTAAGCAAGACTGAGGAGGCATGGCAGGGATACAGAACAGACAGCAGCCAGCAGAGGTGAGTCTGCTCCCTCCATTGATTCAGTGATAGAATTATCCTAACACGTACTTATAGCTCAACAAGAAATGCAGAATCTCAGCCTCCTTTCCCTAAACATGGATGAGAGCATCTTCTGGAGATGTGAGCAAGTATTCACTGCAAAAAATAACAAGGCTATTTATGCAGTGTCACAGATGGGTGCATTCATTTCCAAACAGAAACGCAGTTTCTCTTTGCTGAGTAATCTGTGCTTTTGGCTTGAGAGCTGTAAACATACATATTGATATGGGATTCATTTCTCTACAGATACCACTATAGTTGGAGTGGCATCATCTAGTTAATTAAATGGAAAGTGCACCACATAATGCTAATCCCTCAACACCATACTCTTAACTGTCCTTGCGTAACTTATATCCAGATATTACAGCACTCCGTTGACTTTTCCATTTCACCACACTTCAGGAATGTCTAATGAGTCACCGTTTGTCTAGATGCCTCTGAGAGTCACGATCTTCCCCACAGCAACTCATTGTATCCAGGTGTAAAACAAAATAATAAATAAACTCACTCACTGCTCTTCCTTTTCTACAATATGGTGGCACAGTGGGGCAAGAGATGGAAACTTTAACAGGTGTTTTCAAATTTACTTCTCTTTTGAGAGATCCTTAGAATTATACCTTTTACTCTCTTTTTTAGCAGATCAGTAGAATTATATCTTTTTACTACAAATGGCTAAACTCAATTTTCTTTAAACGTGCACTTGTTAGACATGAACACCAGGTAAAATAAAAAATTAAAAGAGAGGGAGGTAAGTCCTCAAAGTGACAAAATATTAGCATGAACTGTGTCTGTGCTACTTTCACTGTTTTTACCCAGATAATCTTTTCTAAAATAATAGTATATATGACTGTTCAAGGGATCACTCAGGGGAACTGGCTGTATGTTATTTAGAGATTTATAAGAGGTATTCATAATCATTATCAAATATTTCTGCCTACAAAGCTAAGCTATAAGTTATTTTTTCAGCATGAATTGAACATTTATTATGCATAAAGACAAGCATATTCCCAATAAATCCACAGGTGATTTTTGTTAAGAAGAATTAAAGAATACAATTTGTGGTAATCATGGTATTAGCTGGTGTCTTCTGATCTAGAGATGGAGTTGTGTCAAAACATTCACGCCTCATGGAAAAAATTAGGTGTCTCAAAAATATAACTTTCCATTACAGTTTCTCTGCCTTTCTCTTCTTCCTTTTTCTTGCAAAAAATATTCTCTTTAATAAAAGTCTGCTTCATCCCATATCCTCCTCACCTCATGTTTTTCCTTTCTTTTCTAAATCCCCACACATCGTCCCTTTCAGAATCCATTATTTTTGGTTGGGATTTTCATCCTTAATAGAGACAGCTTGAATGTTGGATGTTGATTTCAGGACTGCTCCCTTCTAGTAAAAAAAAAAAGTACAGGGGGANCATACAACTGTACAGCTATCTAGAATTCAACATGTACACAACATGGAAATGCATGCGAAAAGATGTCAGCAAATGTGGTTTAAAAAGGAAAACAAACTTAATAAATTCCTTCATGCAGCCTTTCGCTAGGGAAGACAGCAGAATGCACTGCAGATACAACTGCCTACCCCACTAGGTCACACCTCCAAATCTTAACTCATGATCGCATTTCAAAGAGTGATCAGCACTAGGTAATTGTGATGATAACACAAAATTTCTACATTTCAAAATTATGAAATATTAGACCTAGGTAGAAAACTTCCTTTTTCTCTAAGACAACATTTGTCCTAAAGCATAAGCACTGATGCCCTTCCAATTTTTTTCTTTTTTTAGTATTTTTGTCACAGCCACCAAAGCTGTAGTGTTTGCAGGCACTATTTCTACTAGAGTTTGAGGTCATTTAACAGTCAATGGAAAATTATCCAGTCTGCCTCCTTGGCCCTCAAAGCTGCCATAAGAAAAGATGCAAAAACATACTGCTCTTAGATTGGTCTAGACAACTTTACACACACCAGCTGGCAGCGTCTTGTCATTATTCATAAATATGGTGTAAGAAATAACTGCTTCCCAGATTTTGATGAATCCCAAATATAAGTGCCCACATTTAGCAGGCAAGTTGATGCTTATATAACAGTTGGGGATTTAAACCTCCTGGAAAAGCAGAGAGCCTCTTAACTGGTGACCAAGCAATTTGACTATGTGATTTCTGTGTAAGTTGTAGGCTAATTGGACCTGAGGTGACCTATTACACTGAAGTGATATTTGCACTTGCTACTGGTAACAGTAATTAAGCTCAAAGAGCCTGAAGAAAAGTCATTAGTGTAATGTAGTTGGTTTTATTTGATATTTCTCTCTGTAAAGTGCTTCATAACTCTAAGATACATACCACACACACCTGAAAGAACCAACTTCATGTGCACTCTTATTCACAAAGAATTCTGCTAGAATTAGCAGTCACACTACTTGGAAGAACACAATTAGGAAGCTTATAGAATATTCCCTCTCTGCAACTGCAAGAGGACCCTGTAATGTTAAGTGTATTTTACATATGAACTGAATTTTAGTATAGGAACATTTCCCGTCCTATTGTTTTCTCTCAATAGGAAAGGGAAAGCTCCAAAAGTAATTTTGAATTCTACTTATTTTGGTTAACAAGATTACTTTTCTTCTTTTCCCCTCAAGCACATCCCTGTTTTGGAAAGCATTCCATCTAAATCTTTCAAAGAGGCAAAAAAGTGCTTGTGGTTTGGCTCCCACTGTAATTTCTCATGGATGGCTTCTGGAAGAACTAATTTATTTAGAATCTTTCATCATTACTATAATTAATATTTTACAATTTCAGGTTTCTTAGAAATTTGTTTTGCTGTAGTTCAATCCTATTTGACACTATGTGGAAAAAAATCTTGTTCAACAGATTTTTCAGCTGTTTTTGGGGCAGGCAGGGAAGACACGGCTAACTTTCAGTATGCTACTTCGGTATGTTGTTTTTCTGCTAATTTTGATTTTGAAATGCAGAGGTTTTATATGTAACAAGCTATCTCTGCTGCCAAAAAGTTTTGAAAAATTACCTGAAAATTTTTCAGGTAACGGTTTGGTTGTGTGCTTCCATTGTAAGTCATGTATGAAAATCCTTCAAAGCAGCTGCACAATGCTGGGTCGTCTTACTCAGAAAACCTATTTCCTGAATGTTCAGGTATATTTAGCCTACCCATCTTCTGGTACAAGAGCAGGGCTCTGAAAAGCATTCTCGTGACCTGGCTGCATTCCCATAGTTTTGCTGTTGAAATCAATAGTCAGTTTTGAAAATTTCACCTGAACTTATTTCTACTCTATTCTTCACTTTTTTCTCCTGGTGACACTGCTGTGCCAGGACACCAAAACACTTAGCTGACCATCCTTCACGCTGCGTACACTAAACACAAATTTTGAATGAATTCCAAAGGCAAGATAAAATACTTCCTGGAGATTTAGCTTGTGCAGTGATCCCATAAGCACAATATGGATGTCATGGACTCCGTGATATGTGAGGGTGCACTACTTTTGAACACAGTTCAGTCCTCATATCGTTCTTTATCGTATTGTATCTGCAACCTCTTTCTTTCTCCCTCACAGCCTCCCTCCCTTCCTCTGTCTCTTTTTACCTTCTCTGTTATCCCTTCTAAAAGTGCAAATTCATCAATGGGTATAGCAGCCCACTACATGCTGGTACCAAACACAGGTGCCAGTGATCCCACAGTAGGCCTTCTACAGGAAAATGCCATTTAAAAGTTTGACATAACATGGAGGATATCTAAGCTGTATTTTCAGCTTGAATAAAATTCCCACTGGAACATGGAACACTGAAATTTTTTCAGGCATCCCTCTTAACTCTGGAAAGCTTTGACAACAAGAAAAAACATGTAGTTTCCAAGTTCTTCATCTTTTGGCTTGATAGAACTGGATTGGAAGAGAATACGGTTTTTACATAGCAGGCAATACCAGAAGACACACCAAGTCTCTGCCTGGCATAGAATAATGTCACACTTGCCAACAACCATTCATTCTCAGGGCCAGTGTCAGCCTCCATGCTTTGCTTACAGTTCAGGACAAAACTTTTTAGAGAAAATTTGGTCTGACCACAGGCTTTTCCTTGTCCAGAAAGCAGTCTTTATCCTGGCTGAGTAAATAGGTGGTGTGGAGCCCCCTGTAATACACCCTCTGTATGGAGGAGCTCTCCACCCTCTGTAATACAGGCAGCACCAAAATCTGATCAATTGTTGTGACTTAAAAAAACCTACCTTATTTGAATGCAGTATAGAAGGAAGATCAAGCCCATCTGCAAAAAACTCTATGTTCATGAAGCCTTTGGCAGCAGATCTGTTATCACAAACTATTTTGATTGCATGTGAAAGAAAAGCCCTAAGTGAAAATTATTTATTCTTTATCTATTGTGCAATGAAGAGATTAACTCCCTCAACAGTAGGTTCTCTTTTTGAAGGTGTACATCCTACTTTCATTGTCTTAGTTTTACTAATGAGAGGTTTATAGCTGGTTTTAACTTAAGAATGATTGCTGGCAGTGAAATGCAGTAATTATGTGCCGTATGACACGAGACAAAGGTGCATACTAGGGAACTTGCATAAAATGTGAACTTAATCTTCCTCATATGAAAAGGAATACCTTACAAGCTGGCAGATCTTCAACTTTGAGTAAGGAGACCTGTTTCTTTTTCTGCATAGAACAAAAATGGGTTAACAAAAGCAGGAACTAAAGTATCTTTATTTTCTCCTCTCTCTTGTTCACAAATTATAGTATTACAGGACTCCAGGAATTTGAAATGCCATGATTTGAGAAGTTACATGAAGCAAAAGAAGTGTCTTCTGTTAATAACAAAACAGCCAAATTTGAAAATGAGTACATAATCAGTTCATACTGAAGGTCTTTGAGTCCATCATATCCATCATATTAATTTAATTTAGAAGCAAAACAGAAGTGCTAGGTAAAAAGGCAAAAAGACATTATGGGCATGAAAGTTAAACTAACATTGCATTCTGTTTTTAAAAAAAAAAAAAAAGGAGGAGGAAGAGAGAGAAAAGGAGCAGCAGCAAGTAGTGGGCAAGTCAATAGTGTTTGTACTGTTTCTGCATGACTGCATTTTCTCATGCAAGAGGTACTTCTGAACTACAATGGGACTGTGGTAAACCATCTGTTTAGAGATTAAGGATCCATCAACACTGAATGTTCAGTTCAACATAAACTGGTCATTTTTTTAACTCTGTATTTGCCACTGTCTCCCAAAACCACTCAACAAATATTACCTCTTTAATTATGTGAATTAAAAGAAAATGTATTTTCCATATGATCTTGCAATAATAGTGAGGTAGCTATAAATTTTAATGTAAATTATAATCAATCTGAAAATTTTAGGACCAGTTAATAGACTACAGCTGTGGAATTCAAAGGCCAGTTGATGATTGTCAACAGATATTTGAAGCATTCAAATAGTAAAAGGACAAGGCACATCATAAAATATAGTGTAAACAACCTGGGGGACTAAAAATAAAATAAAAAATTGAATATTTAGTCTAAATTTTGGAAAATTTTCATATTCATGAGATATTTAGCCCTGTTTATGTTTTCCCAAAGGAGTGACATAACACCCCCTTTGCCAATCTATCCTAGGTTTGTGGAAGTAGGTGTGTTTGAGATGCATGTTTCAGTGAGACATTGGATGAGAAGAGAGTTAGGTATGGAAGGCGTTGGTCTCATTTGCTGATTAGTATCACAGTCCCAAGGATTAGAATGTGTACATAACTACATCAATAAAAAGAAGCACATTTTGGCCTAAATGCATAAAAGGCAGTCCAAAAAAAGGGTAAATCATACAGATTTACTGTTCATGTCTCACTAAAATGCATCTTGCCTTTCTGCTTTGATCTTTCTCGGCTTGCCCTTTTCTATTTAAACTATACCTATGAGTAGCACAGTGCAGCTCTGAAAGTAGGAGCCCAACACAGTTACGAGGTTTCCCACAGCCACGTGAAAGCTCTTATTCAGCAAACTAAACTGCTTGCTCACTAAAGACAAAGTATGCAAACTCCTGCTAAAAGGCAAAAGAAAACCACTAATTGCCTGAGCTGAGAAAGCAACTTCCCCTATGGGCAGGTTATTCTCCAACTGTCAATTAATGTGTTTCTTGCACGTTCCACCAGCTGCTATCAAACATGGAGTGCTGCACCAAGAGCTGAGTACATGAACCTGGACCACTGAATCCTATATGATATGGTAAAATTCCTGTGGTAATAGCACAGCTCTATTGTAGCATCTTATACACTTCCACACAGAATTTGTGACCTCTCTTTAAGGGGTCCTCTGTTAACAAGCCATTCCTACCTGCCCAGGGCAATAAAGCAGACGTTCAGTTTCTGTGAGCTCTGAGAACATACTTCAGGATGCCCTGTAGAGAGAATGCCTTCCTGAAATGGCTCATGATCTGTCAGCAGTCTGCCTCCTTCCCTGAATGAGCCAAAGAAAGAGGGAGTGAAAGCAGCTAAAGAACGCAGCATCCTGTACCCAGAAAATTGGTTTATCTGTTTCAGATACACTGTATGCTTGCTTATTAGTAGACTCCCACTGACTGAAATGTTCACATGGGGAAAGTATTTCTCATTTTATCAGAAATGCAAGGGAAGAAGAAAACCCCCAACTATTATGTTTACGAAAATATTCTTCTTTTGGAACTAAAAGTTCTAAAGGTGTATGTCAGCACTGCTCCTCTGTAGGAGTAGATATATCAAAAACCAGACTATAAACAAGGAGTTAATAAGCTGAGGCCCAGAACCTCCTGCCCAAAAGAGAGTATAATAAAATCTGAGAAACAGAGCTGACAGTAGCTCTATCTCATAAATTCACCAGCCCTGTCACAAGACAGATGACTAGCCATGATTACCAAATGCACCAGTGTTTTTGTTTGCATCTTAACCTCACTGAATGATGCTGACACTGAGCAGAGTGTTTATCTAGCAAGACAGGATAGTCACAAGTTCCTAGAACTACTACCTCTTCCTTGTTCTCACTACTTGCTACACCCTCTCCTGGCATCAAGCCCTGAAATAGTCCATAAACTCCTTAGGGCAGATATTATGTCTGTGTTGGTTTTGCACAGTGCCCAGTGTGATTAAATTTTGATCCCAACTGTCATTTCTAGAGATTTTTCAAATATAGAGGAAGTAGGGTGGCTAAGGAGGAGCTTCGAGCATTGTTTTTTTCAAATGTTATCAAGATTTTGTTCGCACATTTCGTGGCCCCAGAATTTCACTTCACGTAACAGAAAACTGTGATTTAAAGTATGAATAAAAATATTGTCATATCCTTATTGAATATTCAAGAGGAATCACAGGTGCACTGTCCTCAAGCTTTTGCTGCCCTCACACTCTTGCAGGTGTGAGGGCAGCAAAAGCATTTTCTATTTTCTATTCATCCAGGTTCTTCAGCAGAGACAGAAATATCACATTCCTGATTTTTCCACTAATGTAAGTGTTCCTTGATGTGGGAAAAACAAACACACAACAACAACAAAAAAATCCTAACCTTTTTTAATAACTTGAAATTTTCTTACAAGCAATGAAAGCTCCTTGACCATGTGACAAAGCCTAGTGCTTTCCACATGACAGTACTACATTTACCTTATTTTCTAAATTATCCAAGCAATCAAAATAATATTCAGCAAGCTTCATTTTGTGTATATATCTGATTATTCAATCTCAGTCCCCCAAAATCCACTTTCTGAGGAGTGTATCAGCTAAAGGAAGGAATAGAAGCCCTAAGCTTGGCTTCGGCAAGCATTTCTGCTGCCCTTTGAGATTAACAGTGAACTGGCTGACTCCCAGGCATCCCAAGGATAATTGCTCAGCTTTAAAGCCTGAGTCTCCCAGTCACAGAGTACTGTAAGAAGTTCATATCTCTTGCTGATTTTATTTCAGGTTGCATAGCTGCAGACTAACACAACAGTTGTGCCTCACTGTAAAGTATGTGGTCTCAGCTGCAACAGAAACATTTTTTCTTGGCATTCAAGTTCATAAACACCAAAAAAAATTTTTTTAAAAATAAAGGGACTATCAACAGGACTAGTAATTGAAGCTGCCATGGCGCTTCAAAAGAAAATCCACAGATGAAGTATGGGAATTACGTAGCTGTTGTAGTGCAACATCAGACAGTTCCAGGTTGTCACCTTGCATGTCAAGTCACAAGATTTAAGCATGAAATGTATCACACATTGGATGGGATTCAAAAGTCAGATCTACAGAGAACAAGTAGGTGGTTTGCTGGTGGAAAGAGGCAGTTGCTTGACTTGCTGCCAAGGACAACCAAGGAGTATCCCTGGGGCAGAATGCCATTTCAGGACTGCATCTCAAGAACAGAGGTCCTTCAAAGTACCCATAAAGTTTTACACACACTGGGAAGAACTCTCAAAGTCTCTTCCTTTGGATGAGATCTAAAATGTATTGACATGTTCCTGGGAATTTGGGTTGTTAAACTTTGTATCATGGTCTGCTTCCATGCATTTTGCATAGTTTTTTTATTTTCCACCCAATATGTGTAACACACAGCATGAGGTATTGAAGAAAGTCATCTCCCATTCCCCAGCTCAGTGACACACAAAATTGGTAGTTAAAAGCTACTTTTGACTGATTTGTGAACTACCAGCTGACTTCATCATAAATTTTGCCACAGATCAAATGTGTTGTGAATTAATTGAATTTGGCTGGCGGGAAAAGATGGACAGCTGTATGGTAAAGCTTCTTTTCTGCCACACATAGAAGACTGTTTCACCCAACATTAGCTGGTCATACAAGCAACAAACATTAGTTAAGGACTCAAAGGTATACTAAGTTAGTTTGCCAATGGAGGAACTGTTGACTCTCTCAAGGGTAGAAGGGTCCTGCAGAGAGACCTTGACAAAGTAGAGGGCTGTGCAATCACCAGCTCTATGAAGCTTAAAGAAGATAAGTGTCAGGTTCTGCACCTAGGATGCGGCAACTGTGGTTGTGCATATAGACTGGGGAAGGAGAGGCTGGAAAGCAGCACTGTGGAAAGGGCCCTGGGGGTAGTGATTGAGAGCAGCTGAACATGAGCCAGCTGTGCTCAGGTGGCCAAGAAGGCCAATGGCATCCTGGCCTGGATCAGCAATAGTGTGGCCAGCAGGACCAGGGCAGTCCCTGTACTCAGCACTGGGGCGGCCTCACCTCGAGTGCTGGGGGAAGCTTTGGGTGCCACAATAAAAGAAAGACATTAAACTATTAGAAAGCATCCAAAGAAGGACCACAAAGATCAGGAGGGTAAGCCATGTGAGGTCACTTGGTTTGTCAGCCTGGAGAACAGGAGACTGAGGGGAGACCTCATTGCAGTCGATAGCTTCCTTGTGAGGGGAAGAGGAGGGGCAGGCACTGATCTCTTCTCCCTTGTGAATGGTGACAGGACTGGAGAAAAAAGCATGAAGGTGTGTGAAGAGTGGTTTAGGTTGGGTATTCAAAAAAACGTCTCAGCCAAAGAGTGATCGGGCACTGGAACAGGCTTCCAGGGCAGCGGTCACAGCACCAGCCTGACCGAGCTCAAGAAGTGTTTGGACAATGCTGTCAGGCACATGGTGTGAGTCTTGGAGTTTTCTGTGTACAGACAGAACTCAAAGATTGCTGTGGGTCCCTGCCAACTCAGGATATTCCATGATGATTCAACAGTTCTGATTTTGCACCTAATGTTTCTGCTGTTGCCTCTGTGATCTGTGACAGAAGTCCTTTTAAAATTCACTTTGAAGCACACATTGGTAACCTCTATTGATTGAGACAGTAGTTAGAATTGAATATTTGCTCTCTGCAAGACATTTACCTTCCTCATGAACATAAAACCACAAGAAACACAAAATGCACAGGCCCAGAGGCATTACAGAGGGAGTATGATATAAAATAATCAATGTTCATATCTGTTTTTCTTGAGAACATAATTCATGTTATGTTATTATTTTTTCATGTGCTGGAGAGCCCATATGATGCACCCTGTTCCTGCTAAACCTCACAAAAATGTTTGGACTCTGTTTAGTGAATGAGGATGTATTTTCATATAGTGTCATTGTTTTACTACTTCCCATGTTTATTTGGACAGATTCGTAGCACTGGGTATGAAATGTATTGGTTGGCAACTTCGGTTTTGGAAGGGAAAGTAAACACATGGTGATTAGCAAACAGTGAACTCTACTGTGTTTAATTTTGGCTTAAGAAAAACTAGAAACACATACAGACAAATACATGAACCAGGGACCCTTTTCTGTTTTGTTCCAAGCAGGAGCATTTGTCCGTACGTTGTTTCCTAACCCTTCTTTGGAGAATTTCCAAGATCATACTTTTTTTGCCTTTTCTTTAAGTATGTTCACTAACACCGAATGCACATGCCAATAAGGCACTAGTTAAGGAGAGAATGATAGGTCACCAATAAACAATTTGCCTCTGAGATGTAATTGAAATCACTAAACCAACAAATTATGCACAGTTTAAAAACAAAAAAAAAGAATTTGAAAAATTATGTCTAGTGTTGTTAAATGAAAGGGCACAAGAGTCATTTATAAAAGACCCCAGAAAAAAATATTGGAAAGAGTCTCAATTAGTTTCAAGGCTAATGATAAATACACAACAACCACCTAAGTTTTCAATTGTCATGGTTTTTCTTTTAGTACTTCCGTTGTTCCTTTTAGTCCTTCATTGAGTTATCTGCCCTGAAAGTTGGGGGGTTTTGAGGCATTTACTGTTACTACATACAAATGTGCTGTCTTTTCTGAGATTATGACACACCCCTTTAGGTGGAGTTAAGTGCTCAGAGCAGAAAAATAGGAGCAAAAAGTCATACAGACTATTTTCAGAGAAACCATTGAATCCCTAGCATCACTTCAGGCAAGAAAAAACTTTTTTTCTGTGCTTAGTTTCATCTTGTTGTTATAATGTTTCTCAGATTCAAAGAAGAGTTGGTGTTGTTTTACTCACACCTGTAAAACTCAGAAAGAGTGCAAGTTGATAGTGGTCTTAGAATTCATTATCTCACCTCCCTTGCCACACTTTTCTAGCTACTTGGCAAGTATTTTTCCTGAAGTCAATAACCTTGGAGCCACAGGTGGCTATGAGGGATATAGCAACACACAGCAAAGCCTTTTACACGCTTGCCACATGCGATGCAGAAAGTAATCACTGAGCAACTTTCCATACTCCATAAAGATGAAAAGCATTTCCTTCCACCAAGCCCTGCGGCCGAGGCCCGCATCCGCCAGAGCCATTTGGTTGATTTCAAACAAAGGTAGGAAATGGCTGTATCCTAATGCTTCATTGTGGTCCCGTGAGTCAGTGCTTTGGAACTCGGTACATATTCTTCACTCTTTTACCAGAAGAAGGAGGAAAAAAAAAGCAATGAAAAAAACCCACCCAGAAAAGCAGCAGATAAACAGAAACAGCAAGGGTGTTCAGATAAATGCTTTGCTCAAGAGAGAGGTCCTGGTCCTTAATTTTTCTTTTCAATTCCTAATCTCCAGCTCTGCAATAACATTTACTCACCAGAGGAAATCACTTGTGGTGAACAGTTTTTCTGCTGCTATGATGGCCCAGCACTGAACTGACCTGTCAAAGCCATGTTGTCGGGGAGAAAGACAGAAGGTGTACAGGCTGAGAAGGTGACTCAGTAACCCTTCTGAGTGGAAAACCACTCTTGCAAACACAAACATAGGAAGGTTATTCACAATAGTAACTAAGGTAGCCAAGCCACAAGAAGTAAATTTTCACGTACCGGTTAGCATATTTTTTTCAGGGATAACAGATACCTTTTACGTGCATAAGCATGAAGAAACAACGGAAGTGTTGCCAAAACCACATCACACAGCATTGACCCTGCTATTCTTACTAGCCTACAAAACTGTTTATGATGTGGATGACCAGGCTAACGTTACAAGAGCTGTGGTACTGCATGCTCATATGGCATGCTACTGGGCACACATCACAGCATTTAGAAAATTCCTACCAAAAAAAGGTACTGAAAAGTTTGCTGTTGTTTTATACCACCAGAAGTCATGTTATGCAGCTGCCTCTAAGGTGAACAGTGACAAAGGCCTCACCCTGAAATTAAAAATACTCCATATTTCAGAAACTCAGTATCTCAGAAATGCCTCAAGCTGAGTATGACAAACCTCTGCAGTTACAAACATTCACAGTTAATATAATCTTATCTTCTCAAAGGTACCTATGGTGATTGCAAGATCCTGCACAATCATTAGGTACCACCATCAGATACAGGAGTGACCTCATTCAGGCAGGAGGAACTTTACTGTTCAAATGGAGACCCCAGTTACAAGATCTGTTATAGAACAGCATTAAAAACTGACAAAGGGAAAGACTAAAAGAGGAAAACAATAGTTGGGCTAAAATGCATTGTACTATTTTTAACATTACTGAAAGGTATTACTGTAGATTTTATAACCTGAGAACTTATAGCATAGACTCAATGGTGTTTTATATGACCATTTCCAAATGTAAAAATAATGTAATTGCTCTTCTCTTGAAGAGGTAAAATTTCAGCCTATAAGTGGACGAATAGTTTGTAGACTGGAATAGTATACTTTTTGAGATTTCAATAACATTCACTAAATTTTAGAGGTTTTGTATTTTATAAAAAAGAAGACTCCAGTTCTCGTTATCCAAAGCAGAAGACTAAACTCTTGTTTTTCTTAGAAAACCTTGATCGAACTGTTGTTAAGTTACATGATTACATATCCTATGACTCTCATACTGATAATTGTCTTCTTGCTCATAAAAAAGATGTAAGTAATGCCCCATTTGTTCTGGGTTTTTTTGGCTAACATCTAACAATAAAATTCTATTCATGTCTTTAGCATACTTTAGGGACTCAAGCTGACCACACTACCTAAACTGTATGGAGTGTATAACGTCATATAATAAGGAGTAATCTGCACAAAATTCCTTCATACTTTGCCAACATATCAAATAGTCAGAACTGTTTACAGAGGTACAAAAACCATGGAAAGCACAGTTTATAAAACAAGAAAGGAAACGTACTCTATGCAACAGGAAAATTAAAACGTTGTAACAGCACTATCTTGTTAGAAACACTTGGCAGCATGTCTAAAGCATCATGGTCAAAGGCATGATGCAGTATGTGCTGTGTTCCAGTCAGAAGCATTCCCAAACTCCAAACCTCTCTAGCCATCATCACCACCTCATTTGGCAGTGGCTCCAAAAACTCAGTTCATCTAGACTAAATTTACTCCACATGAAATAGACACAAACTTACTAGATCCG
>VWZW01002093.1:1751809-1769657 GCA_013397115.1 Edolisoma coerulescens
AAAAAAAAGGGGAACATTAGCAAAGAGCAATACAGAATATAGCTGGGCAGCTACAAAGACAGTTGCACTGTATCAAGAAAGCCCTCTTCTACATCATGTCCATATCCTGTTTTCATTTAAATTTTCAGTGACACTTCTCTGTATTTGTCTTTCTTTCTAAGTTCTTCCAGTTTCTCAGCTCCGTGCTTTTTTTTTTCCATGCTGCTGCTGCTGCTGCACTGGACACAGAACCAATGTGTTCAGAACAGATAACAAGCAGTGTTTTGAGTGGATAAAAAGGCAAAAGGACACCAAAAAGAGAACTGACATCTCTTTGATTAGGAGCTGATCTACAAAAACTCTGAAGGCTGTATTCTGCTTTCCTAAGAGTTATCACCAAAATTATTTTCTCAGATTCTCTAAAAAAGCTCACCAAAGGAAATTAATGCATTCAGCCACACTGAATTCACATCACCGCCTGCTGTATTTCTTAAAATGAACATGAATAAACTGAAAGAGGTCTTTTAAAGCAGCTTTGGGGATTGAGAGATTTGCTTTTCAGCACACTTTTGTCATTAGTGTGTCACTGTTCAGAAGAGTGAGGACAACAAACAATCTCAAAGACAGACTAGTGCATACCAGAGACTGTGAAGAAGACACAAGCCAACCTATCTGAAAGCAGAGGTGTTAAGGTAAACAAAAATATTTCTTTTTACACCTTTTTTTCCAAATTTCCTTGAAGACAGCAAAGAGGCAATTTTTTTTATTATCTATTAAGAATCCTTTGAGTATACTGAGTAGATATTTCCTCTTCAGTTCTTTCCCATGAGTTTTTTAGACAGGAAAAACAAGAATGGAGGACTATATTCCCAAAACCTGTGACTGAAAATCTTCAATCATGGAACTGCAATACAACTCCCAGCCATAATCTAGGACAAATTATGATGTAGCTCTATAACAAAGAGGAAAGCAGAAGAAGCACCATTTTGTCTTCTTATTCTAGAAGGATTGAGATGTAAACCTTACTTGGAAGTTACAGAATAAATCCTAGACTTCTTCAAAAAGTAGGAAAAAAGTGTTTTAATTGGCATGTGTAAGTACCTTCTTAGAGAGAAAATAACAGGTCATAAAGAGGTCATCAATTTTGCATGAATGGCACAGCAAGAACTATACAGTGAAGCTAAACTACCTCAATTTAGCATCAGCAAGACTGACAAAGCATTGGAACAAACTACCAAACTACCAAATTTTAAGACAAATTTTTTTCTCTCATATGACTCATTTATTTCATGTATCTGAACTTTGAATATAAAATTTGTGTATATGATATGTCTATTCTTTATTAAAGTAATTCGAGATATGATTTGAGCCAAGGACTGAAGCACTCCCGTGGCCTATATTCTGCACAAGAGATGCAACCCTGACTAAGTAACTTTGCACTTTTACCTTAATTTCTTCATCTGTAAAATGGAGATAACACTACTTATTTACATATCACAGTGCATAATGTGAATTAGCTAATGTTTTAAACTGCCATAAAGATGAAAGCCAACATTAAACATAGTTTGATTAACAGAACCATACACACAATCTGCAAATTAATAAAAATAAAATTCCTTCACAGATTTCTCACAAAGATCAATAATAATTATACCAACCAGGGAGTCCAGATATTAATAGCTTAAAAGTTCTTCTGTTGTATTCACAAATGTCACAGAAATATCAATGGAGCTTTTAAAAAATGACTGAGAGTAGCCCCCCTGAAAACAAAGTGTTCAGGAGTTCAGGACTGAAGTCCTCCCACCTTCACATAAATCCTGTGGCTGTCATGAGTCTTTCTCCTGTTCTATACATCAGATATGTCTACTTGTAGAAAAAAAATTAAAAAGACTATGAAGAAAGCCAAGTTTTAATTTAGAATTTAATAAAAATTGATTAAGCATCACAGAGCACAAACAAAGCTGCTCCATAAATCTCTCAGCTCTTTTTATGCAGGAATGAAAGAAAACACTGTCTGCTGAAGCAGATGACAGATGCTGGCTTAAAGATAAGTATTATTTATACTTCTGTACCAGATTTCTTCTTATGCATATCTTATCATGCATGGATATACAATCAACAAAGCAATTATTCTGTATCAGTCAAAGACCTTACAACATACTTTTACGCCATGGGAATTTATTTTATACCGTTCATTGTTCAATAAAAAATGGAGGAAAAAAACTTTCAAGAAAATGTTTAAATCACATCTGAAACACTCTTTCCTGCTGAAGAGCTGAAATGGAGCAATTGAAGGGTTTATAAACCATCATGTTCAGAAATGCACTGAGGCTTTGCAAATGACTGAGGAATACCTCTGATATCTACAAATATCTGAAATCGGGGAATTTTTAATAAAATTAGCTAATGCAGGTGATTTCTACTCAGACTAGTCCAATGACTCTTCCTTCCCTGCAAAATGTAGAGCACTGCTACAATCCATGGTAGCAGGTTTTAGCATTGTCATGGGTATGAACATATATATATGAGAATTTTTTTTTTTTCATGAGCAAAATTAAATATAATTTCCACATTATATTTCCTTCCTTTTCTTCCACTTTTTCTTCCCTGTCCCCCCATGAACACTGACTCAGTAGTAGTGCACTGAAACACTATATTTTTCTGGTTTAATAACCTAAAAGAAAAGAGAGAAAAGGATACAATAATCTAAATGGCTGAAGAAACCTTCCTGCAGTGATCTACTGTAATTTGTCTAAGACCAGATTTTGAATAATGCAGACATAAACAGCATGCTTCTGCCATGATATACAGGCACCTCCATCATAATCACATAAAATCATTCTGAGAGAATTCAAGTGACAATTCCTCAAAATTATACTGGCAAAGAAATTAACTTGTAGGCACTTCCTTTAAGTGAGTAAAGTCATGTCTTGAGAATCAGAAATGTATAACTAAAATAGGTTTCATAAATCAGCACTCATGCTGCAATATGGAATCAATTTCGCCTTTTTGAATTATGCAGGAATACACTATAGGACCATATCAATTAGAGGATGATAAGTCTTCATGAGTTTCTTGAATGCTATCATTCCCTATAAAGATACACCACACAGGAAAGTTTATCTGAGTAAGAAATCTTCTTTTCAAATCTGGCTATTAATATCCATCAAAAGTACCTTGACAACCTGTAATATGATTAAGATTGAAGTAAATTAAAAGCTTTAGTGCACATGTATATCTTACCTCTGTATGAACAGTCTGCTTTTTCATTCCTAGAGAATGACACTCACAAAGACTGACTACTATATTTATGGGATTTAAACAGCATTGCATTCTTCCTTTTAATTAAGAACGCTGCCACTAAAACTTTTTTGCCATGCCCAGACCCTTCGAAGTGAAGAGGTGCTCGTGATAGAAAAGCAATTAAAGATCACAAGAGCCAGATAAACAAATAAAGCCATCTTCAGAGGAGATTGCTGTTTGTGTTCTTGGTGTATTTTCACTCAGGAACTAGGAAACTGTGTCTCATTGGCATGCTGTGTGGAATAAAAATATATACTGCCAGGTGAAAGAGCTAAGGCGTCTCCTAATAGCAATGGGTCCAATTTATGACTGGGTTTCAGAACATCTTATCTCTTAGCAGATAGTTGATAGAAGTTATTTACAATGACTGGTTAGTCCACTGATCAGCCACTGTCTGTCTGGCAGATATTTGAACTAATTATCACCCAAACCAAAGCGGCTTAACAATAAGGTTACTTGAAGTTTTAGGGAGTTAGAGGAGAAAGACTTCTGAAAGAAACACCAAAATATATTCATTCATAAGTGGTCTAAAACTAGGGAGACTGTACCCAAATTGCCACTTACTGACTGGACAGTTCAGGGCAATGTCTTATAACTCAGTGGAGTCCAAATATTATGTTCATAGCAAAGGATAGGAAAGTGAAACATATGCCAAAAGATGGGATCTTCTAAAATACTTAAATGGAAACCTTCCAAAGGTACCCTCAGAATGTCATTTTATCTTTGAATTTCTCTGCCTGCCATTTTCTTAAGAGATAGGAAAATAATTTTCAAATGCAGACAATTTGAAGAACCAGCTAACTTGCATCATAAGTAATGCAAAGGTATGCCAGTTTACACTACATACAGATTTGACACTGTGTCTACACATGTAACAGATGAAATAGAAAGACAAAATAATAAGCTTTTACGTTTCTCTTAATTGTCAGAGAGGGAAATGTCATAAAAATTTCCACTGACTTCAGAAGAATTTGGATTAACTCCTCTGAATCATGATAGTAACACAGGAAACTCCCTTTTTTAGAAATTTATCTAAAAATGTCACTGGCTTGTTTTATATTATTATTGACTCCAAGACAAATGTGTCTTGGAAAAAAATATCACTATCAAGCAAAATACTGCACAAAATACACACTGAAAAAATATCTATTCTACAGTATTAATTTTAGCACTTCTTTCCTTTATGTGGGACCGTACCATAACTGTATTTCCACCAACTCACCTGATAAATAGGCTTCTTGTTAATACAACCTTTCTTGTTTATAATTATGACTTATTCATTACACTTCTGATAGCCAACAGTGTCCTGTTTATGACGATCAGGCTTTCAAAACTATTCACAAATATGACTCTCCCTCTCTGCTGAATATCCCACTTTTTTTTTTCATAGAGGATACATCAAAATTTTTATTGAAAGAAATAAATATGAGTATGTCTGTCACAATAAATACTAAATGTTCTTGGCCTTTCAAAGGTTTGACTTTTCTTTTGTCTATCTTTCCTCCAGGGATTTCTGCAGGGTAGGGACTTAGCAATGCTGAATATCTAGTAGAATGACACATTTCACTAAAAATAAAATAAACCTTAGAAACTTCAAAGAAAAGCAAATCCAAGGGCATTTGTCTGAAAGTTGGCAAGAAAGGCAATGGGGAAGAAAAAAAACCAAACAAGAAAAGGAAACTCCTGCTCCTTAAGACTAAAATATATAACAAGTGAGAAAAAGAAGTCCTCAACAAAGTCCTGTCTGGCACCCATTCTTCACTGGGAAGCACTGTCAGCGCTGAGCTGCTAAACAGTTAATCTTCANTTGTCCAGCCCAGCAGTCAACTGATTACTAGCGAGCTCAATGGGGCTGCCGGCCAACCCCTGAGACTGCTGCCAGCCCCTTGGGTATTCAAAGGCCAGGATCCAGTGTGGCTCACTTTGCCAGAATCACATGATGTCAGTGCTGTTTTCTCCAGACCAGAATAACCAGTCATTCAGGTTGCTGCAAATGGTATGCAAACAAATGTCATCAGCTCAGCAAGGCTTGCACCTGCATTAACTTCCAGGGGTTACAGGCAGAGGTCGGATCCTCACCTCTGCAGAGGGTTTCTGAGACCCAGAGGGGCACAGAGCGTTGTCCATTCAGGCCTCCTGCAGTAACTATGCCAAAAAAAGCTGCTGCAGTAATTGCACTGACCAATTCCCGCTCTTGAAACTATGTTTCTAAATATTTTTTTTTAAAGAGATGACACCAGAGAGTTGGGTCTGGTAGAGCTGAACAGAAACCAGCTAGGTATTTACGGCTAGATGTATGGAATGAAAATGAAACTCCTAAAATGTCTTAGAAGAAAATGTGTATTCATTTAATATCTAAGGAAATTAAAAACTAAAAAAAAAATGAAACTGATTTCTAAGCAGTATGTTTTTCATAAAAGATTTCTCTCCCTGCAAATTTCACCCAACCCAATACACAGACTTGTCCACTTTTATCTGATATACTCAACAGCATATATCATACTTTAAATGTGCAAATCATTTGCAAAGTGCAGTAATGGTAGAAAAAAAAAGAACAAAATTTCTTTTCCACTTCAAAAGTTTGCAGGTTTGCCAAGCTCACAGGGCAGCTGCACTGGTGCAGTTAGGGTTCTGAACTCTGAGTCTGGCTAAGTGAAGAAAAAGCAGGCAGCTCTTTCCCAGAAAGTTTTTTTGGGTTTTGAGGTATCTTGTGCAGGTTCTGTCGCCTGTATCAATGTATGAAGCCCAGAGAAATATCCCAAAAGTGTTAAGTGGTGCTGCACCTGGGTCAACAGAGGCTGCGGAATGAACAGATGGAGAGCAGCCCTGGGGAGAAGGACTTGGGGGTGCTGGGGGNCGTGGCCACCTAGTACCTGAAGCGAACTTACAGGAAAGATGGGGCAAGACAATTTACAAGAGAATGTAGTGACAGGACAAGGGGTAATGGGTTCAAATTGAAAGGTATTATGTTTAGCTTAGGTATTAGAAACAAATTCTTTGCTGTGAGGATGGTGAGACACTGATTGCCCAAGGAGGCTGTGGATGCCCCATCCCTGGATGTGTTCAAGGCCAGGTTGGATAAGGGCTCTGAGGAACCTGGTCTAGTTGAAAGCATCCCTGGTCATTTGGCAGAGGATTTAGAATGAAATTATCTTCAGGATCCTCTTCAAACCAAACCATTCTATGATTCTATTTTTAGGAAAGTCCTCTGGACTTCCTGGAGAATAACAAGTAAGAAGAATGGAAAATATGAGGAAAGAAGGAGATGCTGAAGAGTATTTCTGGAATCCTTGCAAAAGAAAAGATAGTGATGGAGTTAACAGTAATTTTCATAAAAAATCAAATCAAATTCTACTGATTTTGACCACTTTTAGGTAGCATCTTTGCGTCTAAACCAAAAGAAGCAGTGATGCAAGATACAAACCAACACGAGTATTGTAGAAAAATTGGCTTTAAACACTCAGCTAGAGCCTTAGGCCCAACACAGCTGCCCAGAATACTTGAGGAAGCCAGGAATTCTCACAACACAGACACAGACTTGGGAACAAAAAAAATCTCTGGCTGACAAAGTAAGCATGTCAGGATGGCCTGGTGACAAAAGCAGATGGGGTTGAAATGCAGTCCCAAACCCCTTTGGCTCAAATGTCTGTCTCTGTAGATGTGTGCCAGTATCTGCCTGCAAAAATTCAGAGACTCCTTTTTATTTGGAGGACCACTGCCAATTTCCAAAGTCAATCCAACAGTCAGTAACATCTTGGCTTTTGACTTGTCCTTGTTCACCCTAGTGTCTGGCTCTTGTAGAATTATGAATTACAGTTAAATCGCACATAACTTTAAACCTCAGCCAATTATCAGCAGAAGCATGGCACTCTGAAATAACAACAGGTGTGTGTTTCTCAGATTTCTTTGGCATCAGCAACATCCTGCTCCCCTCCAGCATTTGAGACTTTTGACAAGTGGCCCTTCTGTCTCGTCCCTAGTCTAACCAGAAAGGATATAGGGTTGCACCTATGACAGCCATTTCTGTTAACTTGAAGAAGCAGCAATGACCATAAAATGAAAAATAATCTTTCAAATTATAGAAGTTAGAAAAGCAGTGATCCAATAGCTACCAAGAGAGGTTAAAGCTGCTTGAAAATTTAATTTTCAAGACAGAATAACAAAAGCAACACATGGTTTGTTTGATTTGGAGAAGAGGCATCTTTTTTGTGGTTCAGGTTTGGTACCCTTCCATCTGGTGGCAATTAGGCTTGCAGTGTATATTATTCAAAATCCTAGAATAAAGATACACCTATCACACAGTATCAGAGATCAAATTACAGTGCATGTTTTTTCAGAGTAATCACTTATTCTTGGGAAAAGCACAGTACAATAGCTACACTATATACAAACTAAGCAAAACCATGACTCATGACTCACAAATCAAATCCAAGCACTTCAGGCAAATCTTTTGGAAATCTGAATATTCAGGATGCAAAGCAAGGAGATGGCACAGCATTCTCTCAAAATCCATTTAAGCTAAGTGTTGTGCCTTAGTTTACCTCCTATGAGCCTAGTAAATATACAAGGCAGTCAAATTCATCCCTGAATAATGTACATTTTTAATGAAACATGACCTTCACTGCCACTAACAACTAGTTCTGTGACTTCATTTGGTCCCATAAGTTACGAAATCTCTCAGTATGTTATACAACCTGCCATTTTGACATATCCCTCTTACTACTTATATCCACTGCTGTCAATCCCAAAGATAAAATTTATTTAATTAGAGGTATAATACTAAGAGCCAATTTCAGATTTCAAGGTCACTCTAGTTTTGGTTCCTCTAGTTATTCATTCCTAACAGAATTGTATTCAAGATTTGCATTTCATACAGAGACTGCTTTCTGTTACTAAATAGTCTGTTATTCTCAACTTTTAAGGGCTAGAGACATGCCACATGACAAGCCCAGCCCCTTGATTCAGTTTTTTTCTTTATCGGCTGGTGGGTTTTTTCTCCCATATTCCAACCTCAACTTTGTTAAATTGAATTTAAGATTAAGGAAATGGTGAGGGGAAAATGATTTCATATTTTGTTTAAAACACAGAGCTACAAAACGATTTTACCCTTACAACTTGCTGTAATGTATTTTACTGTCACTGAGTACGTATGACAAGTATTAAGCTGTAGTGAAGTATCAGTCAAATACCCCATTCATACAAGCAGGCCAAAAAAGCAGTTAATTATCATTTTCACCATGGAGTCCCCACAATTCAAAAATCCAAAACTTGGGATGGAAAAGCTGTCTGAAACCTCACTGGTCACAAATCACAGCAATGGTGTTAGTAGCCAGTTTTAGTGCTTTTACAGAGAAGTAGTCATTTCTTGAATTGGGCTGTCTCTAAGGTACAGTGAAATGGAAAGTTTAAAAATAAGGGAAAATGTCATCTTATCACACAATGAAGAGACATCCAGACTGGACTGAAATAATCCTGTCCAGTGAACACCTTTGCCTTCGGTGTTTCAGCAAGTCAAGCAGCATCCTGGGTCCAAGTTCTCATACCCTCACAAGGCTGACATAAGTCCAGTCACCACCTTGTCCTGTAACAGGGATACAGAACCAAGCACGGGGCACTTGGGCATAGTTCCTAAGCCAATGCAGTCAGGGGAGGAGGAAGACACATGAGTTCTCAGCAAGTTCTCAGCAGCCATTGAGGAACACAGCATGTAGTAGAAACAAAGCAGTTGTTCCTGCCCATGCCTTGAAGAAATGCCCCAATAATTTTTTTATAAGTTTTCCATGGCAGGCTTTCACACAATTGCATGAACAACACGCCCAGAGGTGGCAGGCAGCTGAACTGCCTTAGAGCTCTGCATTTTTTAACCCATTTTGCTTTTTAAGTCTACTGTGAGTTGTTTGGAAAGCTGGTGGAGAGCAGAACTTTGGGGCAGAAGTGAAGAGAGGGGTATAATTTGACACCATAATCCTCATCTTACTGAGGGGAAAAAAAAAGAAAGGGCTGAAGAGCAGCCTGGTGTCTTGAAATTCTTCTTTGAAAGTAACTGGATTCCAAGCATATTGAATTACAGTCTTTAATGAGACAATTTAGTCAGAGCCTCTCAAGTTCATAATTTTTCATTTGTCCATACGCTTTTCTGGGATGACGCACCTGCCCCTACAGGAGTTATGCTTCCTTCCCTTCCTTCCCCCCCTTACACATACCACTGCAAATCTGAAGGGATATTTCAATCACCACTTTGATAAAGGAGATCATTTTGGCATATAGGTGATCTCCTACAGATTAAGGATATTTACTTTCTTCCTGATGGATCATTCCCAGAGATATCAGCACAACACAACCTACGCAATTAGTTTTCACAGGTGGCTGTTTTGCCTCCAGTAAAACTGCTTTCTTTCTACTCCTGCAAGTCATAGCAGAGCAAATGTATATAAAAACATTTCAGATATGAAATAAACACTTTCATAAAAGCAGCTGTGATGCAATGCATCATTTCTGTCTGACCTGAGCTATGGAATGAACTTTTGTTGCCAGAATCAAAGATGGTAAGGAGAGAGTGGAGGACAGAGGCCAGGACAGGGCTGGGGGAAGATCAGGGCTCAGAATAGCACAGTGTAAAACGACCTCAAACACTCAAAGGGTAAATGCCTGTTTGGTGCAAGTACACACTCTCTGTGTACTCTGCTGCACAACCTGTGCAAACAGGCTCATGCTGCCATGCAAGAAAAACCAAGACAGTTATCTACAACTGAGAGTTAGCAAAGGCAAGCCCCTCACATATTATGTGCCATACGCAGCAGTGAATTTCCTCAAGGATAGTTAAAAGCACATCTGAAGCTGTAATTTCAGCCCTATACCCTTTAACTGGTCACTGTCTATGAAAGTATGAAAGAAAATCTTCCTAAAATGGCTGTCTGACATTTTCAAGAACGGCATTTTGAAGATACTACAATGCCAATGTGGTAATCTCAGACAAAATATCCGTTAAAGATGTCTCTAGGAGAAGAATCTCAAACTGTGACACAGTAGGGATTCAAGTGAAGTTTTTTGACAAGTTCCTTCGGGACTACTGTACGTAGGAATTTGGCTATATTATTTAAACATCTGGCAAGCTTATTTGAAAATTATTTTTTTTTAGTGTTAGAAGAAGAAAACGTAGGAGAAAAATCTTATTTATTTTTGTTAAGTATCTTCTTTATATGCCAATTGCATATTGACTAACAATACTCAATTAGTCAATCAGACTGTAGTTCAACCAGTAACTAAGATCTCAGTGAGCTATCATTCAGTGAGCAATAACTTTTGAGGACATACTATATCTGTGGGGATAAACCATTGTAGATTTATGTATGCTACATAATGATTAACTGCAAAAGGTCAAAGGCCCAAATCTGTTATTCTACTTCATGCAAAGTGTTACTAAAAGCACTTTCTTCTGTAGATACAAGAATTGACCAGAAGGGTTTTCTTATGTAATCCAAATATAAAATTCTGAGTGATAATCTGAAGAAATATTAATAACTTAAAATATGTGGTCAAATTTATGAAAATACATATATTCAGTAATATGAACAAATTTTTTCTTAGTCTGTTAAAAAAGGCTTCACTAAATTTATTGGAGAGTGATGGACACTGGAGTGGGGACTTCACCTTCAAAAGGGCCAAAATAATAAGTTAGAAAGTTAGAAAAGACTAATATTAAAATCTGTAAAAAAAAAAATGGTAGGTTCATTATTAAAACAGCAGCAACAAGTTTATCCAAGGCCAACCTACTCATTTTGGAAACTAACGAAGACTTTTATTTTGATTGACTTTGAAGAGCTTATATAGTTAAGAGAGCATGAGAAATAAATTCTAGCCTTCTATTAGAGCTACATTTGTTTATTAAAGCTGCACACCTGTACAGATTGACTCAAGGCAAAAGTGCAATTGAGGATATAATTTGGCCTGTAGAATATTTTTTGCATGAGAAGGAACAAGCCCCATGCAGCTATAACAAACTCTGAGTAAGTTTGCAAGTTGATAAGGTGGAAAACAGACAAAGATAATTTACACTGTGTTGCTCGACACAGAGAACTCTCCTTTCTCAGACTAACCAGTGTTTAGTGTTCCAGCACAATGTCATACCAACCTCTGCACACCAATTAATACTGCTATTCACAGCAAGCCTCTAAAGAAACCTAAACTAGCTCAAATTCTGGTGTGATCAAAACACTTTGAAGAAATTAGGGTCTGATTTTGTGCTACCAGGTAGCTTACTTTTCTTCATTTCTTTGCCATTGAAAGGCCCTTGCCACAGAAAAGAGCCAGCAACTTCTGACAATATTAATCTAATGACTTATGGCTGCTGACCACACCAGTATCAGATCTGAAAAATGCTTCATAGCTCTGTGGCTTCATGGTTTCAAAACCATTTGTATTTCCAAGAAGAAATAAATAATGCCAAAGAGGCAAGGAGAAATAGCTGAGGTTTGTTCATTCCCTCCATTCACTACTGCCATTTCAGAAAGCCAATAATTAATTCTTGTTCCTTACTTGAAATGATCCTAAAATAGACACATTTTCTAAAGCTGTATCATTTCCATTAATAAATCAAATATCATTACATTATATTTTTTTAACAGTGTAATATTTACAAGTAAGGTGTTCTTCTTTTTCCTAGCTTTTTGCCGTTCTTCTACTTCTCTGAATAAACTCCTTGTTCCCACTATATTAAAAACCAACAGCTTTTCTCCTCGCTTGCCTGTTTGATGAGGAACTGAGACAAGAATAGGGAACATATTCCTCTACTTAACTCCAAAGAGGACCTCAAGAGCTGGTAGCAAAAGCTGCAAAAAGTCCAGCACCGTTCCCGGACTGGAAACACTCAAAGCACTCAGCACCCTCAAATGAGTTTTTCTGCCAAATTCTGATGTGACAGCATGCTAACACGCAAACTGAATCTTTTCAAAAGCTTATAACTTGGCCATATCCAGGTCTTTTTTTCAGCAACAGGGATACCCTGACACTACAATGACCTCTATTCCAAATTTCAAGACTTCGCTCAGCAGCACAGTGAGCTCAAACCTTGTCAACGAAACAGCTGTAAGACACATTTATTACAATCAAACATATTTTTTGCTAATGCCATTTTTAGGAATGTCTAGCCCAATTTTGCTGCAACTTTATAATAAAGTTCAGTCCCAGGTGACATCCTGCATGGCAAAGCTTAAAGAAGTGAAGCTTGACTGATTTATAAGCAAAGGGAAGCACACCTGTAATGGGAAGATCCTGGCTACCTCAACTCTCAAGTGTTACCAGTCCCATTTAGAATAAAAATAAATAATGAACTTTTTAAGAAAAAAGAAAAAGTACCTCTAATTTTAGACATTTTAGAATTATAATACATGAATATAGGAAAAGCCTGTATTTGGGACAAGAGCTGAAAATATTTTTCCAGATTGCTGCCAAACAGACAATGAATACTAGCCAAGCTTGACATAGAACATGGATCTTCACGGGGTACAGTAACAGCATTTAGCCTCCTCAGGGATTTGTCTTTGAAAATATTCTGGATGACAAAATTCTATGCCCAAAAGATGTTGACCAGTCTCATTTTCTATCCAGCTGCTTTAAGCAGAAGTCTAAACCACTCTTCTTAGCCCATGAGACACTGCATATTCACTGGTTTTAAGGAACATTTGGGGTTCAGAACAGTGCTCAGATGACATCGGGTTGCATCTGTCTCTCTGCCTACCTTTTCCAAAGCAACATGGAAAGGACAAGGTCAGACTTTTAAGATTTCCACAATGAATGAAGGCTTTGCTTCCCAGCTTAGATACGGTGTAAAAAGCCGTGCAGTAGAGAAACACGTAATGCCCTCTGCCCCTTTAGAAGGCAGGCTCCTTTTTGACTCCTTCTGCTGCTGGGATTAGGAAATTATCTTCCTCCAATAAACTCTACCCAGTGTAATGCCAAGTAAAATCACAGAGAAATCTTGTTCTCATATTGCCCATCAAGTCTTCAGAAACAGGGTGCACACTTGACTCTTCCTTAGGTGATTTGCCTCAGTAAATGTGCTTTTGAAACCACTGTTAAGGAGGCAACTACATGGCATTAACGTGATATAAAATAGGTGTAAGGGAACAATGTACAGTAAAAACTTGCTGAATCACAGAAGCCAATAATACACACATACACATGTTACCTGTTCACTCCTTTGAAATAAAACTGATACATGATTCTTATGATTGTACAGTATATTGTGGCTATCACAAATTGCCAGTGTTTCTGTTATTATATTCTGTATTCTTCTGCAGCAAGTAATTCACTTGACTGCATATCAACTTTTCTTTGTTAAAAAAATAAAATCATGGAACAAAGTACTTGATTTTCTGGACTTACTGACTTACTAACCTAGGGAAATGCAACAGAACAACAGATGACTCCAACACAAACGTTTCTGCAGCTGAATTGAGCACAGGCTACAGTTTTACTGAGAAATCTCACAGCCTCTAGCCAGCATTGTTCAACTGGTAGAAGCTTTGGTTTTATATCTGGCCCTTGCCTCATAAGAAGGTATTTCACAAAATGTTGGACTAAGCATCTTATGAGATCAAGCCAATACTTTCTTTCTCCAGCTGGAGCAGAAATAGTGTAAAAATTGACTGACTTGCGGTATTTCAGCATTTCTGATCCCAGATGGAAACATGAACTGGAGAATAATTCCAGAAAAAAGTTAGTGAAAATCTAGTTAACTATTTTGCCGCCTTGAAAATACATCTGATTCAAGGTTGGCTTTAACTAGCTGTTAGATGGTACCTCAAGCAGAATTAATGAAAACATTCATTAAAAATTGTTCTTCTTATTTCATATGATCTTCTTAGATTGTATGCTAGAGCAGCGCCTAGTATCAGTAACTGCTTCTGCCAAAATTACACCAGTCATTTTCTTACGATTTTCCTGTTTACATGTAAGTGATTCACACTTGTTGCCACATTCATCTTATTGTCTATTATATATTATCAGTTACTCTTAAAGGTGACTGTTTCTAATGTTTTTGTGATTATTATTCTTTGCTCCATGGAGCTTTATTTTCGGACAGTCCTGAACTAAACAGCAGTGACTGCAATGTCAGTGATTTTTTGCTATGGCATTTCATCTCCCATTGCATCTGCAATTTTTGTCACCGAAGAAACTTTTTGGCCTTGTGTGAAATATGTCAGAAACTCTTACCATAGAAAAAAAGATAATAACATCAGAGAAGTGTCTCCATTGATTACCAACTCCATATGCTATTATTTTCATTGTTCATATCTCTTACTGGGAGGACCACTGCCTTCTTGAATAAATATAATAAAATTTAATGAAAATAAATTGGACTTTTACATGTGAAGGGACTTTTTATTTCACATTCACTTTAACCTCTCTTGGGTTTTTTTTCCTTACAAGAGTGCTGAGACATTAGATTGGTGCCCTAGAGACTGTTAAACTTATTTTAGTATATCGTAAACCTCTTTTAATTTTTTTCTTTTCCATGAATATGATATATGGTGAAATGGAGAAATTGAAAGACCATCAGGAAAACAAGACACCATTCTGCAAATACACAGCTAAACATTCAGTATTTTAGAAAGAATAAACCAAAGTAAGAAAATAATGTCCTTTTTTTTTTTTTTNTTGGTTTCTTTTCAGACAAAATTGTCACCAACTTCAAAAAAAGGTAATATGATTAAAAGGACAGAATGAAATTGTATGAGGCCCTTAGTAGCAAAGCTTTTAGCATATGTCCTTTGTAGGATGATGTTCTTTGAGTCCTAGGAGATCCGGGAATTTTGTTTTCCTTTTTTTTTTCCTGTTACTAGATACATGTTTTTGAGGGTGGTTTGTGTTTTCTGCTTTTGTTTAAGAAGACAAATCTTAATCCTACCTATGCATCTGAAAGAGATATTAAGATAGCACCATTTCGGAGAAGAGTTAAGGACCACCATCTTAATATTTACTCATCAATCCATCTGATACTGGTCAATCATGGGAGAAAAACCAGGGATAAAATGGAACTAATTCCTGAAGGTAAGGAATAATATATGGAGAGTCCTACAACACCAGCTTCCTGGTGCAACATGAAAAAGTAGAAAAACAATGATTTCCATGTCAGTCTGTCCACCATATGAAGATGTATAGAAGCTGTGCGTTGCTATTCTCCCCTAAAACAACTTAATTGCTCGGGTTTTGAAACGTTGCTGTATTATGTTCTCTTCTTTTTTAATTGTATTGTACCAGACCCTAGCTATGGAAATCCTAAAAGGATAAAAAGCAGGTCAGCAAAAGTCCATGGACTTGCTGAAGGACCACCATGAAAAAAAACACAGTTAAGATTAAGGAAAAAATTTCTTAGACCAATGTATCAAGGAGTTTCATTCATTCATGAGAGAAAAAATGAATCTTTGAATTCGAGAAGGCATTACCATTTTGATGTCTTGTGAAGCAAGTAAACATACTGTGTTCAGACTGGCAAAATCAAAACTGAGCTAATAAAAAGAACATTGTGATAAATAAAATCTTAGTTTGAGCTTTTATGACTCTTACAATACTTACTGAAGAAGACTAACAAAGTTTACAAGTCAAACATACCAAATACTTAATTGGGCATATTTGTATAGAATATACGGATGTGCTTTAAGCTCTCTGTCCTTTTAAAACCAATATTAACTACATTTTAAATGGCAATGAAAGATTAAATGTCTCGTACATCTTGTCATGTACCAGTAAATTTCCTTGGTCAAAGAGACTGTAGGACAACTTCCTTGTACATACCATGTCAGTCTGGAAAAGAGTCAGCAAACTATCATAGTGGATAACAAATAAAACATAGAGGCAAATGATTCGGAACATCATCCTTTATGAAGTATAGTCACCTGGATCTTGTGATATTTTTAGGTTGTATTTAGTTTAACAAGCATCTATTTCTTTTAAGTAATTTATACTACACAAACATACAATCTATTGATTTCTGCCAACAAAGGGATTTTCTTTCTCCACAGAAATACAATCTACGCATATACAGATTTGAAAGATAGGATGGAAGCTCCAAGTGTTTTAATAGCCCATTATCAAAAATTATCCCTTGGCAATAAAAGCCCAGACCACTGGCTTGAGATCAAGTCAATGAAAAATGGGATTATACAATTTTACTGAGAGACAGGGACAGAGAAATGTGCTCTAAAAAGCCTAGGATCACAGAGTGGGGAAAAAAATCCAGAGAGGGTAAAAGACAGATCAGCTCTGTTTTCAACCCAATCTACTTGTCTCTCATATACAAATCCTCTGGATTTTCTAAGTGGGGTTTGGGTTTTTCTTCTTTTAAAAGAATAAAAATGGACTAATATTTGATATTTGTTATTTTTTAATTAAGATGAAAAAAAACTCACTAGGAAAAAAAATAACCAAGAGGTGACAGGAAACAAAACAGCATTTTGTCTTAAATTTGCACAACCTAATTTATAGTAATAAAGGAGAACCTACGAGTTCTGGTAAATGTCAGTGCAGTCATGTTCATTACATATGTTGATAGGTATGAAGCAAAGTCTCTGTAGGCCCTTCAAAAATTGCACACAGCCGATTTAATGCAAACCAGAAGTCAATGACTGCTGGATGAACATTCGGTTTCATTCCCACATGGATATTAAGACAAGGCAGGGGGAGGGGGCTTCCTCCTCATTTATTTACAGTTAGAGGGTGGGTCTTGAGGAATGAGCATGAGGCCAGTGAAAAACGGGTTTGGTTTATGGGAAGACACCTCCCAGCCTCCCATTCTGCAGCCACTGCAGCAAAAGCGCCAGGGCTGTGTGTAACCTCCTCCCCNCCAGGAGGAGAAAATCTAACCTTCCACAATTCAGTTATTAAAAATGTGCCTTACTAACTGCCCAAAGGCACAAACTAAAGGAGAGAGGATAGGTGTGGCTAGAACTTTCCTGCAGAACACATCTCTACCCCTCTGTGTGGGCTTTATCAAGAAAAGAAGAAAAACATATTAACAGATTGATCTTCACAGAAGAATTGCAAATCTGGGTGTTTTGTGAGAAATCTTGTTTCCATAAGATTGCATAGTAATTTGGTAATTCTTATCTCATCTTTCCCTCCCCAATTCACTTACTCCAAATGTAACATGCATATGTTAAGTAAAGATACTTTCAGACTTAATGAGGACAAAAGTAAGGAAAATTCTGGTGGGAAAAAAAAGTCTAATATCTCAGAAAAACTTTAACTGTTTAGAAAACGGCAAAAGAAAAAAATACTCAAAAAGTAAAATATCTTCAAGTCAGATTTTACTAAGTTCAGACTGTAAAGGATAAACCNTCAAACCCATGGATAGTTATCTAACTGAGGCTTTTGTGCTGCACTGTTTATTCTATGTGAAGAAATGCCTCCTTAGTTGAAAGAGTACTTTAGAAAAGCTGTGCAGCTATTAGCAAGTGAAGCACAAGGCTAATAACCCCCACCTGCTCATCAAATTAATTATGACATCTGAGTCATTATAACTCAGAAAGAACACATAACTGCAGACTTGTCACACGTAGAAATAAAA